>KV751364.1:4934588-4945100 GCA_001698575.1 Mola mola | reverse complement strand
TACTATCAGGCCCTAATCTCCTCCTTCACGGTCCCATTATGAGGATTCTTCTATCTGTGGACGAAAGATGCTGTTTCAGGAGCCACAGAGACTTTATTTATTTAATTTACACCTCTATCAAATGTTACTAAACACATTGGGAAAGAGATTAGATCACAGTTTACACTTCACAGTGTGGAGCAGGACATTTCTGTCACAATGAAACTGAACTTTGAGCCACGGGTATCTTATTAGTCACTAATAACCAGATGGATCAGAAATACGTTATTAATCCTCGAGGTGCGTTACAATTACTATAGAACAGTAGGATAAAATACAAAGGAAAAAGGAAATCAAAATGGGAATTATATATAACTGTAATATCTGTAACAATAAACATTGTGGTGCGTAACTGATAACAAGATAAATGCTACATGGAATATTGCACCTGATAATGATTGGACAGGGAGAACCTCAGAAAGATATTCATCCCTGTTTTTGTAATATTAATAAGGTGTGTAAACATTTAGACATTTAGAACAACAAAATCCCCACTGTACCGGCTTGAATGTGAGATCGGCGGTACATAATCATTCTGAAGCTTGGACCTGGAATGAAGCTCCCCCAGGTCTGTCCAGGAGCTTCACTAATCTTCAGGGTTTGTCTTCAGCACTGCGGCAGAACTTTCAGTCCGTTCTTCTGTCTCCCCTCGCTTCCCCTTCATTTGTGCTTCTTCGTAAGGATTGATGGGGCCGAGGTCTCCGTTTCCTTCAGGGCTGCCATCTGTACAGAAAATCAACTTTAGATTTATACGTGTAAACTTAGCACAAGTAAGGAAATTTGTGTTTGGTCGGTTATTTCCCTGTTGTAACAATGCTTCTTGGCCATAAACCCCTATTCTTTCCCTTTAAAGTGGTGCCACATCTGTAAGGAAAAGGCATTTGTGGGATGAGCAGCAGAGTTGGTTTCGCCCATGAAAATCTTGCCAAAGCAAACAGCTTATTCTGCTGTCGTTTACTGGGTTGGATGATTGAAGTCTGAAGAAACAGACATTTAACAAACAGAGGCCTCAGTAGCCACAGCCACAACAACCTGGCAAGGCAATGAAATTGGCCTCAGATAACAACTGTAGACGTCGTTCCAGCCTTCTTCTCCCACCAATCTGATCTCGGCTCAAAGGTCGTAGAAACTGCGACGCGGGGACGCGTCTCCGCTAAAACCTGGTTCTATAGCAGCTAACGAGGCCACGAGGCCCGTCTTGGGTGGTCAAACTCGAGTTCAGAAAGTGAACGGTTGCATTATGGAAACAGCTCTAGAATCTCTGACATTTTGTCTTTGTTTTGGTGACTCGTTAGCCTCAACCCTAACAGAGCTGTGAAGCTCAGCGAACTCGCCGCTCGTAGACGTCTCCCAGCTGAGACTACAGGGGGCTGTTCGACTGTCGCCTCCAGTGGAATGAAGTGGTACTACAGGACAGGCTAGCTGGTTAGCATGCTAACAACATTCTGTTCCAGTTAGCGGCTCCATATTTTGGTTGTTTATTATCTTATTTCCATATGTATTCATTGTTTGCTCTCAGGTTTTGTTTTTGGCATGTTTTGGTGGAGACTTTTGTTTTAATGTTTTAAACTACAGTTTATGTTCATTTGTTGAATGTTTGGTGAAATAAAAACGAAAGTAACAATATAACAACGATCATGAAGCAAATCTACTGAAAAATTGTTGTGGTTGTGTAATTTATTTAGGTAATCGTGACTCAAAGCTACCAAAATAAACTGAGCGCAAATTGTTTCTTTAAGTTTGTTTTTACAGTAAAACAGCTTAAATAAACCCGGCGCCTGTATGATTATTGATGGCTGACTGGTACCAGTAACATCTCAGTTCATAAAATATTATGTTTGTATCCGGTCAGTCCGTCTCCAGAGGATGAAGATGTTAAAGTGACTGAACTCTGCACATGTCAGGGTTAGAGTTAGTCCGGTAAAATAAAAGGTGAACACATGGAGGATATGTTTGAAAACAGCCTGCAGTTGTGAAAGAAACGAACCTGCAGGAATGAGAGTAAATCGAAGAGGCCTTGACGGTTGTTCAGGATCCAGACACGAGGCAGTGAAAGAGAGCAGCTTTATCTGGGTTAATGTAGTAAATACTTAATGATGCTTGCATGAAATCATTGAGTAATGAGCACAGTGATCATCAACCGCCATTCCACACATCAAGTTTCACCAAATTATAACTCTGTCTGTGTTCACATGTGAATTTATTACCTTCACACCTGCGTCCAGTGATACAATTAACTCATTGCTGGTAGTTAACTTGTAATTATGTGTCTTTAGTTGGTTTAACGTTTTACTGAGGCCAAATCAAATCAAAGATGGACAGACTGACAGACTTTAGATATAATATTTAACACATTCAATCCAAATGTGAAATGTCGGGAATTCATGTAAACCCCCGACAAAAGAAACTTCACACGTTGATTGATGAAGAAGGGAGTCTTCATCAATCAGCACTGAAATGGTTCAGGTCTTTATTATCTGACAGATGTTTCCCTGTGAGCCTTTGAGATGTCCCTTCATCTTCAATTGTATCTGGTGGAGTCCCCCAAGGTTCTAATCTCGGGCCTGTTCCATTCTCCTCATCGTCTTCTAGTGGGGCTGATTTTTTTTTTTTTAAATATTGAATCTCTTCATTTTTCTCTAAATGACAGAACTCAAAGCCTGGTTGGCATCAAACTTTTTAAATCTCACTGAGCAAGACTGACGTCGTGGTATTCAGAGCCAGTGGCCATTTTTTCAAATTTTTTTTTAACCTCCGGTTACCGTCTGTGGTGCTGCTGTGATCTTCCTTCTTTGACGTCTTTAATGTCACATAAAAAAAAAACAAAACATTACAAACAAAACAAAACATTTCAGGAGAGGTGGGAAAACAGTTTAGATTTTGGTGGCTCACCATGTGGATCCAGGATTCACCACCATTGCAAGGAAGGACCAATTTCAACGTTTTGCTTGTAATCCCATGGAATGTTCAGCCTGGAGGTCTGGGCTCTCTGAGGGCTTTCTAGTTTGACATTTAGATCAAAGTCAAAATTTACATCAAACGTTGTACAGGATGTCAGAGGTCAACAGATTCTTCTTGCTCCATCTTTGATGCTGCTTTCCAGAACCTTCTGAATCCATTTTAAAAAAGCGTTCCTGAGGCTCTCTGGATGGACAGACCGGCACCAGCGAGGACCAGCGTGTCTATAAAGACTCAGGAGGAGTTAGAGAAACACGTCCTCCGAGTCCAACTGGCAGAACGGCGAGGACGTCCACTCGTTCCTGCGAGGTCGGAGGTTATTCCTGAATCCGGCACAAACGGAATGACTCGAACTGGCTCATGGAGCATTTGATGGTGCCCTGATATCAATGTGAGTGCAGTCGATGCCTCCGATTGCATCAGGAAATCGGCTCTTGGCTGCAAATTGCACTTTAATGTTTGCCTGCTCAGCCAGTGTGGGGAAATTTTGGATATCTGGACGTCAGACACATCAGGCCGTCCCATACGGCTGGAATCACGCGGCTCAGGGATGGCTGTGAAATGCCCGACCTGTCGGCCAGCTCCCTCTGAAAGGCTCCTGGTGAGGGTGGTGAGGACTGGAATTGGCACTGGGAAGGCACAACTTCTCTCAGTGTCCCTGTGTAACGCCGGGGCCGGTTCAGCGCAGAGCTCCAAAAGGAAGGTTCTGGGCAGCCTGAACCGGTTGATGAGCCATTCAGGAGGTCAACACGCTCCCTCCCAACTCTGCTATTTTTCCACCATTACGTGCGATTTTACGCAGCCATTTAAGGGCATGTGTAATTGTCTAAACCTTGTCGACTTTAGCAGTCATCACGCGTGAGTTGTTCCGAGTTAATATGGTCATTCGACACAGTTTCCTTCTTAGTGAGAATGGGAGAGCAATTCACTTCAGGTGCGTCATGAATGTCTGTGCGCCTCGCAGCCGTGCAGTCACCGATGTGCATTTACATCTTCACGTGACAGAGAAAACCTTTCAGTTTCCTTCGGGTTTAGCTTACCGAGCTAACCCTGACTCTTTCAAGGCAAGTTAAGTTAAGTTGCATGTGGGGAAAATTGATTAAATGCGGTTTTGTTTCATCGTTAAGAAACCAATTCTGATGTTTTATCACCTGAAATCAACTTTCTTTTGGACAAATTGTCCTTGTTTTTCCCCTTTGAGTTCTTATTGGCAGCAGGCTCTAGTGTGTAAAGGTCAAAGGTCAAGGTCAGGAAAAGTTACAATTGAATAACATTAACAGCAAAATCTTAAAACAACATTTACTAACCCAACTAACTCAACCAGTCTGCTTCAAACGTACAGCACAGTTATAGAGAGTCAAGATTTAATCCCCAGATCAGTTTGACCTTGAAAGGTCAAAGGTCAAAGTCATAACAAGAGATTTATAAATATCTGAAGAATCCCTGAGCAGAATTCTTCCAAATTTCTACTGAAGAAACTTTGGCCTTTTTTGGTTATCGGAGAAAAATCTTAATTAGCAGCTAATTGTTTTAAAACAAATATTTGAGAACTGAATTTAACAGATGTGACAAAAGGCCAAATCAAACAGCAGCGAAAGATTTGCAGTATTTTTGATTAACATATTTTTAGTTTTTCTACTCTTTTCTCCTGTAAGTGGATGTTGGGGCTTCAGATGCAGTTGGGATTTCTTGTTTCTAAAAAACGAACTTGGTAGTTAAAATCCAGCTTGTTGACGTGGTCCATTGTGTCCAGGTCTCACTGTCCCACGTGCTGTAGATATGTTCTTTAAATGGTGGGTTTTAGGTTTGTGGTTCCTGGCTGATCTGGTCCTGGGTTCCATGAGGTCTGCTGTCCTGCAGGAGCCTAACATTCAAACACTGTGTTAACTTCAGGCCCGTCTGATTGGGAAAGATCATGACTCAATGATGGGAACCACAGATCTGAGTGGAGTCCCGGGAGTGAGACACTCGTTTCATCTCAAATCTTTGGGGTGTTTGCTGGCTGAGGTTGATCATGAAGGACAGAGTGTCCAGGATGTACATTCTGAGTCCTTCACAGAGAATTTTCAGGATGCCCTCAGTCCATGCAAACAAAGCTCAGAAGGTCTGGTGAACTTATCATGCAGTCGCTGCCGTTCTCATCCAGACATAATGTTTTTCTAAGCCACTCCCACTCAAAGGTAATTGGTCCGGTGGACCCTCTGCGAGGATGTGGGAAGAGAAAGGGGTGGAACAACGACAATCAGACGCCATCTTTGACCTGTTCCCCGTACGTAAAACACTTGTTGTAGATGAGTAATTTGATCGAAACCAAACCAGGTTTTCGGCACGTTTGGTGCCTAAAAACAGAATTTGGTGACCCCAGCGTGGCGACGGTCCAGCACGTTGGACACTGGAGTCATGGCTCGGATCAGAAACAACAACAACAACACGTGTCATCGGTGAACTCAGACTTGTCTACACCTCGTGTCCAGGTGGGGGCACTGTCACACACTCATCCCGTACTGTAGCCCCTCGCTCATCCTGAGATGGCCTCTTCAACCAAGCGTTGGCACAGACAGCCGACATTGTGATCCCGTCGCTCATTTCTGAGGCCGTGGACAACCGGCGGACGGGAAACTTAAGACAGGCACGACGTGTACAAAGAGTTAAAAACAAGTACAAGTCTTCCTATTCCACTGCATTTGGGTCAATGTGTATTAATGAGCTATGACCTCTGTGGGAGGTTGAGAGGGCCAACGGGATTCTGTTGTGGGTCCTGGCCGTTTTCCATGTGAAGACGCTCTGACGCAGTTTGTATCCGATTTATTCATTTCTATTGTCTGTAAAAACAAGATTTGAAATAAAAACAAGTACATTCCTGCCCTCAAGTGAGACTCCACATAGTTTATTAGAGCTGTAAAAAATAACCTAAAAATCAGACTTGAGTAAAGAGAAGGTGATTCGCTTAAAGCCCATATGAGACGTAGTTTGGATGTTTATAAGTAATGTTCTGGTATCAAAAGGACAAATAATTTAAATATCTTACGTTTGCACAGGTTGATTTGTTATCATCCTGATCAGTTCTCAGATCCAGTGTGTTTTGTGTTTTTATTTGTGGCTGAAGAAATAAACAGGATTTAAAGGTGCTACGATGGGCCTTTACAGCGTAATCCTGACTGAAACGAGGCACCACGGGAGGACGTGACTGCGTGTGTGTTCCACTTTTCAGCACTTCCTCTGTGCTGAAGCAATTAGTGCCCCCTGGAAAACAAGGTAAAATGTCAAGACTGCACACACACACAGGTGTTTCTCATTTATTCTTCAGGCTGGAAGTGTCGGCTGTGCAGCGTGACAGCAGCTCTTCACACCGAAATAATGGAAATGGAGGAGAAAGACGGAAAAGTGAGTGAAACTACGACCACTCAGAGCTCGTCGGCAGTCTAAAAGTTGGGGAGAAGAGATGGACGTAAAGGACAGAGAAAACGACGACTGGTGTGGAGGGGATGAAGAGCGGGACACAAATGGGGCCGAGCTGGGGGGGCGGCGGCAGCGATGACACAGTGTGCGGAGCATCTGCTTCCAGCCGGGGAATCGAAGCAGCCATAAACCTTTGGACCTCTGTTCCCCGCTGCGCCTCGCCATGTGGGCCCAGACGGGCCCGAAAGAGCAAGTTGAAACACGTTCAAAACGTCAGCTGGCACAAACATAATGAGAAGTTTGAGGCCCAAAATGTCTGTATTGTACTGTACAGCTGCCCGAATTAGCGTCCTGCGGCTGGTCCTTACCGGTAATACCACGTGTGGCCTTGAGAGGCAATGGCGAGTCACTTGTAACAGTTTTTGAGGTCGTGTAGCTTGTTGATCCAGAAAAGGCACACGAGAAAAATGTACTTCCACACATGTGATGGGGATCTTACAAAGTAAATTCAATAAAGCGCACTTCAAAGTTATAAGCCCGGCTGATCGGCACTGCCTTCCATACATGGAAACACACGCTACACGCATCAAAACCGTTACTGGGTTGTTGAGAACAAAACAAGGGAAAAGATGAAGGAGAGTCCACTAAATGCGTTCGTTCAGGAACCACGTGCGCTGCTCACCTCTCCGACTGCGCACAGGTTGATGACATCATGTCCAAGCGACGCATGTCCCTTAAAAGGTCCGGTCCCGCCGTTACACACTGTGGCTGAGCTGCCCTGAAACTGAAACTAAACGACCTTAATCGCCATCCCAAACCCCCGAGCTGAAGGTGGCGCCGAGGCCACAGAGAGCTGCCTCGCCTCAGGAGAACACGACCGTGACGTGCTGACACCCGGTGGAGCGTCGAGGCAGAGCGCTACGTCTGAATCCTGCACCTCATCAGCAGTAGGTGAACGGGAAAAACCTTGAGCGGCTGGTGGCAGTGAAAGTTTCGATACGATGTCTGACGTACTGATTTGAGAGCCAGCAGGGTTTCATGAAAGTGACGCAGGTCTGATCGATGAACACGGAGGCAGAGCTCAGTGAACTGCAGCTGGTTGCAGCAGCTTCGATTCCGATTGGCTGATCGCACAGAAACAGAAAACTCTAAACTATTTGTGCGATTTGTCTGCGCCCTCACGTGACAACGGCATTTTGGGGGCCTGAAAACAAACCTTGAAACCACGTTCCAGAGTGGAATCTGTTGAAGGTCCCATCCATACTGACGCCATCTAAACTCACGACTGCGTATCCCGTGGACACGGTGACGTCACAGCCCCATTCGCACACACGCGTTACCATGGTGAACTGTGACTGACAGGTCTAGGACTTCAGGCTGCAGGTGATAAGGGACACGGCAGCTGGCTGTGAACACCACGTGGGCCCGGAACCAACTCTGATTCTGTCCAGACTGTAGACAAGCGCCGCGGCCCCAGTGTGATGACTGATGGGAATAACGGCTTGACGACGACGGCGGGCTCGGCTGTTGGGTTTTTGTTCTGGACCAGACGAGACGAGGAGAAAGGAAAAAGAAACTTTGACCGTCTGATTGCACTTTAGTTACAGCGCCTGCCGTTTGCTCGTATCTCAGTTTTTGACAATGAACAGTGGACTTGTTGAGGTTTGGTTCCCTCTTGTTTGTCAAAGGGAGTCAGCTGAAGTTTCTTTCTTAAAGTTTATTTCTGTCAAACTTCCGCATCACCTTTTCCTTTAATTTGTTCCATTAATAACTAAACTAAACTACCAGCTGTTTACACAGCTATGTACAAGCACGCGCGCACGCACGCGCACGCACACAGCGGCAGTAGACCTCGGTGCTCCTCAGTTTGATCGCGTCACAGTTATGGACGAGGCTGTGGTTAAACTGCTCCCCCTCCTGGTGAAGATAAGTGAAGCACTTGGGGCTGAGATAACGTGAAAGCTCGTCTTCCTCAGCACACGAGAGGTTTAAAATAAAAGGACGAGGAGACCAGAACCTGGCCCCTGCTTCCTGGGCTACGTTACTACGGCAACGGAGGCTGCACAGCCGTTTCCTGCCAGCATGATGAGGTAACGTGGTGCACAAACTGAAGCCCTGACTTGAACCACACAGACTGTGAGAGTTGTGTTCTTAAAGCGTCTCTCAGTTGTCGCAGCTTCTACCCGTTTCCTTATAAACGGCTTTGCTAATGCTAACCCTTCCTGGGAGTGGTTACAAGCGGCGAAGCCACTGATGACGTCATCACACTGTCCACGTTTGATCCCTCGTGTGCTTCTACACGGCCCGTTTGGCCTTTTCAGCAGGTTGTCATTGTTTTTCACAAGAAAACACTGCAGCTGACATTAGTTTTTCAGCAGAAAGCAAAAATAAAAATGTTCAGAATCGCTAACACATTTTTGTTGTTTGTCTTTTTACCTGTTAGGAAGCGTTTTTGCGGGTCGTCGATCACATCCTGTCTGAAACCAGCCGTCACTGCTCATTTCCTGAACTGAACCGTCTTTATTTTGTGCCTCAACTGAAGTAAACTTGGCGTCAGAACATTCGACTGGGATGTAAATTCATTCCAGTTTCTTCCCTCTCAGTCATTTCATGGTGCGTTTGTGTACCGTTATCATCCAGCAGCAGACGCTGACGCTCAGGATGGGACAGAACTTTGAATTCCCTCTTTTCTCTTTGTCTGTTTGGTGCAGCTGTGGTGGTTTTACAGTCCAATATTGAATTAATCCTCCCCACCGCTGCTTAAAGTGGTCCTGGAAAGCAAACGGAACGCATCGATGAACAGCTGACGTCGTCTCAGCCGCTGCTGACGGACGGCACCGAACGCCAGCCTGTGATTTATGGTCGGCGAGGCGACCTCGGGGTCAACTCGGCCTGCTGCAGCATCTCGTCGTGTGTAAATAAAGGAGACGAGACCACTGCTGTCTTGCCGACCATTTATTGTGTGCAAAACATGATAATGTCAGTACAGCAACCATCCACGCTCTGGTTTTATAACCTGCACATCTTTAGGGAGAGACGGACAGAGCAGCAGTGCCCTGAGAAAAAAAGGCCGCAGAAGCTCCGCGATAAAGATTTACACAGAGAGAAATGGTTCCAACATGACAACTAGTTGGCGCCATCACCTGGCCTACATCAGCGTCTCACAGCTTGGTCTCGTCTTAGCTTCCAGGTAAGAATTATCTATGAATAAACCCTTTGTGTCTGTCAGCGTCCGACTCGGGCTCGGTCTCCCCGGGTCAGCGTGGCTGGAACTGTCTGGGCTCCTTGTTTGTAGCCTGAAAACAAAGACTGTGGCTGTTTGTCGAGCAGTTTCCTGAAGCTGCGGGGACCTGCGGGTCATGAAATAAAGAAATCCTGCTCGGACCGCGTCCGTGCAGACATTCAGCTCCCGTTTTTCCTCGAGGAATCAGAAAAGAAAAAGGTGAAAATGCTGCTGAAGAAAAAGATCAAAGTGTTGAAGCTGCATTTTTAAGTTGCTTTTTGGTGTTAAAAGTTTCACTGTGACCGACTGAGTTTTGGTGACGGTTGTTTTGTTGATGAGAACGTGTCGTTTTTGTGCTATTTATGTTGCCATGTGCTATTTTATTTGAATTTTATGTCGTAATTTCAGATATATTTTGAACATAAGAATATGTACATTCATTTTGAATATTCAATAACAAGCCATTTAATTTCCCGGGGAGCCTCTCAGAAACATAATGGAACATGATGACTGATGAAAATATCATGATAGAAGCTGTAAGATGATCATAAAATCTAATGAAATGAAGAAGCATCAGTCAGGGTCACAGGTTGGATTTTCCTGCAGGAGCTGAGACAGTTTGTGTGCATCAAAGGCTCCTCTGGATGTCTCACAATATGAGCAGCATCTGTTTCATGGTGCTGATGGTGGAAAAGAACTAAAAGACAGCGGAAGCTGAGGCTGTCGCTGCGAGCCGTAAACACGGCCTGTCTGAGACAGGTGGTAGTTCATCGATGGCGCTCCGGGCTGCACGTTTACTGTAATGAGTCCTGGCGTCCGTGGAGGCATTAACGTCCCGCTGAAAACCCGGTTTATGACTCCATCACTGGTATCCTGATTCACAAGCGAAATTT
>KV751364.1:4915204-4934558 GCA_001698575.1 Mola mola | reverse complement strand
GAACAACTGTTGTAAAAGTCTTTAGGAAGAGTAGAATTAGTGTAAATGCTGTTATTCTTGTTATTATTCACTCAGGCCTATTTACTTATTTATGATGTAGCATTAAAGGAACATTAGGTAACGCTGACACCCAGTGTTTAAAATGGGTACTGCAGCCCAAATTCAATCTGTATCAATCTGTCTCTCCGGCGGCGTCTCGGAGTGTCACGGCCGACGGAGCAGAGCCGTAGCAAGTCAGATAGATCAGGTAACGGTGAGACCATGAACCTGAGCGACACACGTGGAACCATCCCTTCATCGTGTCAGCTGCTGAGAAACCAGCGAGGCCTCACGCCGTCAGCAGCGCAGCCACCGTTTTATTTATGGAGTTTTCCAATAATGCAAATAGGCCGATGGATGGTTTCCTGCTGCGCCTCTGCTGGAGGCAGAAACACACGAGGCCTGTGTGTGACAACACGCCGCATTCACACACACGCTCCACATCTGCGTGACGTCATTATGATCAGATATGTGTTGAAAACCATTTTCATATTCATAACGCAGCTGATGTCTGGAAGCAACACAACGGCCACTTTCATGAAGAGCCGTTTGGTGAAAACATAAAGTGAAACACAAGCACAAGAGAGACCAGAAGGCAGCATTTAATTCCACAATATATCCCATAAAAATCCATTAAAAAATTCCTGGATCCAGATTGTCAGCGCTGAAATAAAACTGTTCCTGAGGACATTTCCCACCTCTCTTGAAAATCTCATCCAAATGCATCTGTAGCTTTGAGTTATTCTGTTTGCAAATAAATAAATAAACACAAGCTCTTGTTTGTGTGCTTTAGTTTTTTTGTTTGTCCTACCTGAAATAGTAGAGGAGGAGGGGCTTAGGACCTGTACTGCAGCCAGCCACCAGGGGGCGACCGTAATGCTTTAGCTTCACTTTAGGGCCGCACTCCCGTCGGCCATCTTTGTAAACATCTGTGAGCAGCTGCAGCTCTGAGGGATCGTCCGAGTGGCTGTGAAAACGTTGGGAAACTAAAAAGAAATATCACGAACCTGCTTTTGGACTCGTTGGCTACTTCAGTCTGTCAATAATTCAAAGCTGACCTTCGTTGGACATCAATAACAAAGTGTTACTGTCTTACAATGTGTGACAAAGTTTTCATTCCAAAATGTTCTCTGTGAAGAGCCACTGGATGACTCAGAGCAACCAGAGGCCGAAGCTCTGACCAGGAGATGGAGAGAAGCTGACATTTGAGCTGAGATGAAGGCAGTAAAGGACAGAGCTGTCGACGCCGCTGGGATCCCAGCGGGACGTCTCGTTAGAAATATCCAAATGTTCACATCTGTCAGGGCGGGAATCACGCACGGCCACGGCGAGGCCGGACACCTGCTGCCCGGAGGACGGGAGTCAGCCGAGGTCTGGACACAAGAGAACTTATAGCCAATGTCACGAGACATTTCATCTGGGAGATGTGATGTTTGCTGGTTTAATCACGTTCACTGATCACATGACACACAGGAACCATACATTTCCTTCACTTTTGGTTTTGTCTTCTCATTTATTCTCGTCTCTTCCCTTTTTTTCCCCCTATAAAAAGTCATTTTACTGAAGTTTATTTTGTTCTGTTAGTTTGTTTTTGCCTTAATTACACATAAAACTGTAATCACGCACTGGGACTAGGGCCCCTCAGGGTTTTTTGTTTCCATGCACATTTGATCATCATAATGATGGATTATTGATCTATACACTAAAATCTCTGCGTGTGTTAAATTAAAACAATAGTTCCATGAATACATGCTTTTATTTACTATAATACACATCATTCTGTCACCGTTTCACTGCTTCTGAATGTCGGAGTCATGAACTGTTGCTCGTGAAAACACTGTCAGGGACATCAAATATAATGCTAATGCTAATGCTAAGAGTGTCAGCGGTAAAGAGGACAGAAAATTAGAATTTGCTTGTTTCTTTCTGTCTCGCCCAGTGAGTACGGAGGTGACATATTGGCTTCGTTAAATTGTAAATGATTTAACAGATGATGATTTAATGACGTCAACAGACAGTCCAGCAAGATGTAAGCACCGGCTAATAAGCTTGTCAACAAAGTCGGCATGCGTTCTGTCCCTGACGATACACAGTCCTGCCCGCTTGTGGTGTTTCCATAGAAAGAGCAACGTGCGGACTAATTGTAATCCATAATGATGGCATGACATTGCTGCCAAGATGGTTCAGTGCTGGTGAAAAGGTAATTGTGCCAACGTGCCTCACCATATAGAGGTAGATAGCTAGAGATGACTTTATTCATCTCCGTAGGGAAATTAATTATATCCAAAAATCTTACAGGTTTGTGTGCAGTGTCAGTCTTCAGGCTGTGGTCACCCTGAGCAGTGCAGCCTCAGCGAGGACACTCGTTGTCCTCCTTTTCTGAGACGCTATCAGACGCAGCATTATTATTTAAGCTTTACTGGCCGCAAACAGTGTCAAATCAATCTGTTTTTCATTTGTTAAATGGGCTGAGATACATCATGTCACGTCCATTGTCACACACGTGCAACTAGCAGCACGATGTCGTGATGCTGTTGCTGCTCCGCTGTGGCTAACAGAGATGCTAAAATGAAAGACCTTGTTTAACAAGCTCAGATTAATTGGCAAAAGCCATATGGACGACTGCCACGTTTGCACATTGTGTCGTTACACCGTGGACGTAAGTAGCCATGAAAAACAGACCGGCTGCAGGGGTGTCTTCACTGAAAACATTCCAAGCAGCTACATCACCTCAAGATGAACAAATCTCTGCAGCAGAGCTTTGTAAAGTATATCATGCGGTCAAGCATCAGCAGTGGCACAGGAGTGATTCAGCGACTCCTCTGTTGCCAAATCTCCGTGTGACGACGTCCTGCCGCCCTCCTCTGTCCAGACACACGCGGATCACATTAAAGGGAGACATCTGCCTCTTCAGTGGCGATCAAACAAAGCAATGACCAAGTGTCCCTGCATCGTACTGAGAGATTTTCCCTTCGAGGAGGCACGAATTACACACAGTTCTGATTCCAGAGCTGTTCTGTTCTTCTCCAGCAACTTTACAAATATTTGTGTTTTCGCAGTTACAAATGTCAAACCGGCAGAGCAGTGCAGTCAATAAATGATTCCTGGTTTATCCGTTGGTGTTCAGTTATATATCACGGTACATGTGTGTCAGTATCATCACCATCAGTGTTCGCAACATATCGTAATGTCGCGGGGAGTTCGTACCGGCTCCACTGAACACCACCACGTGTCCTTTTGGGTCTTATGGAAATGTCCCACTGGCAGTTCTGTTTGTATGTTGGTGTAGAAGTGCTTCCACCAGCTGTGAGAGGGGAGGGAGCAGAGGAGCAGCTCCTGCAGGGTTAAATTCACAAACACAGGCCTGTGTAGCAGACTGAATTGATGAGGCGCCGGCGGCGGAGGCGTTACGGTAGCGTGGCCTGGTTTCAGAATCTCAGTTACAACAACTTAATAGATCTTCACTGTCAGCATTTCCACATACCTGCTGCTTAAAATTCCTTGCAGGAGGCTGATGTGAATACATTCCAAACTCAGCACTTTCTGTTTTTTCACCGGGGGCGTCTACGTAAGTGAGGCTCAGTCGACATTATTCAGCGCAAACACACCAGCAGGGACTCAGGGTTTCAACGAGGGCAGCAGAGAACCAGTGAACAAACGGGATAACAATTGAACATCCTTTGTCTTTGTTCAGTGTGATTGATTAGTCGCAGGTGTTTGCAGGGAGACATAAATCAGCCACACAGGCTGCTGCTCGTCACTGACACACGGCCATCGTGTCCGCAGGAACAAACGCTGAGGGGAGGTCAGTCGCCACTGATGTGGAAGTTAATGGGCTTTTTAACTTCCAGGCTCCTGTTAGAAAATCTGCAACACATCACTACATACGGTGGATTAAAAACGTATCAATGAAAAAAATAACCTAAGAGGGTCACTGCAAAGATTATACTGGCAAATGCAATCTGCTCCAAGTTTTACCAGACATCCCAAAACCAACCCAGACCTGGAAATCAAACTGTCCGAGCCGGAGTTCAGTAATAAAAGGATAAAGAAATAACGTACCGTTGCTCAGTCAGTCAGCTGACAGAAAGGCTGAGCTTTGCTAAGAGTGGAAACACTTGGGAAACCCTGAAAATCTATAAATGGAAAACCACATTTTTTTCCCCGACATACTCCTGAGACAATGCTGAGGATTATAAAGGGACTGCAACAATATGATCTGAGGCCGATTTAAATGGGGTCAT
This sequence comes from Mola mola, assembly GCA_001698575.1. Lineage (NCBI taxonomy): Eukaryota > Metazoa > Chordata > Actinopteri > Tetraodontiformes > Molidae > Mola > Mola mola. The sequence continues at coordinate 4,930,275 of KV751364.1, read as the reverse complement.
CTCTCCTCCACTGACGATTCAGCTACTAGTCCTTTTCCAGGACGTTGGCTTCTCATTGTGCAGGGTTTTCTGTTAGGTCTGGATGGGATAATTACAGGATGGTGGGTGAATAAACTGACAGCTGGACGCTGCGTATTAACTATAGACCCATTTCTAAACTACCTTTCATCTCTTAAGAGTCTTGAAAAACTGGTTTGCAAGTGACTTCTGGAACTGGTTGAAGATGGCGACGTTCTCGATAAACAGAAATACGGTGCAGAGACACTCTGAGGGTCACGAGCGATACTGTGATGCACCTCGACTGGTGAAATTGCCATTTTAGTTTTCTTATGTGCGACACAGTTGATAGCTTTTGTTTCAACATCTGGAAACATTTGAATTAAAAAATTTGCATTTTTTTTCTTATTTGTCCAATCAAAAACATTTACTGCTTGAACTTGTGGTGTTCCTCAGGGATCTATTTTTGGACCAGATTTATTTTCATCATATATACTGACATTTTGTTTATTTCAAGACTTATTTTCTAAATCAGGTTTGATGCATAGCTGACATGAGTTTTTAAAACAATCTGTATTGAGACACTTTTGTTTTTAATGTGAGTTGACTGTTTGCGATCATAATGTTGATGACTTCTCTTCACTTCATTCTTATTGTAAAATACTTTTTGACTGAGGTTTTGAAGTTGTGATACACAAACGAAATCTTATTTGTATTATACGTCCTCTGTTTTGCTGATACCTCTGGTCTAGGTGTCAGCGTTTGTCTGAATAAGGATTCAAGGGAGACAGTACAGCTGGTGCTCCTCAGGGATGGGTTGAATGCTGGGAACATATTTCACCGCACCGTTTCTATTCAGTGACGAAGGCCATGAGATGTTAAAGATTCTCAGGACCAAGTCAGGCGACCTTGTGAAGCGAATACATTTCTTCAAAATACAATTTGCTGGGTGAAGAATGAACGGTTTACAGCCAACACAAACGTAATAACTTCCCCCGTTTGCGTGGAAGCCACGGTAAAACTACCTGTCAGAGAAGCTAATGTCTGTGAAAAAAGTGCAAAGGGAGAAAATGGAGGCTGGTGTGGAGTAGAGCTGCAAGGCCAAACATATTTAGAATGAAGCAATTATTATTATGTGTGAATAATACATCAATCATGGCTCCATTCAGCAACAGCCAGCAAAGCAGGAGAGGCAGAGTCGCAGCAGAGAACAGAGGCATAAAAAGATTGTTATGGATGAAGAAACGTTGGCACTGATGTTGTAAAAGTGGGGCAGAGGACATATTGTCAGGCTTCAACATTTTAAATATATGCCAGCAGCTCCAGTTGTTTGATAATCAGTCAGTTAATTGCACAATCCATCCATCCATCGGGTATCAGTGTTTAACCAGGTCAAGGCTGAAACTCTCCACATGTCCTTCTTCACATCCAACATGTTCAGGAAACAGAAGGTTCGTTGAACCCAGATGAGGATGTTTGAAGTTTCTTTTGCTATCCTAGAGGTTGGTGGTGTTTCTAACAAGCCCATCATCTCCAAAAACGTGCCATCCGAAATACACGCGAGCCCCATGTGAAGCTCTGTCAGTTGACCCTCATTTGTCTGCTCACAGTTCAGATTTATTAGTAATGCCACAAAAACAACATGAGTGTGCACGATGAAGACGATGTTTCGGGTTGAAATTATTGAAATGGCACTGAGAGAAATGTGGCAGCCCCATTAATTGGTTTAGTCCCTCTGCACTGATGGGAAGATTCACATCAGCTGTTCCACTGAGCTAATTGACTCTTGATGGAGAGCAGCTTGGGGCATTCCCCTCTCGACCAAACAAGCGCGACGAGTCCGCTTCTTGAAGGCTTAAATAGAGGTGGGATGCAGCACATCAAGTCGGTCTACTCCTACCTTGTCGCGCTGCAGCTCGCTAGCTCGAGGCCATGTTGAGTTTTATTGCATCAGGTTGTTTGAGGGGGACTTCGATGACTCTTGACAGAAGACTGCCTCTCACCGGAGGAGAGGAAGAGGAGACAGCTGTTAAATCTCTGCATGTACTGTGGTCAGCCGGTGCAAGCCAAAGCTCATCAGTAGGAGACATACTGGTGAGCTCGACCACTAATTGCGCCTCCGTGGACAGACCTATCGTCACACTGAGTTTCTGCTGCCTTCTGGTTCTCATCCCGTCTCCATCCTCATTGACTCCGGGGCGGATGGAAGTATCGTGGATGAGGACTTCGCGCTGGAGCCATTGCCGTCACCCTTTCCAGCCAGAGAGGCCTTGGATGGGCACGTCATGGGGCAGGTGAGTAATAAAAGCAGCTCTGTGCGCAAACTCCTGCGGGGGGGGGGCCCACGGTGAATACATCCAGTTTTTGCTCCTGCCCCACACCAAACCAGCTGGTCATTCTGGGCTTCACCTGCACAACCCAGGTATTGACTGGACCACCTGCTCCATCAGAGAGTGGAGCCCAACCTGCCAGCAGACCTGCCTCAGCTCACCATCTTTATTGGCGCCCCTGTTCCTGCCATTTATCACGACCTGAACGAAGCAAGACCAAAGCCTACTCCCTGCCGCCACACCTTACGACTGTGTTATTGACTTGCTCCCTGGCACATCCCCTCCCAAGGGACACCTGTACTCTCTCTCTACCCCCGAAAGAGGCGATGGACCAATACATCCAAGACTCCTTGGCGGGAAGGATCATCCGTCCCTTCTTTGTGGAAAAGACAGACAAGACCCTACACGCTTGCATAGACTATCAGGGACTTAACAATATCACGGTGAAGAATCACTACCCATCTCCCGCTGAACTGCTCACCATCTGGTGCGCATCGGGGAGGGGGATGAGTGGAAGACTGCTTTTAACGCACCTACTAGGCATTATGAATACTTAGTGATGCCCAACGACGTACTCCGAGACATGCTCAGTTTGTCTTCGTCTACCTGGCTGATATCCTCATTTTTTCCAGGAATAACAAAGACCATGTGCTCCGCCACCTCCCGGATGATAACGGAGGCGGAGAAATGTTAATTCCATGTCTCCTCAAGTTCCTTCCTGGGCTACATTATCGCTAAAGATGGACCCTGCTAAGGTCACCCAGTGGCCACCTGGCCAGTCCCAGAGACACGAAAACAGCTGCAACGGTTCATGGGATTTGCCTATTTTTACCGGCGCTTTATCAGGGGATTCAGCTCGGTTGCCGCCCACCTCTCTGCTTTCACATCATCCAAGACCGCATTTGACACCCTAAAGTTGCGCTTCTCCACAGCTCCTATCATCCAGGTCCCCGATCAAGACCGCCATTTCATCGTGGGGGCTATCCTGTCCCAACGCGCAGTCATCGACCAGAAGCTCCATCCCTGCATCTTCTTCTCTCGTCACCTCACCCCAGCAGGGAGAAATTATGACATTGGCAACAAAGAGCTTCTGGTGGTGCCACTGGCTGGAGGGTGCCTTTCCTGGTATGGGACTGATCATCGTAATCTGGACTACATTCACTCAACCAAGAAACTGAACTCCTGCCAAGCCCGATGCTCTTTCCCGTCAGTTTCCAGAGAGTCCTGACGAAAAATCTGAACCCTCCACCATCATCCCAGCCTCCTGCTTCATCGAGGAGAGAGTACGGGCGGCCATTGAAAGTCAGCCTGGCCCTGCAACCAGAACAAGACCCCTGATCATCCTCCTGTTCCTCTTCAACCATGGTTCCACATTTCTAGCCCCTACACAACAGTAAAATTTCTTTATGAAATCATGCAGTTGCAGTCCAAAACCTCTAGAAACCATACATATTTGGACATTTACTGTGCCACACTCACAGTTTCACCATTTATGCAGTACAACATTTTTGGCTTTGTTTTGAAAAATCAAATAGACCTTTATGCATTTTATAAAGCATTAGACTATTGCGTTTGTGGTTTTGCTACAGTGGAGTAAATGATATTACGCGCTGCATCCCCACAGCTAAACTCAATGTCCAGGCTACAGAAACGTTCCTTCACAATAACGTGCCCAGGATTGCATCACTTGTTGTTCACAAACGGTGCAGTCACGGTATTCCCACTGGGTCCCGGCCAGAGAGACGGGCTTGTCCATCTTGTTTCCCCGAACATTTCACATTTAAGAGACTCTGCTGGCTGTCCAGTATGTGGCGGAGAAGGTGGTCCGGGATATCCACGATCGGTAACAACCGGCTCAGTGTCCTCAAACCACTGCTTCAAATGTCTCCTGTCTGCAGCCAATGACAGAGCCAATGTTCCTAATCAAATTAAATCACAATGTACACATTATTTCACTGGGCTTTGACAAACTGTACAGATGTGACCCTCGAACTGGGTGAGGGAAAATAAGAACCCTCAGGAAGAGCCACAGAGGAGGGATCCTTCTTCCTGGGGCAGACAGACGTGCAATAAATGTCACTTGTACAGAACACAAAAACATGATAATAACAGTTCACTTAGTATGTATAAAACATCCATGAGTCCGGATGTATGGGAAGTCTAGTGATCCAGACGCAGGTGGACTCTGTTGGTCCAGGAGTCATTGTACTCCATGTAGCAAGATCTGAGAGGTGTAGTGATCCAGAAGCAGGTGTAGTCTAGATCAGTTCATTAAGTCTGTTAGTGTCACTGGCTGCTCCCCCAGCAGACCACAGATGAGGAAATAGTGCTGGTCACAACAGACTGGTAGAACATCTCCAGCATCTTGCTGCGCACATTGAAGGATTTCAGCTTCCTCAGGAAGTAGAGTCTGCTGGACCCCTTCTTCTACACGGCTGTGCTGTTGGCCTTCCAAGCTCAGTCTGTTGTACTTGAGTAGCCCATTTGGGTAGTGTTCTCTTTGTAGTTTCTTCTGAGTAAAGTCCTTTTGGTCGGGGAGCTTTTATTTTTATAGCCCCAATTTTCCAGCGGTGCATCATTTCCTGTGTATTCGTGGTATTCTCAGTCAGCTAGAGGTAAGACTATGCAGTTACTCCAATCACAATAGAGGCATTAATGTCACTTTGAACAGTTTACGAACATAAGTTAATTGCAGTGTGTAAATGTAGCTTTAAACCAGCTAAGTCAATCAAGCCAGGCTATACAGCGTATTGGCATGGTTTCTTATGCAGCCCTTGTTCTCCCCTTCTTAGTAAATGTTAGGAACCACGTCTTATGAAGCTGCTGTACTGAGAATATTGTGATTTTACAAAGAATAAAAAACGGTTTTCCGGCTGGGAAGACAACTGTGGTCATTTTTCTTTCCCCTCCAACACAATGCAGAGGATACAAAGCAAGAGCTAAACCAGTCAAAATGTTAAGCTTGGGTTCTCTCTTCAGGCTGCCAGATGTCTGTCTGCCTCTCCCCCCACATCCTGTGATCCCTTTCATTCCAGTCCACACATCATTCATGTTCTGCTGGAGTTGGGCTTCCAGCTTCCTCCTGTATGAGTCTTTACATTCCCTCAGCTCCTCCTTGTCTCCAGATCTGAAGAATCTCCTGTTCAGCGGAGCCTTAAGGTCACTAATTATCCACAACTTTCCCCATCGTGCGACAAATAAGGAACTCTATCTTATCTTGGCAGAAACTGACAGTATACAGTTGTAACCAATATGATCGCTTATAGAACAGATGGATTTTACCTTGCTAAAAAGTTTAGAGCATCGGACAACTAACAGCTAAACATTTAAACTGATCCCGGTTCCATTGAGGTGACTTACCCGCTGCACATATCCCCTTGCCGCGAATTCGCATCATACTGCTTGCATTCAGGCGTCAGCTGAGATATCAGCTTTAAAGCAAAAACAATTTTTTTCAATAATTGTGAAATTCAGGCCTCAGGGGGATAAAGAATTATAATCTGTCAGTTTTATTTAAAGGAGGCAGAACAATTGGAAAACGGTTATTGGGAGCCAGAGATTTGCATCACTTCAGCTATGCCACGGACTCTGATCCAGACCCGCTCATAGTCCCCTGGGTGGGAACCGGAGCAGGACTCAGTCCAATAACCCATCCAGGAGTTGAGCGGGGGATAATTTGCCAGTCTTACAGAGAAAGGCACTGAATGATTTAACACAAGATGGACTTTACATGGATACAGGAATTAAATAGTGAGCCAAACAAAATATTTATAAGGGCGAGGTCGGCCAAGCTACACCATGATGTATTAATGTTAAAAAACTTTAGATCAGCTACAACTGCAGCACCATATGCACAGGCTCAGATATCAGTGAAACTGCAGATTCACCTTAGTGCATAACCGAACTGTGACTCCATTTGCTACACGACCACCTGAACGCACCGTCGGAATGGTTGACAAAGCACTTGTGAAATCATGTTTCCCGCTGAAATGAAACGGCTTCCAGGTGATAAATTACTGGCTGGCGTGAACAAGTCCAAGATGTTCCTACTGATGGATAACTCTTCAACACAAGACAAAAGAGCAGCGATTTGTTCCCTTTCGTCCTTCCTGCCCATTTTTCATGGCTCAAAGGAGCTTCATGGATAATTAAACACTCATGGTTGGGTTATCAAATTTAGATTTTAAAAAGACAGTTGAACTGCATGTTGATCCTCACAACTGACCAGAGAACCAGCAGGTCTGTAGACACCAATGGGTCAGAAATCTGGTTTCTCATATCAGTGAATTGTACAGTCAATTGATTTAGTGTTTCCTGTATGTTCTTTTCAAGCGAAACACTTGCATTTATAAGTTTTGCAAATTGCTTTACATCCAATTATGTATAGCTTAACAAAATGAGAATTGCTTCATTCTTAGTATCAATGCACATTTTCATGGTTGTTGTGTATTTTTGTAGTCAGTTCTACAGCAGAACACTGCCTGAAACCCCTGAGTCAGCAGTTTAGGGTTTACGTCTGACACTGTGGTTTCTTTGAAGACTAGCTGCAAGACAGACTCGACACACTGTCATGGTGCAGGCAGAGCGTTGCCCCGGTACCTGAATATTGGTAACTTTAGAAAAGTCTCATTTCCATTGCACACTAGGCAATGGTCAGCTGATCGGAGCAGCCTTTTCGGGAGAGGGGCTCATAAGTTTCAACATTAAAGTAAAGTAAATCATGGTTGAACATGAGGTCAACACTGACTGATGAACCGACACCCTTATAAAGCCCTCATCACCACAACAGGAACCTCAGTTTTTGAAGTGGTGCAAGAAACTTTTTGTTTGGAATTGATTCATTAACATCTCAATATAAATCGTGCCTCACATCCAAAACAAATGGCTATTCCTTCTAATTGGCCCGCCATTGATTTTTAGCTGATGGATGAGTAGTTTCTGTGGACTTGAAGGTTTGACGTTAAACCAGAATACTTAAGGGCTTCAACACAAATCACCAGGGAAGTATTTGTTCTGCAGGAATTAGCGAAACCTGAGACCTTAATGAGAATCAGAAACTTCCAAACCACTGTGAACAGTCGCACTAATTTCTGGGGCAAAGTCCTTAAAATATCTTCGGTAGGAGTTTTTTGTTTGACATTGAAACTAAACATAACATTTCAGCCTCACGGTGAGCAATGTTTGACAAAGATCGATCGAGTTTATTTGCACAGTCCAAAACCAAACAATTTGCCTCTGAGGCATCTAGAAAACCTTAAATTTTCTCATAACATGAATAATGAATTAATAGAAAATGTTAACACAAAACCCCCACAACAAAAAGAGCAAAAAGATACACACAGACTGGGACAAACAAAACTATAAAATGGAATTAGGACAAAAAAATTAACATACCTGTAGAAAACACAAACAAACATGATGGCTCTGCACCTCTGCTTCTGCTCTAGCACCTGTTTTCACAGAAATAATAAAAGCTGAAGTTGTGCATCACTCCATATCAAGAAGCAGCCGCAGCTTAAAATCGCACCATAACAGTTAAATAAAAACATCAACGTAACTTTCATTTTTCATTTCCGAGTGGAACAAAACTACTATACGTATTTTAAACTCACCACAATAAGTTTTACATCCAAAATGAAAAAAGGTTTCTTTTTTTAAATAATCACAGAGCAGGAAAATTCAACTTCTGCAATGCATTCAACTGGTGATCAGACTAACTGGTGAGGTCCCAGGTGTTCAGGGATGTGGGCGTGTTTACTGTCCGCTGAAAGGGAAATGTAATGTTATTTTGCTCGTGTTAGTAACGTACAGTCGTAAGAAGCCTTCCGACTGCCGCTGCCAGCGCACCTAGGACCAGGCCCGCTCTGCCCCTTAGGGTGGAGAGTCTTAAGCTAGCCTCCAGGTTCATCGGGCCCTTCACCATCACAAAGACCATTAACCCAGAGGCGGTCCGTCTGCAGCTTCCCCGCACTATGTGGATCCACCCAACGTTTCATGTCTCCAGAGTGAAACACTCACTCTGGAATCACTCCAGAGTGAGTGTTGTGACACCCCTGGTGTCACACGGAACCAGGGGTGAGGGGCAAACACTCTGGAGTGATTCACACCCGGGCTCATGTGACCTTAACGACTCACACGATGCCTAGCCAGAGGACCGCAGACGAGGCTGTTGTTTTCTAAACACGTCCTCCTTGTTGGTGATTGTCTCACCAACAAAGGAGGCTGTTGGTTTCAAAACACGTCCTCGTTGTTGGTGATTGGTGATTGTCTCTACCCACTCGGGGTTAAATACCTGGGTTTCCCGCACTGAACCTCAGAACTGAAGAAGCCTTTCGGATGAGAGGCGAAATGTCTTCAAACAAGATAAGAAGTCCAGTTGCTTCCTACTAAAACACTCCGAGATCACGATGACCTGGATGACTGTGAACCTTCACGGATGTTTTATTGTTTAAAATAACTTAAATGCCAGTTCATTAGCATTGTTGCATTTTATTAATTCCTTTTGATCAGGTGCCGGTTAGGATTAACCGGAGAACAATCCGAACTGGGAACGAGTTTGACAGACTTTAGGCAATGTGAACCAAGCTCTGGCTCAGACAATAGAGATCGAATGGCCATGTACCCCATACTCCCGGAGCGCCTCCCACAGGACACTTTGAGGGACACGGTCATGAGCCTTCTCCAGATCCACAACACACATGTGTACTGGTTAAATTGAAAAGTGTTTGCACTGGCTAAAACATCACACTTGTGATCAATCTCTGTTTAGAGCACTGGTTCGTAGGCAGTATCCTGCTGTTGGGAGGTGGTCATGTTCAACACTTGAACATACTAAGCAGCAGGACACTACATCATGTGGTGTTCTTGTGTGCAAGGTAACAATGTGATTATCCGTGGCCGTCCATCATTAAAGAAGTCGTGATACACTTAAATGAAACTTTTTAGCTTGCAGAGCAAATCATAAACCACAAAAAAGTCCAGTACTGTGTGGACCCTGATGGTGTGGCCAAAATGAGGTTGGAAGTGGCTGTGACATTATTGACTGACACAGGTACGCAGTGCTCCACCATGTATTGTCAAAATGGCATCTGGTTTGATAAAACACATCAATGCTTGTATTGTTTTTACAGATGACCTTTCCCAGCTGTGTCGGGCTTGTGGGGAGGAGAGCTCAGGTTCAGCCGACTGCAGAATGACAATCAGCTGGCAGACTGGGATCCACCTTGGATAGGTTACCTCACTACCACTGGGTGAACTCTGCAATATCACACAGCTATTGACAATGAATGGGGCTCATCAACCTAATTTGCATGACTGCACTTTCTGGTGACACTGGTGCAGCTGAAAAACCACATAACACAGACTTCACACAGGTTGAATGTTATAGTGTAATGATAACTGAATTGCTTCACTATACACTCTCTAGATGTGATGTGAACCTGACAATGTTTTTCATTTTCAGATTGAGTGCACCTCCTGCGGTCTTTGGTACAACACAGTGTGTGTTGGCTGTCCCTCCACAGCCGGAGACTATAACTGTAAGGGATGCAGGCTTTGACGAATAAAGGTTTTGTTTTAAAAGCATTGTCTTTCTTTCGGTCAGCGTATGGGTCACCATGGTTGCTGTTTATGTAGACAGAGCACAGGCCTACATTGCACATGGTAAATGTATCCACTGACATGTTGTGTTGACTGATGAGGGTCATAGGTGACTGTAATACAGCAAAGTATGAAACAAAGGCAGTTATTCAGAAATATGTGACTCTTAATGTTGCACTATTTAAAGCTCACTCATTTTTGCCTGCGTTCAGGCTTTATTTTTGAGATGTTGCAAATGGAAAATTGCACCATTGTCAACTTTGCATCACTGTCTAAACACCTGAAGAACCCTGAATTGTGGCAGGACAATCATCTTTATAGCAGCCCAAACACTCCCTCCTGCTCACTGTTTACAGCTGTGCATCCAGTTGGTTTGCAGTCACGGTGGTGTGTAGTTTGGTTAGAATAATGTGATTGTTGTAAAATGACCCACGTCCACAGACAGACAAATGGACTTGTGTCACAAGATTGCGAACTATGTCACAGATTGATCTGGACACCTGCGTGTAAACGACGCTTTGTTTCATTTGTGACCCGTACGACTAATAAGTCTTCCAGTGGACTTAACGTTTGGTTGTTAACAGTACATGGATGTGAGAGTGAGAGTTAAATCTAAGGGAGATCGCTGGAGAAAAGTGGTGTCACCAGTTAATCTGGGCGCTCAGCACCAACAGAATATCTCCACACTGTGTTTAAAGAGCTCAGGGAGAAATACCTCAAACTGTTGGTGTTTTCTGTCAGTGCAACAACTCTGGAACATCACCATGTGCATGTGACTCTGACAACTTGGACAGCAGTACGCTTTTATTGACGTTTATAGTATTGTGAACTAACATGCCTGATGTCTTAGCTATCTCCGAATCATGGCTTAAGAAAAATGTTATTAACTCTGACATCCTTGTACCGGGTTACAATGTCTTTCGCCACGATCAAGCCACTAAGGGTGGGGGAGTGGCTATCTTTGTAAAAGAACATTTGCAATGTTCTGTATCTTTGTCTAAAGCTGTCCCGAAACAATTTGAATTGTTAGTTTTAAAACTTAACCTATCAAACTTTTCTCTTTCTGTTGCCGTTTGTTATAGACCACCATCTGGCCCGGCTTGTGCTTTAACATCGCTCAGTGAACTTCTGGCTGCTCATATATCCTCAGAGTTTGTCCTTTTAGGTGATTTGAATTGGGATATGTCCAACCCTCCCGTCTTATTGACACAGCAACTCGATGCCCTAAACCTCTTTCAAATTATATCTGAACATACCAGATTCAACTCGAACTCACCTACAGCTGCCTCACTGATCGACCTTATTCTAACTAATACGCCTTCTAATTATCAATCCGGAGTCTTCAGTCAAGACCTGAGTGATCACTGCACCGTAGCATGTATTCGCTCTGGCCTCTCAGTCAAACGCCCACCTATGATTGTAATCAAACGCTCCCTGAAGAAGTTTGATATGCAGGCCTTTCTACATGATGTGGCAGCCGTCAACTGGAAGAGAATTAGCCTCATCCCCTATACGGAAGATGTCTGGTTTTATTTTAAAGATTCGTTCAGCACTATTATTGACAAGCATGCCCCACTGAAACGATTCCGGACCAAGAATCGCTACAGCCCCTGGTTCTCCCCTGATCTGGCTGATTTTATCCGTCATAAAAACGCCTTATGGCGGAGAGCCGGGTCCTCTCAGTCACCTGTTGACTGGCTCGCCTTCAGGCAATGTAGAAATAAAACCCCACAGGCAATTAGGTCAGCTAAAATCAACCATTTCAAGGAGAAATTCTCATCCTGTGGCGCAGACCCCGCAGACCCCAAGAAGTTTTGGAAAACAGTCAAGTCTATGGAAAATAAACTCACTTCCCCTCACCTACCCACCTCTATGAAATTTGGCGACACAATGGTCACTGATAAATCACGCATGGCCTCTCTCCTCAACCAACATTTTGTCCACTCATCGCATGCCGTTACTGCCCCGGTTCCCATCACTGCTCCATCACCAACCCCTCCTCCATTCAGTGATGTTGGTTTCTCCCTTCATTCCATTTCTGCCTCATAAGTTTTGGAAGAACTCACCAAGTTGGACTCAAATAAATCTGCTGGCTATGACGGGTTTGATCCCATGTAATTTAAAAGTAGCTGCTAACATTATTGCTGCCTCTATTACATATTTGTTTAACATTGCTACCCCCATTACATATTTGTTTTACTTGTCCATTTGTCTGTCTGTTTTCCCTTCTGACTGGAAATCTGCCATGATCTTCCCTCTTTTCAAAGGTGGCTTTGGCTCTGACCCCAACTGCTATTGGCCTATATCCATCTTGCCTTGCCTGGCCAAGGTCTATGAGAAAATTAGTTCACAAACAGCTAACCCATTTCATTGACTCCAACCATATCCTGTCAGATCTGCAGTCGGGGTTCAGAACCGGCCACGGATGCATCACCGCTACCCTAAAGATCCTCGATGACATCATCACCTCTATGGACAACAAACAGGTCTGCATAGCCGCCTTCTTAGATCTGGCCAAGGCCTTCGATTCAGTAGACCATAACATTCTCTTAGCTGCATTAACTGCTTTGCCAGCTATCTCAATAATCATGTACAGCGAGTGAAGTCAGAAAATGTTGTGCCAGATCCACTTAACATCTCTAAAGGTGTGCCTCAAGGTTCCATCTTGGGCCCAACCTTGTTTTCCATCTATATAAATGATGTGGCTAAGGCTACGCTGCCTCCCGGATACACCTTTATGCTGATGATACCATCATTTACTCATCTGGCCCTTCACTCCACTCTGCCGCATCCACCCTCCAACTCAGTCTCACTTCTATTAAATCTTTTCACTACCTTCATCTGCGTCTCAACTCAAAGAAAACTAAATGTATGTTATTTGATTATTTGATCGGGAAAAACAGTGTCTCTTGCCCCCCCAAGATTACTTGTGCTGACAGCTCAGAACTGGAGTTCATCAGCTTCTACAAATACCTGGGTCTCTGGCTAGACCACTCACTTTCTTTCAAGTTTCACATTAATAACCTGCAGGACAAAGTTAAGGCCGGATTGGGGTTCCTTTACTGTAGTAAGGCCTCTTTCACACTATCTGCCAAACATATCCTGGTGAAGATGACCATACTCCCTATGTTTGATTATGGTTATGTCATCTATAATATGGCCTCCAAGTGTGTCCTTAACGGACTGGATGTTCTCCACCATTCAGCCATCCGTTTTGCCTCTGGTTCGCCTTTTTCCACTCAACATTGTGATCTGTATAAACTGACAGGCTGGCCCTCCCTCCACACCAGGCGACGTCATCACTGGCTTCTACTTGTCTATAAGACTCTACTAGGGAAAACACCTCAATACCTCTCTAACCTCTTGCACCTTTCCCACAATAACTATCACCTGAGGTCCAGTGACTTTTATTACTCTTGTCTATTCCAAACGCCCGCACTGTCTTTGGCCAAAAGTCCTTTAGTTCTGCTGCAGCAAGTGACTGGAACTCCCTCCAACACTCCCTTAAACTTTCTGCTCTTCCATCACTCCACGTGTTTAAACAGAAACTGCAACAGTCCCTAATTGACTGTTGTACGCGTTTGATTCCCCGTTCGGTCGCTATATATTTTTGTAGTTATTTGTTTTGGACTTTATTGTCTCGTCCTTATTGGTTGTATGGTTGTGTCATGGATTCATGTGTACCGTTTTGTTTTCACTTCTGCTGCGGCCTGTTGCCAGGTCATCATTGTAAATGAGAAACTGTTCTCAATTGATTTTACCTGGTAAAATAAAGGAAGAATGAAAGAATGAATGCCTCAGGCCTCGTGTTATCTCACACTGATCCACAGGTTGGACATGGCTGAATGTTGTCCGTGCAGTCGGAAGGCGTCTTGCGACTGTACGTTATTAACACGAGCAAAATAACATTACATTACATAAACACGCCCACAGCACTGAGAGACCAGGACTCGTAGGCCACGCCCACATCCCCAAACACCTGGGACCTCACCAGTTAAACCGTCACACCGTCATTATGAGTTTTTTATTTTTCATTTTAAAGTGCCTTCTGAACTCTGTTACACCAGCAGAACCGTCACGCCCACGTCAGCAGGTGGCTGAGAGACGATGAAGCAGAGTCCGGGATGAAGTTAGTAACGCAACTACTGGCACATGACAGAGTAGAAAAAAATCCAAACACTCCTTAATAAAGTCTCCGTCGTTTAATTTTTCTAGCATTGTGTATTTTGTGAGATAGGACGTAACTTTTCTTGACAGCTGCATCTCTGGGTGTGCAAAGTTTTGTAAGAAGTCCTTGTTGGGTTTGCAGCTAGCAAAGCTCTTCACCAGACAAGTTCTTGTATTTCTCCTCGTGTTTGGTCACATAGTGGAGCTTCAGATCGTCATCCTTGAACACAAACTAAGCACACGGCTTCACCTTTGACTTCTATAAAGAAATATTCAGCAGCCGATGTCTTGTTGAAAACACGGCATTCAGAATCAACTTTTTTTAACATGAGCGAATATTTTTAGGCCCCTCCTGGAACCGCCACCTTACCGTGGTGGAGGGGTTTGGGTGCCCTAATGATCCTAAGAGCTATGTTGTCGGGGGCTGTTTGCCCCTGGTAGGGTCACCCAAGGCAAATTGGTCTTAGGTGAGGGGCCAGACAAAGTGTGGTTCAAAGACTTCTATGATGGTGAATAATAACAAGGACTTGTGTACCCTGCCCGGAGGGATACCGGGACCCCGCCCTGGAGCCAGGCCTGGGGAAGGGGTCCGTAGGCGAGCGCCTGGTGGCCGGGCCTTTTTCCATGGGGTCCGGTCGGGCTCAGCCCGAAAAGGAAACATGGGTCCGTCCTCATGTTGGCCCACCACCCACAGGAGGAACCATAGAGGTCCGGTGCTATGTGGATCGGGTGGCAGTCAAAGGCAGGGGCCTTGGTGGTCCGATCCCCGGTTGCTGAAGCTGGCTATCGGAACATGGAATGTTACCTCTCTGATGGGGAAGGAACCTGAGCTTGTGCGTGAGGTTGAGAGATACCGGCTAGATATAGTCGGCCTAACCTCAACGCACAGTTCGGGTTCTGGAACCAGTCTTCTTGAGAGGGGTTGGACTCTGTTCTATGCTGGAGTTGTCCCAGGTGGGAGGCGGAGAGCAGGCGTGG
>KV751364.1:4867457-4885410 GCA_001698575.1 Mola mola | reverse complement strand
CCGCTCATCCAGCACCGCTCCGCCAAGTTCTGACTTATTGGATGCCATTAAAATGGGCTGAACAGCTGAGTCAGGCGGGGGTATCTGCAGGAATTTGATATATTGAGACTTTTCAAGTCACAAAAAGCTGCAAAGTAGCTCTAAAAGTGTTTCTGAGAGCTGCGAGGCGTGACAAAATACAGAAGTGCTGAATTAGTTTGGTTCCACTGAGGCAGCAGAGTCCCATCAGGCAGCAGGCTGGCAATGCAGGAGATGATATCTAATGTATTGATCGTGAACCAGCTCAAACCTTTGTATGATCCAACACTGTCACCTGCTGGCACAGCGCGACACTACACCCTCGTCACTGTCCGAACTCCTGCTGCCGTTTAACAGCCACAGTAACTAAGTCAAGACAAAAAACGGTTCCTAAAGGTGATGGTGATGACGGTGAATATTCAGACTGACGGGGGACATCAGCTGTTCTGCCATTGTGAAACAGGCACCACAAGATCAACATTTCTCCTCCTTTTTATAGCATGAAATAGTTCATTCAAACCAAACTGAAAAATGAAGACACCTAAACATACGTGAACGAGAGCGAGCTAAAATGATAAAATGATAGAAACCATCTTTGGGAAACATTCATTTGACATGTGCTTTGTTTTTATGAGTTTGGTTTATGAGCTATACCGCAGCCAGCCACCAGGGGGCCACACAGACGTTCCTTCAGTCAGCCCAAATATTGTCATTTTCACCTGACGACAATGATTTTATAACAATTTATTGCAATATAGAGGTAATGTTAAAAAACACAAACTAAAAGTCTTACTATTGATTTTACTTAATTAACAATTAAAAACAGAAATATTTTTGTATTTTATGAAACACAATTATGTTGAAAAAGTTCATTTCCATATCGGAATTTTAGCGTCTGAAGTGAATAAAAAATGAAAAATAGGCCTTCGAGTCCAGAGAATCAACATTTGGGCTGATTTAGTCACCCACTGATAAATCCATAGTGCTGGTCAGGAATCAGTGGTAGTAGATCAAATGATCCTTTATGGATCCACCAGAGGTCAAATGTCAATACTCTGAATCAGTATGAAGTCCTGCACTGATAATCCAAAACAGCTCATCAGAAATATTTGCTCAAAGCCTGGATTCATTCTTGTGTATGGACGTGTGAGCAGAGCTCATTGAAATGTTGGCAGGCTGTTCCTCCGAATTATTGCAGAACAAATTTAAAGAAACCTGGGAAGTTTAGAGGTGAACCGACACGTGACTAAACCTGCAAATACTGACAAGGTGGAAACGTTTGGGAGCCATCGATTTTCACCGCCATCAGCCGAGGTGTCGAGGCGACCGCGGGACTCAAACGGTTACGTGTGCTGCTCGCAGCTCTTCGACCAAAACTCGGCGGATGTGCAGCCCGACAGAGCAGATATAAACCAGAGTTTATAGGCCGGAATCATAAGACGGAAATCAACTCTCGCCTCGCCAAATACTGAGCAGCTGCTGCCAAATGCTGAGAACAAACAGAGTGTGAGCAGCGCTGTAAATTACCGCGGATGGCTGCGGAAAACTCACACACGCCGACTTCACTGTGGACCAGAGAGGCCGACGAAAATGCATTTGGATGCTAACTGAAATGAAGTGAAATTGCAGAAATATTGAATGAAGAGAGAGAACATTCATGAGCTGCAGTTTACTGTAAGTCATCATCGTTTCCTTCTTTTTTACGTTTTTATGTTACATTAAAGACATAAACGAAATTCGCAGAAAGTTTGTTTGGGAGTGAACAGACGGACGTGCTGACGAGCGACGCAGTTCGCTGCTGACGTAAAATAAAAACTACCTTTAGGGACTCTCTAACACAATGAAGACAGAGAAGACAACACGTTCGCTGACGGTTGTCCTTTAATTTCGACATTTTTTTGCCGGTTGAACAAACGCAGGTGCCAGAATCCTCTTGGCTGTGAGGTAGAGGAGCAGCAGGATCAGTCCTGCTGTGATTCCCGCGAGACTCGATCCAATCAGCACCTGTGAGCTCACACAAACAGGCCGATGAGGAGGAGGAAGATCACAAACAGTCACCGCGTCATCCGACAGCCAACCTTACCACGTAAACAAGAGGCATCCTGCTGGCTTGCTCATCCGGCACGGCGCGGCTCTGGTACTTTTCAGCGAAGTCCCACCGCGCCAGAGAGCTTTCGTAGTCCAGATTCAGAACCCCGACGGGCAAAACCCGAATCCCCCAGTACATCCGTTTCACTCTGCGGAAAGAGCTGTCCTGCACGTCACAGCGATACGTCCCTGAAGGTGACAGGGATGGTTCAACCATTGTGTTTTTTTTGCATATTCATCACTAACTACCTGGATCTCCTGACCAAAGTTTACATTTCCAACTTTAATTTGCCCAAAATGCACAAACCATGATTTTTACTGTTCAAAGGTGGTTGTGACCCATCGCAGCTCTACAGAAGCCAAAGACGTTTTTGATGCCATTTTTTCCCACCCGGTGTTGATCTGACACCAGTTTCATGCAGGAAAAGCAGGGCGACGTGTTCCTGTAAGACGTCCGGATTGTCTGAACACACACATCTTTCTTTTTGGATGTCTGCTGGTTCCTCCGTTTACCTGCATCGTCCTCCCTGACGGCGTCCAGAACCACTCGATCCAGCTGAGGAGCGTCCCATCGTGAAAAGAGCGCGTTGTCCGTGCTGATTATTCCTCGGGCGTAACGCCACGACACCCTGAGACACAGAGAGAACATCAGGGCGAACTCGGCCATCCAAAGAGGGGGCGGCCAACTCCCAAACAAGTAAGCGTTCTGTTAATTTACTGGCCAACTTCAAATGACTCAAACTCTTCAGCAGCTGTTTCCTGTCTGCGTATGAAAATGGACTCATTTCTTTGCGTCACCTCAAGGAGAACCTCCCCATCACCTCCATGACTTCCCTCAGGCAGTCGAGCTCCACCCTCTGTCCCGATGTCACGGTTATGGTCTTGAGTTGACACAGCCACGACTCAAGACACTTCACCTTCCGGTCCCGGCACTCGTCCGACACCTCGGGTGAATCGGCGTGTCAGGATTATTCACGTTACAGCAGGACCTTTCTCACTCGTTCACACATCTCTACCTCTGCTTGACCTTCGTCCATCGCCTTCGCTCCATCCTTCAGCAAACACAGGGTTTGAACTTTGACTCCCAGCCCGCAGGTGGCGCTGCAGGGGGAGCTTTGGACAATGACCTCTACTTTCCCTGCCTCCTGCAGGTCATCTGAGGTCAGAGGATGGAGGAGGAAGAGGAGGAGGAGGTGAAGCCTGATGATCATGTGTCGCATGTTCGATCTGCAGGAAACATAGTTTATTTTAATGTGATTAAGTTCCATTAATCCTGTACGACAGTATGGACACTTCCTGTCAGCTGAGGTCAAAGTGTCACAGTTTTTCCCTGAAGTCAAAGAGACTGAAAGCATAAAAAGTTGATGTGATGATGAGTCCAAACTGCTGCTGCTACTGGAACACAGAAAAAGTCAAAACGTGCACTTCTGCAGCTCCCGCGCATTAACACTACCGAGGACCTGAGAACGTCCACACACAGTGAATCTGCTCAAAGCTGCTCGGCTGTGACAAAGTAGGCCTAAACTGACTTTGCCGTTACTCAGATGCTCACGTGTGTTTGTGCTGCAGCTGTAAGGGCTCAGCTGTATGAACAAGGTGGTCACGTCAGGTCAGGTTTGGTTAAGTCGGGTCACATCTGAAGCAATGTTACGCTCCCTCGTCCTTCTCTACGCGATTAGCAGGAGACGTAAACGGGGAGAATCATGTACCTCGCTACATCAGTCGGGTTTTTAACTCCTCCATGGAGACCGTGAAGCAGAGCCGGGTGGCAGAGCAGACCTACAGGAGCAGGGAGACGCTGAGATACGCTGAAGGAGATCAGGGAAGCAAAGAGAAGCTTCACACACCGAGGGAGACCACCAGCTGAATGTGCTCTACTGTAGGTTCGATCAGCTCGCATTCACGCCCTTTAGCCCCCCCCACATCTGACATCAAAAACCCACCAACACCTCCCGCGACCCCCCGACCCTTCCCCACCGGGCCCCCATCAGCACTGGGGATCTACGTGCAGGATGTGCGCCAGCTCTTTAGCCTCATTCCCACCAAGCGGTACGGTTCGGTTCAGTATAGTAATGGTTCGGTCGCCCGTAGAAACGCACGTCTGCGATGAGCTTACTGTTGCTGTACGGACTGAGGTGAACCGGCCCTCCATCACAGGACTGAACAACTGCAGGCCCGTCACTCTGACGGCCGTGGTCAGGAAGTCCTTTAAACGACTGGTGTTGGTCCACCTGAAGAGCATCACAGGACCCCTGCTGGACCCCCTGCAGTTTGCCCAGATCAGTGGATGATGCATTCAACATGGAACTGCACTCCATCCTGCAGGATCTTGACTCTGCAGGGACATAAGCCAGGATCCTGGTCGCTCAACACCACGCTCACCCAGCAGCACCAGCCTCCACCACTTCCTGACCAACAGGAGGCAGCACTGAGGCTGGTTTAAATCACAATCAGCAGCGGCGCCCGGCGCCCCCCCCCAGGGCTCTTCCACACAAACCACACCACAACGAGGGACCCGTCTGTAAAACTCCTCAAGTTTACATACGACACAACTGTCGTCCTCATCCAGGGCGGCGATGCAGATGGGAGGTGGGACAGCTGGAACAACCTGGAGCTGAATGTGCTCAGAACAGTGGAGTTGATCGTGGACTTCAAGAAGAACCAGCATATTTTCAGGTGTCTGTGATCCACTGTCTCCCAGGACCTGAGGTGTCCAACATCAGCACTTCCATCAAAAAGGCCCAGCAGAGGATCAACTTCCTGCGTCAGCAGCTGCTGCTGCTCCGTAAATCCGTCTGTCCTCGGCTCCTCCGTCACTGAGTCAGCCACAAACATGCCAGGAGCAACCAAGCTGCCCTCCGTCCAGGACATTTACACGTCCAGAATCAGGAGGAATCTGTGTGAGCTGCTGCCCTCTGGTGGACGCTGCAGATCCGCACGTCAACGCAAACCAGACAAGCCACCACTTTGTTTGCACAGAACATCGCTGAAATCATCCACAAGAGTCAAGAGACTGGAGCCATTTCAGTGTCACACTGAGAATTTCATGAAATTCTCTACATTTCTGTACGTCAGAACACAAGATTCACTCAGCTTTACCGCAATAAAACGTCATTTCTCACCTCTTCCTGTGTGAGTTATGGATTTTCTTCTGCAGGGGTGGTTATTTACAGCACAACATTCACTGCATCATCCAATGATGTCTTTGATGTTAAGTTTAATAAGACCATCATCAAAGAAGTTCACAGGTCACAGCAGCACTGTGGAACACAGAATCATTTAATATGAGCTACAGTTTAAAAACTGCATTTCCTGGTGGAAAAGTGGGAAGACGATGAAAGGAAACTGCTGAAATGCAGAAATGTGAAAAGATAGAGGCTGAAATGTCAGATGAGCTGTGAAAGTCCAGAAACAGGAAGAGGAGAGAGGCTGAGAAACAGAGGATGGGAAAGAGAAGCACAATGAGTGGGCTTAAAGATGGACCACAGGTGAAACTTAAGAGAATATTTCAGAAAGTACAAAGGAATAAAAACCAAACGTCCTGAACGAGCTGAGCGTGTGGATTTACGGATGGTACATTAGGCAGTCTAGACAGTTTAATCCATACTTCAACGGCTCGGTGCAGACGGAGAATCTGTTAGTTTAGGACCTGAAGGTGACCCTAAGCTGAGTCTGCCCGCGTGGCTTCACTGCTGCATCTTCCCCATGGTGCCGCAGGTTTGAATCCCGTATTTCCAGCTTTATTCCGTGATTCATCTTCATGTCTCCAGGCTGGCTGGTTCCCATTCACAGTACCGAGACAGAGATGTTTATTTAGAAATGTTATTAGAGAGACTGTTTACACGGCCCGTTAGTACTGTGACATCACAAATAAAGACGACTCATAAACAGGCATTCACAGGGACGGCCATGTTTTCGCCTCCTGCTGTAACCATGACAACCACAGACAGCTACCAGGGTCCCACGTTAATCAGCTGTAAGTAACGTGGTATCAGTGTTTGTTTGCTTGTTTGTTTGGGTGAAATGAAGTCACAGACGGTGATCACGTTTGGTTCCAGGTAACGGTGCTGGTTCATTGTTCTCACAGTCTGGAGGGAGAAAAGGAGAAACACATTCTGAAGGGCAGAACTTATTTCTGAGACCCGACGCGCTCCAAACATTTCGCTGTTAGTTCATGTGCCGCACAGCAGGTGGCGCCAACACCTGCTCTTTTTCACTCCGAATGACTTAAACAGGAAACACTGACGCCACAGTCTGGCAGAAAGCTAAAATCCCTGAGAGGTCAAAGGTCACCTTTGTGGGTATGTTGTGGGTAGCTGTGCCGGTGGAGGTTGTTGCTCTTTATTTTCTCTGTGCTATAGTTGTAGAAATGAGAAAAACCAATCGAATGACACAGAAAACATGCAGAATATCAGAAGGATACAAAACGGTTGTCTCAAACAACAGATGTCGTTTTAAAGGTTGCAATATTTGAATTTACATTAAACATCAGCATCCGGACATGAAAACATGATTACAGGCACAAAGAGTTGAGAAACTGAACCAATCACATTGTGTTTTGGTGTAAATATTCAGTTTGTCCATTCGGGAGCTTTTCTTCCTCTGATGCTACAGATCACATCTGTGCTGAATCTACTAACGCAGGCCAGCAGTTCACAACCTGACCACCAGGTGTCCGGCAAACACCTGCGCTCTGTGAATAATATCAGCGGGAACTCGTCACAAAACCATCCTATGATATTCAACATGTAGAGCAGGAGGACAACAAACTCTTCATTAGCAGTGAATGTAGCTGATTCATTAGAGACACAACACTGTTTTGTGTGTTGTTGTTGTTGTTGTTGTCCTTCCAACTTTTATTTGATGAAGAAAACAGCACAAAAAAGTTTCACTTATAAAAACATTTGAACAGGAAATTCATCTGTGTTCAGCAGCAGCGTGTGAATGTTCAACCGTCAGAACAATCACAGGCCTGATTGATTATCAAATAATCTTGTTAAAAACTGACGACGACGACGACGATGACGATGGTGATGACGATGATGATGGTAGAAAAAATACATTTAATGTGTGATTATAGTTGCTGTTGAGGATGAACACAACAGAACATTTTCCTTTTTCCAGCTGACCCTGGTTTAGTTTAGTAAACTTAGGGGTATAAAATTTATCGCAGCTTCATGATGATTAATTGGTGACGGCTGCGATGACTCAGTCAGGAACCTGTCCTGGAATATCAGTGCTGACAGTAAGATGAAGAGCCAAAATAAAAAAGTACAATAGAATTATTTGTAATATAGAGTGTGGTGATAGAAAAAACAGTTTGTCCCATCGGTCCACTGAAGGACAAACAAAGACGGCGGCGCTGTGGGCCACAAAAATGTTCGTGTGCTATTTTGAAAGCTCGAGTGATTTTCTGCCAAAGACACTGAGAAAGAACTGCGACACAAAAAAGGTGACTCAGCGCCAGTTACAGTGGCCTGATGAGCAGTGAAAGGCAGCATGTGGTCAACGCCACATGTGTCAGTGTGACCAGGAGAGGAGGAGGAAAGGGAACAAAACAAAGATGAGTTGTTGCATAAGAACAGGAAGAGAAGAACAGTTACATACAGGAACAATCACTTCAAACACACGAGGCTGCAAACATGAGAGGAGTTCAGAGTTTGAAGATGGCAAGAGTGAGATGCCAAGAATCATGGAAATCAGACCAGGAGTCTTGAAAGAACCGACTGAAATGTTTATTTTTATTGGTTAGAATAAAGGTCTAAAATGTAACAAGGCTAACAAAAATAGGTGACCAATTATAAAAAGATTCCATGACAGAGCAGGCGACAGTGTCGGGATTTGTTGACCTGGAATGAGACTTTTATTGAGATTTGCAGTTATAAAAAATAAATATCATTTTAAATATGGCGTATTAAACCTGATTTTGTTTTTGACTCTTTATCATATTTCCAAAAGCTTCCATCCAGTTGACCTTCATGAACTAACGAGAACATTATCTTCATCTAAATCGTCAACCTGTATACTAGACCTCAAACCTACTAGGTTGCTCAAAGAGGTTTTACCCTCAGTTAGCACTCCGCTACTGAATATTATCAATCTATCCCTTGTAACAGGTTATGTGCCCCAGTCATTTAAAGTAGCTGTAATTAAACCGCTCCTAAAAAAACCTACCCTAGACCCAGAAGTTCTAGCCAACTATAGACCAATATCCAACCTCCCCTTTCTTTCAAAGATTCTAGAGAAAGTAGTAGCTAAACAACTATGTGGCTTTCTTCAGTATAATAGTCTATTTGAAGAGTTTCAGTCAGGTTTTAGAAAGCATCACAGCACAGAAACGGCATTGGTAAAAGTTACAAATGACCTCTTCACTGCATCTGATGCAGGACTTATCTCTATACTAGTCTTATTAGATCTTAGTGCAGCTTTTGACACTATCGATCATCACATCTTACTACAGAGGATGGAACACCAAATTGGCATTAAAGGATCTGCTTTAAGATGGTTTAAGTCCTACCTATCTGATAGATATAATTTTGTTCATGTTAATGATGAATCATCAAGATATGACAAGGTTAGTCATGGAGTCCCACAAGGTTCTGTGCTTGGACCATTTCTATTTACTCTATATATGCTTCCTGTAGGTAAAATTATTAGAAAGCACTCCATACATTTTCACTGTTATGCAGATGACACACAACTATACTTATCAATGAAGCCAGATGAAACCCATCAGTTAGCTAATTTACAGACATGTCTTAAGTTTTTCCTCACCCGGTTCGAGGGTCTGAGGCCAGAGGGGGTCACATCTGTACAGTTTGTCAAAGCCCAGTGAGATAATGTGTAAACTGTGATTTTGGGCTATACGAATAAAATTTGATTTGATTTGATATAGGCCGATCAGCAGCCTCATGCTCTCACATGGCACGACCTGGAACTATGGCTTATTTTAAGGCAGGTAGACGAAATAGACGAGTAGCCATGAGTACAGCCGCACACATGTGATGCTTCCTGTCACTCAGGTGCTGCATGCTGGGATAAAAGTGGTGACTGGTTTCACTTGGCTGGATGTGGCTGCATCAGAGCTGGTCAGAACATTTAGGACTGACTGCACTGCTGCTGCTTTTGCAGTAGATTTCAAACAGAATTCTAGGAGAGAGGAGCTTATCTGCACAGACTCATAAACTCGTAGTTTCCTGTTGGACGAGGGTGTGGTTTATCGCACTTAAACTGTTTATGGTCTTTGGCAACTTCCCTCTGAAACCAAAACTGACAGCAGAGCTGAGGAGGGGAAGTGGTTTAGTTTAAGTTTAGAGTTTATCTCAATGAACCTTTTTGTACTTTTAAGAGGGAAAATGAAATTAGAGAGACAGGTTAAATGTTCAGACTCAAACGGCGCAAACAACGAGTCTGTTTAAGTTTCAGAAAACTGCTCAGCCTCATAAATCCCATTTCCTGGCATGACGTTTGAACTTTGATCCGTGAAGCCTCGAAGTCCGACGGCCAGAACCATGAACGAGCACCTGATGAAAATACTGATAGTCGGTGATGGAGACGTTGGGAAATCCTCATTTGTACATCGATACATCAGCGGAGCGTTCAACAAGACGTACAAGATGACGGTAGGAGGTACGGCTGCCAGAGTTATGCACTGCTCTGTGGTTTTAGTTTGTGTGTGTGTGTGACAACTTCCAGGTTTCTGTTCAGCCACAAAGGCTTTAAGAATAAGCTGAGAAATTTCTCCAACTACAAGGCTCATAAATAACCTTTCTGAACGCTTACAGTCATGTCAAACCCCCCTGGCATTCTTTCTGTCCACCAAAGTGCTGCTGACCTGATGTTTTGATCAAGAACATGCAGCACACACGGCCAGACACCTGTTAAATGCTCTTTGCAAAGAAATTCTAAAAACACAATAAAAACTCTCAGTTGTACATATATGGACAACATTTGAGTTATTCCATGTGTTTCATTTCCACCCAATCCCATGAAAAGTCCCATGTTAGCATCATCAATGCAAGAATTCTTAACATGAGGTAAGAATCTGGACAGAAGTGCCATCAATAAACAACAGATATGATGCACAATAAAATAAGAGGCAGTCATAAAACATGTAAATACGATAAAAACATAAAACAGCCTCATGTGGAGAGATTCAGGAGAATCATGAACAAACTCTACGCCCCAGAGGAACCATAAACGGCTTCATAAAGGAAAATAAATGCTGACCAGTCTTGACTTGCACCCATAATCAAGCTGAATTGGAAGAAGAAGACATTACTTAAGATAAATTCGGTTAAGATTGGTCAACATTTACTTTTGGCCTTGCATTAAAAACAGTCCCCCTAGCTGAAGGTTCTTTGTTTTGTTTTTTTACCCATAACCCCGAACTCCAATCACCGTCTCGCTGTTTATTCTGTGTTAACTGACAATCATTGGATTATTTATTGATTAATGCTTTGAATTGGTTCTGTTATCACTTGTCAGCTCAATCACAGTGTTTAAGATAAGATAAGATGTACCTTTATTGATCCCTTTTGGAAGAAATTCAGGTTGACACAGCAGTTCAGAGGTGAAAGTAGCAGCGCAGATAAAAAAAAAGTACCAAAATAATACACATACACAGTATAAGATAGGATAAATAAAAAACTAAAATATCAGAAATAATAAAATATACTTAAGTATTATGTACAATCTGGCCACTGTATCTAAGACAATGTGCAAAGTGAAATGTTCCTGAGTTTTTATGAATAGATAAATAGTGTGTATATGAAGTTTACATATCAAATAGTGAAGAATTCTATATCTAAAAACAGTTGGACATGTGAAGCATCAGAGTTTTTCCCAGAGCGGAGTCAGATTGAGTCCTTCATCTGTGGTGTTGGCTGGTGCTGGGTGGTGCTGAGTGGTACTGGCTGGTGCTTATTGGTGCTGGGAGGTACTGGGAGTTGCTGGCTGGTGCTGGGAGGTGCTGGGAGGTGCTGGGTGGTGCTGGGAGCAGTGGTGTTGTGCAGTCTGAGGGCAGATGGAATGAAGGAGCCCCCCTAGCACTTTGAGGCCCGTGGCTGTATGAGTCTGTAGCTACAGGTGCTCCTGAGTTTCAGCAGCTTGGCGTATAGAGGATGAGAGGGATTGTCCATGATAGCCTTCAGCTTTCCTCTCATCCTCCTCTCAGTTTAACCCTGCTGTAGCTTTCCCTTAATCCTGTTCTTGTAGCAGTCTCCGCAGTTCCCTCCTCAGCTGTCTTTGGATTTCTTTTTGGGCAATCCCATTGTCCCCGGTCATTAAAGCCTTCTTCTTCCTGTTCAACAGGAGCTTGATGTCCCTGTTGATCCATGGTTTGTTGTTGGGGAAGCAGCGAACATTCCTGGTGGGAGCAGCACTCTCCTCACAAAACCTGATGTAGTCAGTGACGCATCTAGTGAGGCCCTCAATTTCATCACCAAAGTCCTCCTGAAACATCTCCCAGTCTGTTATCCTGTAGCGCTGCATCAGGCTCTCCTCTGTCTCCACAGACCACTGCTGTACAGTCCTGGTGGAAGAGGGCTGTCTCCTAATAAGAAGCTTGTATGTAGGAGTCAGCTGTACCAGGCAGTGGTCTGATCTGCCTAGTGGGGGGAGGGCTGTGGCACTGTATGCCTCCTTAACGTTGGCATACAGTAAGTCCAAGGTCTTGTCCCCTCTGGTGCTGCAGGTCACATACTGGGTGGAGTTAGTCAGTGTCTTTGAGATATCAACATGGTTAAAATCTCCGTTTATTATGAGGAGAGCGTCGGGATGCCGCGTCAGCAGTTCTGCGACGGTCGAGTGTATGACGTCACAAGCGCGCGCCGCCACTGCCGATGGTGGAGTTCAAACAGTGACGACGATGGCCGCTGAAAACTCCCGGGGCAGATAGAATGGCCTCAAGCCCACAGCCAACAGCCAACAGTTCATCGTCAGGGGGGCGTGTTATCACCTTCGTGGTTACGTGTCCCGGGTTACACCATTTGTCGTTAACAAAGGCAGGGAGCCCACCAACCAGCTTCTTACCGCTCCGTTTGTCTCTGTCCGACCCGAACTAGCAAGAAGCCGGCTAGCTCCACTGCACGGTCTGGCGTCTTCCCGTTCAACCGCGTCTCCGTCAGGCATAACACACCGCTCTCCCGGTACTCACGTTGTCCGCTGACGAGGGCAGAGAGTTCATCCATTTTGTTTGGAAGTGAGCGCACATTCCCCATGATGATCGAGGGAAGAAAGGGTTTGTATCTCCAACCTCCTCTCTGTCTTCTTGTTCTTCACCAGGACTCCGGCTCGGGTTCCTCGTCTCTTTCTCCTCAGCTCCCTCGGAATCTCCTTTGGACACACAACTGGAGGAGCTCCTCACGCCATTGTTTGGTGGTCGCTCTATCCGTAGTCCTGCACATGGCAAATTACAGTTTGCTGGTTCCTTTTCTTCTCTCCTCCCCATATCAAAAGGGGTACCACAGGGTTCCATACTAGGACCACTGCTCTATTCTATTTATGTAAATAATCTCTGCAATAACATGGCAAACGTTACTTTTATTTATTTTTTTTATATAGATGGTCGTTAGTTATAGGTCACCTCTGTCAGTGATGCAAATCACTCAATTTCTGTGATTAAGTCCTATTTAATTCAACTCAAAAAATGCAGACGCATCCAAATTCATCCCTTTTTTCAAACAGAGAAAATAACATCAGCCATTCCCAGATCTCAACTTTTACAGAGGTCGAAAAGAAATGGGCGCTGCATATTAGTATTTGGGGATTTTTATTGATCAGAGTTTGAAAACCATGTTCGCCGTTTTCTTTATGTTTGCAATAGAAGTAAATCCAATGTCTCCCCTCCCCTTGGAAGGAAATGTTTGATATTGACCATGTTTTTATGATTACTATATTATGGTCATCTGGTCTTATGAATGAATTTCTTTCTTTCTTTAGACATTTGTGTCTAAATCAATACAACAAAAATGCATGAATGTGTATTAAACAAGAAAAGACTGCACTCCTGCTGCTTTTGCAGTAGATTTCAAACAGAATTCTAGGAGAGAGGAGCTTATCTGCACAGACTCATAAACTCGTAGTTTCCTGTTGGACGAGGGTGTGACGGCTGACGGCTATTGTAAAAATTACTTAGCTTAACCCCCTCCCTCTTTCTCTTCCACCCCAAGCCCCCTGCCCGGTCCAGTTACCCCATGTAACAACAAATACATTTTCTGAACTCGTCTTGTCAAAGCAAAGGTCATCCAGGTCCCCATTCTGACATGCCAAGAAGCTGGACATAAATAAGTGTTAACTTTAATGAGAGCAGGATGGCAATACGGTGTATTCTTCTGCCACTTTGAGCAGAGACGCCCCTCCGGCCCTCCTGTAGGCAGACTCAGCGGCTGCTTAGGGCCCTGTGGCCACTAGGGGCCCCCAAACTGACCTCAGCTCTGAGTCTGACCTGGCAACCCACTGGAAACTAGCACCCTAATCCTGTGTACACAACGTGGCTGTCTGCGAGTGAACGGTTCTCTCTGAAAGACTTTATCCATCAGGCCCAGAGAAAAGGAATAAAAGAAAGGTGAAAACACAAGCGACCAAGCACAAGTTACCAAAAAATTCTGCAATATTTACCAAGTATGTCACAATCCACTCCTGGTTTTCCCCTCTACCAACCCACTCTACCTGCCTGCCTGCCCTAATCAACATCATCAGACTCACCTGTTCCTCCCAGCTGCAACCAATAACCCAGCCTCCTCTTAACCAGCTCTTCCACACACACTCTCTGCCAAATAATCATCGCGTCATGCACTACTTTCCAGCACTCGTTCCCGGACGAATCTCCTGTTACCTGACTTGCCTTCTGGCCCTGACCACGTCTCCTCGCCTCTGCCCCGGTAACCTCACCTGTCGTCTCTCTCTGAACTCTGCATCTGCCCGCGTTCTGCCCGGACTTCCTATCCGGACACTCGGTTCCCATTCTGAACTTGGACTGTGCTCGCCGACCAGGCTTCCTGATTGTCGTCCGTTTGGACTCGTGAACTTTGTTAATAAAGTCCTGAACTGTGCCGCTCTAGATCTGTACTTTTCTTGGGTCCACTCTCACACCCGTTACAAAGTAATAAGCATTTAGGTACAAAACACCAATGTTTTTAGTCAGACCTGTTTAAAAGATGCCAACGTGTGTGTGTGTGTGCTACACTGCAGGGGGGCTCCGTCATCACCGTCCACTGAGAGTCTGATGGTTTTCATCGTGTGCGAGCACAACAACGAGGATAAAAATGTTTTAATTAGGTCAGCGTTAACCTTTGCGAAAGACTAAATATCACATTCATATTTTAAAAGGAACAAAAAACCTTAGCGTTCTTTTTGCCTAGAATTTCAGGACTTTTCTTAAATTGCTATTTTTGCAGTTTTTGTTTGAAATCTGCAGAACAGTTTGTTTTTGTTGCTGTGTGACTTGCAGGGTCGTTCAATTTCAATAAAATTCCTAAAATCAGGTATGACTATTCATGTTCTACCCTTTTAATAACATGAAGTAATAATTGTGAATGTATTTTCTGCGCAAATAAATACTGTCAAACTTAACAAAAATACTCTTTAATCCCTTATATTAATTTATTTGTAAAATGATGAGATTTCCATGGATGCAAAATACATCAGTGCTTCAAATTTCAGTTTTAAGTCCATTAATTGGTAATTTTAAATTAATTGGTCATTTTCCTGCTCCACACTGTGAAGTATAAACTGTGGCGGTATTCTGTTTCTGTATCAAAGTTTCTGCCATTTTAAAAGTTTGAAATCAAAGCATTCAGACAAAGTAAAAAATAACAGGCGCAGTCAGTTAATCAGCTTCACTGTGAGGGTGTTTAATTAGCATTCAAAGAACTGTGGCCCATCATGTTAACAGAGGTTTCGTTTCGTTACATGCCGTTTCGTTTTCTGCCGCTTATCCGGGTCCGGGTCGCGGGGGGTAACAGTCTGAGCAGGGAGATCCAGACGCTCCTCTCCCCAGCCACTTCCACCAACTCCTCCGGGGGGACACCGAGACGTTCCCGAGCCGGCCGAGAGATATAATCTCTCCGGCGTGTCCTCGGTCTGCCCCGGGGTCTCCTCCCGGATGGGCGTACCCGAAACACCTCCCCAGGGAGACGTCCAGGAGGCATCCTGACCAGATGCCCGAACCGCCTCAATTGGCTCCTCGCGGAGGAGCAGCGGCTCTACTCTGAGCTCCTCCTGGATGTCCGAGCTCCTCACCCTATCTCTAAGGCTGAACCCAGCCACCTTGCAAAGGAAAAACTCATTTCGGCCTTTCTATCCAGTGCGAAGCAGGGCCCCCAAAACTTAATTTGCTTAGGGCCCCTAGATGTCCAGGACCGGGCCTGGTTTGAGGACACTTTCACTTCTCTTTTATACAACTGACTTCTCTTTCTCTGTCTGGTCGTAAATCTGACTTTATTTGTTTCTGTAGTGGATTTTTCGCTGAAGGTGCTGCAGTGGTCAGATACAGAAAAAGTCAGACTGCAACTGTGGGACATCGCAGGTAAAAACGACTCTCAGGACATGTGTAACGACAGTGGCAGATTTGAACTTTGTGTCCTCCCGCCAGGCCAGGAACGGTTCATTTCCATGACCAGAATCTATTACAAAGGCGCGTTGGGCTGTGTTGTGATGTTTGATGTCACCAGTTCATCCAGTTTTCGCAGCTGTCTCCAATGGAAACGGGACCTGGACAACAAGGCCATGCTGCCTAATGGAGACTCCATCCCCTGCATCCTGCTGGCCAACAAGGTGACTCGGTGCATCTACTGTCCCTAATGAATGAGTCATCCTGAAACCACACTGCCACACATTTAATGCATGAGCGATGTTCTGCTGATGGATGGATCTACACTTCAGGCGTTCAGACCTTTGCAAATTTTCATTGAGTGAAATGACTAAGTAGCCTAATTTAAAGCTCAGATTATTGTATTAAATGATAACTCGGATTTGGTTTAAAAGTGTAGTTTATGAGATAATTATTGACTGGATGTGAAAAACAATGTTTGAAATGTATAGCAGAGATATCTACAGAAGTTAATAAGCCAATTAGCATGAACGCCCTGAAAAACTGTCTGTACCAGGAGGTGACAGTAGTAAAAAAGGAAACCAGAAGAGATAATGTAGCATCAATATTTGACACCACTCTCACGCCTATATTGTTTCATGACATTCCTCCCCAG
This sequence comes from Mola mola, assembly GCA_001698575.1. Lineage (NCBI taxonomy): Eukaryota > Metazoa > Chordata > Actinopteri > Tetraodontiformes > Molidae > Mola > Mola mola. Next base: position 4,869,097 of record KV751364.1, on the reverse strand, counting down.
TAAATATTAATTTATTAATTCCATCACGTGACCTCTTGATTTTAGTCAAAGTCTTGGTCGTGTTCACAAAACAGCTGATTTCCTTCGCACCGGATGCAAGTCGGATGCATTATTTCACTTCACAGCATCTGTCCAACAGAAAATGCAGTCATAAAGCATTTTTACAAATAAAATATGAAACAGTGTCATGTGAAGAGAGAGTCGGTAGAGAGCTGAAACAAGAAGGTGTGTTTGATGAAGAAACTGAAATGAAGATAGAAAGTCTGAGGGCTACAACCCTGAAAGACCAGGGTTCATGAAGAAAAATGTAAATTTTGACCAATCTCTAAATTGCACCCATAGAAGAGTTAAGTTATAAGTTAAAGATATTACTTCGCTTACAATTGGTCAACGTTTACAATGGTCCTCTTGGATGAAGGGTCTGCATTTGTTTTGACCCATAACCCCAATGTCAACCACTTTCTGGCTGTTTATTTTATATTACCTGACAATTATTGGTTTATTTATTGATTAATGCCTTGAACTGGTTCTACCAAATCTTCTCTGCTCAATCACAGCAGGTAAAGTTTGCTGGTTTCTTTTCACATCCCCATATCAAAAGGGGTACCACAGGGTTCCATACTAGGACCACTGCTCTATTTTATTTACGTAAATAATCTCTGCAATATCACATCAAATGTTGCTTTAAATTTATGTAGAAGACAGTCATCTTCGTCTGTGATTTAAATCACTGGATTCCTGTTGTTCAGTCCCACTTAACATAACTCAAATAGTTTTCAAGTGCTGACAGGTCCAAATTCATGCGGTTTTCAAATGCTATTAGTTCTTAGATCTCAACTTTTACAGGAATTGACATACACTAGATGTTAGTTGTAAACATTGTTTCATTTTACAGCTGGTTTGGTTCGCGTTCGCAAAGGCAAATCTCAAACGGACAACAAAATTGTAAACAAAAAACATGTGCACAGAATTCTGTTCAATAAAATTCAAATGACTGAAGACTTTTAAGACCTCCGAGTTCTTGTGGACTGTTTCCAATAATTGAGAAAGACACGTAGACAGCACTCTAGCAGTGAATGGTGCGGATGGTTCACACCAGTGATGATCGGCTCCAGAGTTCACCTGCAAGTGCTCTGAGACCACCCCTTTCCTCTGGTTCGCACCAGAGGTTTTGGACTGCATTCAAATCCCGTCCAAACAAACCGCAGCAAAACGCTCCAGGGTTTGGTTCAACCGGACTAAACAAGGCTGGTAAGAACATGATCATGAACATAAATGAGGCTTGATTGGTATTCCCCATACTCGTCTTCATCCATTTAGCAAATACCCTCAAATCCTAAATTTAAAAAAAGAACAAAGAAAATAAAACAAAGAATAATTTTTGGGCCTACTTGTACTTGGTGCACAAACTGAAATATCACATATAGACATTTACAGCTGTTTTTTCTGCTCAGAATCGATCACTGATTAATAAAAACATGGATGCAGTCTTTTATTATTGTGACTTTTAAACTTAAGAACTTGACAATATTGTAAAAAGATGTAAAGATCAATAACTGTAGACACAGCTGAAATCATATTAATCTTTAATAAATTAACTGCTCAACTCATAAAGTGTCTGTGTGTCTGCAGTGTGACCT
>KV751364.1:4851725-4867416 GCA_001698575.1 Mola mola | reverse complement strand
ACGGCTTCGTTACCTGGATGGAGACTTCAGTCAAGGAGAACAAGAATGTCAGCAAGGCTATGAGGTAACTCGCGGGACAGGAATTCAGATGATGCTATAGAATAAATGTATAGCCTTTGTTTGTCATTTTGACTTAAATCAAATCAGTATTGAGCAAAAGTGAATGTCAAATTTACTTTAACCTCTCTTTACAGCTTAAATGTTCACATCAAATGTGTTTTTTCACAGATTTCAATAGTGGGTTAAGAAGGCAGCACTAGTTTACATTTCAAATCACAACAGTGTTCATTTCGTTAATGAAACCAGAATGAAAATTATTCGCCAAAGACATTTTTTACAATGATGGAGATGTTCACAAGCTACAAATAAATTATTGATAATATAAACTACGACAAATTGTATGTAAAGTTTTCGTTAACGGTGGTTAACAGACGTTTAAAAATGCTGATATTGTCCAGACACACTGACAGTCTGTATTTTCCTGCTGGGGTGTCCATACTGTGGTAGGGGAACAGGAGATGTGCTTCAGGACTGACCTTCACTTTCAGCAGCAGCAGTGAAACCACACACAGAGACTCCACCTCTGTCTTTCATATCGCACGAATTGACAGACAGACTTGACAACTAGCTGCTACTACAGTCAATAACACTCAACTTCCTGTTTCTCAGCGCTCGCTTTCTTTCACTTCACCACATACGTCATACGTATCACGTAAAATATGTATGACGACAACACAACACAACAGCAAATCATCATTTTGACTAAAACGTGATGACTTCTCATCAAAAAAAAACCACTTGAAACCTAAGTGAACTAAAATGTAACTAAATCTAATAAGCATTTTCATCTGAAAACTGACTAAATCTGAAAGAGACCGAATCACACAACACTCAAATGTGATGGATGACTTTGTCCATAATTGTGGTTTAAAACAGTCTTGCAGAAGGGTTCCTGCAGTTTTGTGGTGCTTCTGACACGTCCTGCCCTCCAAGTTCTCCACAGGGTCGAGGCCGTCAGATAATACAGAGGGAGGTCAGACAAACCAGGCAGGACTTCAAGGGCTTCAGTTTGGTTCCTGTTCTGATATCACAGGGAACATCTCCTGGTTTGGAAACTTGTTGCTGCGAGCTGCTGCTGCTTGCTTCCTGTTGAGTTGACCCTCTGAGCTGAGCAGCCACCTCAGAGATGAAAGTGTTGACCTTCAGGTCCGGTATCATGTTCCTATTTACAGCTGGCACATCAGGACTAGACACTGATATTCCAGTGTTAAGTGACGCAGGTGTTACAGAACTTGTGTCCACATGGTGTGGTGAGCAGGTCTATGAACACATCCATACAGATGGAGCACAGGAACTGATCCTCAGTCTGCAGACAGCTGGAAGCAGACTTATCCACCCTGTGAGAACAAAAAATGTGAGGAAACAGTAACACACACAGACTTTAAGCCACTTTTTACAGAACATAGAAGCTTGTCCAACTGTGTAGTTTAACAGAACGTATCCTGTCTGAGGAGAGGTCGGGTTTGGAGATAAAGTCAATTGCTTAAACGATAAACATTATCAAATGTACAAATGTAAAAAGTAGCAGAAAAAGCTTAAGATTTTATAAAGGAAGATAGTTTGTAGTTAAACCTGTACGCTGCAGCTTTGTATTGAGCAAAATCCCAATATAAATCAAATTAATAAACTAAAAGAAATCCCCCTTGTGTAATAGCTGTAAGTTTGTACAAACACACAGCAAAGTGAAAGCCCTCAGAGAGCGCAAACCTCCACCAACGCAGCTACATTTGCTCCCCTACAATAAATGCTGATCGTTTTAGGTCAATTGCTACAAAAAGAGCACACCCTGCCGCTGCCTGATGGGCAGAACATGAACCCAGGGATAGGTTACAAAATGACACCAGACTTCTGTATATCAATTCCCTCTGGAGATGTGTCCAAAAATGTGTTTGACCTTTCAGTCACCTTAATCTTTGACCCATAAAGGCCAAAAGTTTGGTGTTCCATCCTCTGTAGTAAGATGTGATGATCGATAGTGTCAAAAGCTGCACTAAGATCTAATAAGACTAGTATAGAGATAAGTCCTGCATCAGATGCAGTGAGGAGGTCATTTGTAACTTTTACCAATGCCGTTTCTGTGCTGTGATGCTTTCTAAAACCTGACTGAAACTCTTCAAATAGACTATTATACTGAAGAAAGCCACATAGTTGTTTAGCTACTGCTTTCTCTAGAATCTTTGAAAGAAAGGGGAGGTTGGATATTGGTCTATAGTTGGCTAGAACTTCTGGTCCAGGGTAGGTTTTTTTCAGGGTAGGGATAGATTGATAATATTTAGTAGTGGATTGCTAATTAAGGGTGAAACCTCTTTGAGCAACCTAGTAGGTATGGGGTCTAGTATACAGGTTGATGATTTAGATGAAGATAATGTTGTTGTTAGTTCATGAAGGTCAATTGGATGGAAGCTTTCCAAACACACATCAGGACTAATAACAGCCTCTATAATTCCTGTTGCTGAACTGGAATCTGTGGAGTGTAGGATATTTTCTCTGATAAGTCTAATTTTATTATTGAAGAAGTTCATAAAATCATTACAGGTGAGGGCTCTAGGAATGCATGGTTCAATAGAATGATGGCTCTCAGTCAGCCTGGCTACAGTGCTGAAAAGGATCCTGGGCTTATTCTTGTTTTCTTCTATCAACGCTGAATAGTAGTCTTTTCTTGCTCGGCGAAGGGCCTTCCTGTATACTTTAAGGCTATCCTGCCAGGCCATGTGTGGCTCTTCCAGTTTAGTGGAACGCCATTTCTTTTCAAGTTTATGAGTTTTCTGTTTTAACTTGCGAGTGTTAAGATTATACCACGGAGCTAGTCTCTTTACTGGTTTTGTTTTCTTTTTAACTGGGGCAATGGAATCGAGTGAAGCACGTAGAGAGCCGGCAGTGAAATCGGCAAGGTGATCAAGCTGGGAGGGGCTAAATTTAAGATATGACTCCTCTGTTATTTTGGGGTATGGCACTGAAATTAATGCAGAGGGAATAATTTCTTTAAAATTTTCAACAGTGTCCTCAGATATGCATCTGCTATAATAACTAGTGACTCTTGGTTTATAGTTGATGAGCAGAAATTCAAATGTTAGAAGATAATGATCTGATAAAAGCAGATTTTGTGCTCAATTTCAATGCCATATATCAGAACAAGATCAAGGGTGTGATTAAAACTGTGTGTTGATTCTTGTACACACTGACAGAAGCCGAATTAATCTAATAGTGAGAGAAATGTAGTACCAAGGCTGTCGTTTTCAATGTCTACATGGATATTAAAGTCACCTACAATAATAACTTTATCTGTTTTGAGGACCAGAGCTGAGAGAAACTCTGAAAATTCAGATAAAAATTCAGTGTAGGGTCCAGGTGCTCGATACACTGTAACAAACATAATTGGAGTTTTCATGGTTGGATCGGAAATGCTAAGAATGAGATTTTCATTCATTCATTCATTGAATGAGATTTTCAAATGAACTAAATTTGGGCTTCGGTTTTATTAATAGGGCAGAATTGAAAATGGCTGCAACTCCACCACCTCTGCCAGTGTCTCTCGGAATGTGTGTGTTAATGTGACTGGGAAGAGTGGATTCATTAACTCTACTTAACTACTGACATATTCATCTGTGTTCAATGAACAGTGTTCTGAGTGTGTGTTATTGTATCTCTGACTGCAGCTGGAGCAGAAAGCCTTTAAAATGATTCTGAAAGACTGAATGTCTTTGGGATTGACAGAACGTCTCATTTTACCGCCTGCGTGTGTTTCAGGAGGTTGGTGCAAGAGATCCTGTTAGTTCAGGCCAATCAGAACCCGGTGCAACCTGGACCTCATAACGCCATCCATCCTTGCCTGGACGCAGAGTCCGACAGCGGAGGAGGAAGCTGCTGCTGAAGCATGAAGGTTATCACTTTTAATGTAAAGTAATTATAACAGCCAGCCACAGTTTGATCATCCAGTCAACATCAGCTAACCTGCTCCGGAGCAGGATATGTTCCAGACGGACACATCTTAAAGGGCCGCCCACGGACGGATCAGTTATTGATGAAGGTCCTGGAGCAGATGTGTGTGCAGGATCCTGTAGGAGCCCCCGTCACGCCTCCTTCAGTTTCTGTCCTCATACTCACTTTAAGAAACTAGTAACTACAATATCCCCAGACTCCCTTACAAATGTGCAATTTAAAGAGCTAAAGAGTTGGAATAAATTTGAAATATGCACCTTTGGCAAATATTTTTTTGAACTACTGAAATATATTTTTGAAATATTGAACCAGCTGCCCGCTGCTTCGTGTGTTTCACCTGCCAACCTGTTTCTCCACCTGTTTTCACACATTCATTATGATCATATCACCTTCAATTTTACAAAATTTTACAATTTGCAATTAATTTTACAAAAACAGTAACCTTAAGTCAGATTCTTTGTTGCCTGTGCTGAAAGTCCCCAGACTCCCTTAAAAAATCACTCAGCTTTGTGATTCATTGTGTTAAGAGAAAAACAAAAAAACATAGTGTGAAACACCATCTGTGACAAAAGAAAGAGACATGGATCACACAGAAGCAGCGACAGTCATTTCCAGAACATTCATACCAGAGGAGAACATGTGCGAGTGGTCAAGACAGCGAGGTGCTTTTACCTGCGTTAGTTTGTTTGGATGTTTGTTATCAGATCAGTTTTAAAAGGTTCTGGATGGATTTCAGACATTTTCAGAAGAGGTCAGAAATGGACAAAGGAACGTGATTAGATTTTGGATGTGATCCGGATTACAGTGTGGATCCTCGAATGTGACGGCGTTAGTTCTGCCGTACATCAAGGTTTGATCCGGATCCTTCCAATATTCCAGATCCGATGATCAAACATTTGTGGGAAATTTGCTCTTGTGAGATACCAAATGATGCTGCAGTTCACGGATTTCAAATATCAGGTTAACGTTGCGCTGACAGCGTGTTGCGCAGATGTTTTCAGCCCCACTTTCACTGAAAATTAAGTATCAAACTACCTCCTGCAGATCATCTGTTCCACTTCAGGTCCCAGCTTCACGGCTAATATCGCAGACCCCCACCCTTCCATATCTGCTCTGTCAACACAGTGTTTACACCATCACAGTGACTCCTGATAAGTTTTTGGTCGACCTGCATCAGTCCATCAATATCTCTCATCTTTCAAGCTTCATCTTGCTGACTGACTGCCATCGTTCGGCTGGTCGAGAGAGAGAGAGAGAGAGAGATGGGGGAGCATGAGGAGAAACAGGAGGAGCGGAGGGGAAGGTGCGAGAACGAGGTGTGGAGCGTGCTCGCAACAGCCGCCAAGCCACCTCCCCCAACCGGATGAGTCGGTCAGACACAGGGTGTCCTCGTGCTAATGAGAGGTGTGTGAGTGTTCAGTCAGAATGTTTTTAGCCAAAGTTGGTTCAGACCTCAGACCTGAGCGTGGTTGGTCCATCTCTTAATGGAGAATTCTCCCACCGGAACCCTGTTTCCCAAACGTCACACATCTTTGATGTGTGTGACTCCAGAATGCAGTTCAGTGGCTCTGGCCGATTAGCTCAACAGGGCTACGCGGCGCAGCGGTGCGAGGTGTGATGGAACATGTGGAATAAATCACCTTCTCTCAGCTAACTGACTCAGAATGTTCTGTCTGCTAACATGGGGCAGATCCCTGCAGTCAAACAGTCGTGTGTTTGTGACCCGGCGACTCTATAAAACACACTTCCCGTCACTGAAGTTTTCCACTCTTTACAGAAGACAAACACACTGAAGAAGATTTGTTCCGATTGGAATTTGTTTTTCTTTCGTAATCATCGGAAAGCAGCGGTGACAAGTCGTGTCTGGAGTAACCATCAGTAAGTGGACTTCCACAAGAACAAAATCCTGGAAATCCTTGAGGGTTACGTATTGACAAAAGGCAAATTTGAATAAGTTCAATGGAAAAGACAAAGAATAAAGGATGATGTTTAGAGGTCACATGACTTAAATGTCACCATGAAAAGCGAAGCGATGGCGGCAGCAGCTGATGAAAGTAATAATAGTTTATTTTTCGCAGTATCTCCAATTGCCACAGTGCTGTCTGTTGTTGTACTTTCTTTACCTCTTCCTCTCCATTTAGTTAGTCACGCTCTTTAATTGTGTCATCAGGACGCAACCTCCTCTTCTTCTGTGGTGAAATGACACCTGACCTGACAGGAAAGTTTCCCACCTGCTGGTTGTCTCAATGAATGAACTGATATTTAGTTAGTTTAGTCAGCTTGGTTGGTGGATGGAAACACATCTAAATGTTGTTTTTTCAAACTGATTGTGTTTCCTGTCACCAGCTGGGTCTCACAAGCGTGTGTTTCATACAAAATCTTTACAGTTACTGCATCACAATCACTCAGCAACATGCAGATTGATCCTGAGGAGAACATGAACCTCCAGGCTGAGACGAGGTTTGACAGACAGATGGAGGGACAGAAGAAGACAGACGCTGCGACGTCAAGCTAATGTCTCACACATTCTTCAGTGTGTGTGTGTTTGCACTTCCGTGTGGGTTTTTGTGTGTGTGGGGGCTGTTATTCTTATCAGCCAGTTGGAGGAAGGCAGGAGCTGTGAGCCGTGACTCAGTCCCTCTGCAGAACCCTCCACAGAACCCTCAGCGACATGGCTGCATGGTGGACAGGTGCACTTTGTGTCTTGGCAAGTGTGAAACAACCAGCTGTTCTCTTCCTTCCCAAACAGGCTCTCGTGTTATAGATTCAGTCACTGATGGAACTCAGAGCTCTTCACTTCCTCCGACAAAACAAGAAGACGTCCTGTTCCTGTAAAGATCCACCCCAACCTCACTGGTTCTGACAACATGTGACTCTCTTCACTGTCTGTACCAGTTTGACCCCCGAACACCGAACCAGCTCTGTGATCCAGAGTTTATCACCAAACACGCAGATTTCTACCAATCACAGCAGCACAGGAACCAGCTCAGCTCTTCTTCTGAACCCACACTGAACCGTCACTGTCGCTCTGTGGAGGAATAGAACCGGAAGATGGTCATTTTTCTGGTTAATTTTAACTTTATTCAGTATTATATTCTTATTACTCTTTTTCCATTTCTGTGTACTTCTCTAGAACTTCATCAGCTTGAGTAAAGTCTTATCACTCCTGGAAGCTTCTCTCTGCACTAGTCTTACATTTCATACTGAAAGAAATTTGTTTATGATCCTATAAAGACCTAGCACAATTAAGCCCCGCCCACCTCGTGTGCAAATTCCACCTTGCAGATATAAATGACTAAGAATTAAAAAATGTCTATGAAGCTGTGAATCAGGGTGTATACACGATAAATTGACCCGAGCGTTCCTCGTTCCTTTGTTCCTGTGACGTTCAGAGGCAGCAGCGTAGGAGGCCTCGGAGTTGAGCAGAACAGCCAGGGTGTCTGCCATCCTCTGAAATACGGTGGCCCAAAAACAAGTGACGAGGGTTTATTTCCTCCAATCAGAGCTGATCAGCAGCATAAGAACTACCTCAAATGACAGAAATCACATTTGGGAATCATTTATCCGATGACTTGTTGGTCCATGTTCCATTTGCTGTCAACACCTACTGCAGCCAGCCACCAGGGGGCCATCAAGATGTTCTTTCCTTTCAGGGAGCGCTCATGTCCACGTCCATTTTTATTACGGTTACAGTTTGACCTGTTGAAGAATATCTGTGGAAATGCAGGAAATCACAAGGTTAAACTCACATGAAGCAAATTTAACAACTTCAACTAAATATTTTTTACACTGTCATTAAGAATTAATTCTTCACACAGGTGTGTGACACTAAAGTGTCATTGCTGTGGTTTTCTGCTCAACAGCTCTGAGAGAAAGTGTTCCCCTCAGATGAAAGAATCTGCTGACTCTGCAGAAGTGTATCATCAAACCACCGGAGGCCTTGAGACAAAGACGTCAGCACCTTGAAGGAGGTACCCGGCTGGAGCAGACAGATGCATTATGGGTCGCGCTCCATGGACAATGTCAAAGGAGCTGTGCTGAGGGTCACATGACTTTCCTCTTCCTGGAAACGAACCAGAGTAAAAGAACTCTGAGTTTTCACTTCCCAGCCTTTGTTTTTTCTTCTCTGTCTGTTTTATTCATCTAAAATACTGATTGTGTCTCAGTTCTTTTCTTTCTCTGCATTTGTTGCACAAAATCAGATAATTATTCAAATTCTGTGTGTGAGCAATAAAGCGCAAATCTTGTGATGTGGGAAAAGTCAGATACTGTTCACAGGCCTCGATGTTTGATGAGCAGGCTGATGCTGCCGAGTGGTGAGGGCTGATTCAGAGTCCCGGTCAGAACCACAGAGGCTCCTCGACTGTCTCTTACTTTAATTCTAACTTTTTCTGTCTGAGAAAAAAAAGTCAGAATTCTTAGAATTAATTCTCACAGTTTATAACAATATAATTTTGTCTTGAGAATCCTGAGAATAGCAGTTAGCATTTTCAGCGCTGCAGGCGAAGGTTCCTTACACATGTGAAGTTAGCACTTTAAAGAAAGAATTTGCTGACGCGACGTCAAAACTCTTCGAGGTCTTGAGGCGAGACGTCAGCACCAACGGCTCCTTCGAGGAATCCTGGTGGTGTGTCAGAGGACAGCACCCGACATGTTTATGACGACAGTGATGACAAGGATGATCTGCATTTGCACAGGAGCCTTTTTTTTCCCCTTAAGTCCCCTGTCAGTGCCTACTATCTGCATGCTTCGCACTTGTGTTGAGAAAATGAAATAAGAGCTCTGTGGTGGGTGAGGAATAAAGTGGTGATCACATCTGATCAATCCCAGCAGTCGATGTTTAAATGAGGCTGAATGACAACATGAGCGGGGACGCTGGCGAGAGCAAATGCAGGAAGACATTTTGGAGATTTTTCATGTCGGGGCTTCCTCAGCCAACAGATCCTGGAACATCTGCTGAAGGTGGTGATGGCGGAGAGAGAACGCCGCAGGTGCACACAGAAACATGCGGGTTAAAATAACCTGCAAATGAAAGTACCCGAACTGACTGAGCAGCTCAGACTATAATACTCTAATATACATTCATGTACATTCATCCAAATGTTAGCTCAGGGGAAACTTGTAGGGTTACCATGAAGGATTCAAAACATCCATGTCATGATGACCAGCACCCAAACCTGTATTCAACGATGGAGGCAGACGGAAGGCCGAGCTCCTTCCACGAACACGGGAAGCTAAAACAAATACCACAAAGCTTGATAGTTTACGTGCTATTTGGGACAGCAGAGCTACTGTGGAAGAATGTGTGAAAACATGCTAGCAAGCAGGAAGAAATGTTCAAACAGAAAAACAGTTGGTATTGTCCATATTGTGTGTACACAGCTGTTTTGATCGTTGAAATGGCTACAAAATAAAGGATACATTATTAAATCAATGCAAGTAACTGGAAAAGTTGAATTTAGAATCTCAAATAGCTAAAATGTACACTAAAATAGCTATTTTAGCTGAAATAGCTAAAATGTAGGCTAATATTTATAAACACTGGTTGAAATATAGCTAAAAATAATGGATAACTTCTTAAACTAATGGTAAAAGTCACTTATAAACAGTTGATTGAGTAACAGATGACAGCTGAAATAGTTAATAGCCAAAAACTAGGCAGATGAATAAACCACTGAAGTAGGTACATTACTGCCTGAGAAACAGCTAAAAGGTGTGACACAAAACTGTGGATGTACAGTGGATGTAAGTGGGTCATATGATTTTTTTCATCACTGTCTAAGGAAGGAGGTCAAGTTCGTTATGTAAATATACTGGACATCAATCAAATTCTGTGGTGAAGCTACAAACACACTGAGAACGACAGCTGTGACAGAAAAGATTTTTGAAATACCAAAACTACTGAACCATCAGTATTTTAAGGAAAGGATGGGCAACATTTTTTATTACAATAATAATATATGGGATACCAAACTCATAAAACTGGCAGTATTTTGGAGAAAATATCACAATATTGTTATACACACGTGGTAGAAAACGGAACAGCATTGTAGGGCTTTAAAAGAGCTGAACTTAGCCTTTATTATGCCCCCTGTGAGATTTTTACACTGTACATTAAACTTGTGAAGGATTCCAAACAGCGGTTGGACAGCATGGGAAACCAAAGAACAACATCAGACATGACGTGAAACCTTTTGGATCCGTGACCACTGTGACCAGTGTTGAGTTTCAAGATATTGACCTTGAGCTGAGAGGCAGTAACACAAACCAGGAAGTGTGTCTGAAAAGACTCAATAACTTAGAGCTGTGACACTGAATGTCTGACTGTAAAACTTTTCATGCAAGTAAATGTAGAATTTGTATTTTACACACACAATATCTGAAGGATTTGGCTCCAACCACTTTGTTTTTATTGTTGTTGTGACGGTAATGAAAGGCAAAGAGTTCCATGTTTACTCAATGCCAGAGAAACCCAAATTTTTTATAAATTTTCTCATAGGACTAAAGGAAGAGATGGAATTAGTAAAACAGAGAGAAATGACAGCATAGCAGAAAATATACATTTGTTTCTTGTTGAGACGCATGTGCAGTGAATTTACGGAGGAGGAGAGAAAGAAATACAGCGAACAGAGAGACTGCGACAGCTGTAGACACTGAAGGAGCAATATCAAGTGAAAGCAAATAAACCAGCGTTGACAAGAGCAAACCATGGGGTGTAGTCATCCCTCAGTACTGGGCCTTATGGACCTGTCGGCTGCCAAACCACCATTATGTCACAAATACTGCGATTCCAACCCTGATTCTCATTCCATAAGCCACTGTGTAGATAGTATGTAAGGTATTAAATCAATTATTATTACTATATCATGTTATGCATGTATAACAATATGACTTATTTCAATTAATTCTTTAATTAGGATTATTTCTGGTTACTGTAAGAATGATATCAAATAGAGCCAGCCTGCTCAAAAGTTCCCTAATGAATGTTTTGGGTTTTTTTAGCTTATTTTTATATTTGAAGATAAAGATAAATTTTAAGTTTTGACTCCCTCTGAAACATTTCAAATCCTCCAGGCCATTTGAACAGCGCCATAATTCATGGCGGGTGCACTTTTTGTGTAATTGTAATTGATAATAATCCATTTTTAATCTGCCACTTGCTCTGTTATGCGTAACACTCGCGCCCCGCACTGACGAGCTGGGGTGTGAATGGACTTCCGCGTTTCCATGCCTGTTAAACGTGACCCGGCATCCTCCGAGTGAAGTCAAACCAGCCAATGGGAACGCTGGATTCGTTGCACGTCGCCGTTCACGTTTGACAGGGCGCGTGCTGCGTTAGGGAACAGTAGGAAAGATACCAAACAAGACGTTTTTTAAGTTATAACATAGTTCAATTCACCTCTGAGGCAGAAAATACAACTGCAAATATTTCAGACAAATATTTCCTAAGTTTGCTGATTTTTTTATTACTGTGTCCGTCGCAAAACTACACAGAAAATCGCAGATATGAAGAAGTGTAGCGGACTTGCTACACGGATTTCTTAATTTTTATGATAAATGTCCAGAATATTTTCTTAAAAAGTCATCATATTTGTGGAGTTGTTGATCGCAAATCATGTTCATACTTTCTGTGGCGTGAGAAGACTTTCCATAAATTAACGCTCGTACCGGTTTTTTGGAACGCACCGCGACTGCGGGGTTAAAATCCCAGGCATGCGCAGTAAGTCCGACTCTTATGAAACAAACTAGTTCAGTGGCTGGAAACAGGTACAGAGGCAGGACGGACTCAGACCCGTAGCAGGCCGCCGACACGGCCACAGCGCCTCCCTCACACCAAAACCCACGATAGAAATGCTTCTTTCTTTGGGCTTGACATAAATTTCACCTCCGGGGAGCCAGCAAGAGGTAAGACGGGAACTTTCGGCGGCTCGGCGGGTCCAGTTTCAGCCGGATACGAGCTTTACTCTAACAAACAGCGCCACCGCTTACGTAAGCGCTGCTCGGGTGACCCCGTTTGGTCCTCAGAGATGTTGTCACCGAGACGCTCACTGAGCTCTGATACTTCTGTGGTTTGTTTGGCCATTTGAACGCCGCCCTGGTGTGTTCAGTAGCTCTGTAATGGTGCTGTTATTTGGTGTTTTGGGGGTGAGGATGCAGCAGATACGGTCTCAGCCTCACATTAAGGACAGACGGCGTGACCCAATTTCCGTTTGTAGAAGTGAGGGAAGCGTCACTGTGACTTCACACCTGGGATGTGTGGCCACAAACTGCCTTTTTCAACCAATTCAGTAAAATATGAACGAGGTCAGATGCCTGGATGAGGTAACGATGTTAAATCAGAAAGGTTCTTTACATATTTTTATAGCGGAGCAGACCTTAGACTTTCTTAGAATAAAGTGTTTACTGAAGGTCACATTCAGTGAGATTGTAAAATAGTCCTTAACTTCCTGTAGAGGCAGACATATTTTAATTCACTTTTCTAATTATTATTGCTTTTAATTGGATACTCCACCCTCATCCACCCACCCACCCATTCTGTAGTGTCTCATCCACCCCTCACACTTTCCTTCCATTCCATGTCAAATGCTTTCACTTGTTTAAAGACCGTAGTTTGGACTAGTTGTCACAGGATGGAAGAAATTGAAGTTTCTTCAGAAATGATGACAAACACCACAGAGGGTCTCTGAAGATCTGCTCGCTGGGTGCATCTCACTGCGCCAGATCAACTGAAAGTACACATTGTGGATGTCACGCTGTAGAAATCAGTACTGTGGCAGGGAATGTGACACGATGTGTTGTGAGGAATGAGCATGTTCTGCAGGCACAAAATGTAGTCACAGGTGGAGTCGAGTCAGTTCAGGGAAGCTGGATGGAGCGATTGAGCCAGTAGGAGCTGTTTAAGATGCTATAGAGCTGCCACTCCTGTGTTCTGAGCATGACAGGCAATAGGCTAAACAAATTGATAAGTTTACTGGCTTGCAAACTTGTAATTTGCTGCTTCCCAGAGGTTGTTGGTTGTGCTCACATTAATGTAAATTAGTTTAAGATCTGAAACTTGGTCTGTGAAGGATCAGTGTTGGTCAATATAGTAACATTTTCCAGACAGTTACTGTAAGTCCAAGAAGCTGCTGATGTTCTCAGCAGGGAGAAACAGTGAGCTCAAATCGCCGCAACGGCACTACCTGACATGCCATGACAAATTTAGCTATTTTTGTCGGACTTTTGATAACTTATGAAGTTAATAATCACCTGGCACCACGCAGAAAGCTACCAGTGATTTGCTACTGCAACTGAGCGTAGTTTTAGCACTATAAAACTTTTTTTTTCCCTAGAATAAAATGATGAATTCATTAAATTTACATTGAATTCAAAAAGTATAGAGCGTGTGTAGCATCTAGGGTTTTACTACATGTTTTTTTCTAGGATGACAGTGAGTATGAGGTGCCATAGCACTTCACTATGACTGTCTTTTAAGAAAACAAACATCACAGCATCTGTCACATCCTGCGTTATAACCTGAGGACTATCATCCTCCATGTGCCGCCCTCATAGTCCTACCTTTGACTTTTAGCCAGACGCAAATGGAACAATGTAATTTATTCCTTTGTATCAGTACGTGGAATAACTTTACCGTAAATAGAAGCCTTTATTTGACATAATATCTTTAGAACAGGAAAGCTTGACCTTAGCACCTACACAGTAGTGGCCTCTGTATGACGTCCAAGACTGTGAGGGGTGTGCGGGACTCATCAGACCAGTTCAAACAAAGGATATAACAAAACACGAACCCTAACTATAAAGAAACAAATGAGGACAGTTGAGATTCAAGTTGAAACACATAAAATAATTTAATGAGTTGAATAATAAAATTAAGTTTGTTGCTTACTGTGGCTGGTTAATGCCCCCCCCAAGGTCAGGGCCTTTCATACTGTCCTATTTGGGCAATTCCTGTATAGAAGCCTGCTTCTTCCCAGGGCACATCTTTTAAACATGTCTGTGTCTGCAGGTATCTGTGTCTTCTTGTTCATCATGTGTACCAATCAACATGTTATTCTTTAACTGTTTTGAAATTCCATCATGGCCCATCCAAAGATAAAATTGATATAAAATCAAAAATCCTCTCCTTCTGACTGCATTATTTTCCTGCTATATGAGCTTCATTGATTTATTATGACCATATCATGCGACCATACAATCATTTGTGCCTCACATTATGTAAATAACTTTCTCAAGCTTGGTCCACTGTTGAATATGTTGGGCAGTACTAGCTCTACCTTTACAACAAAATCATCTTTTTGACAACAGCAAAAGCTATAGATATCCAGTTATTATGTTTTTACTTGGTAATCCCTATTGTACAGAGCACTTGGTCAGGCTGAATATGGACCTTTGTCTCATCACCAAATTCTATGAAGCGCATAGCACATTCCCATAGATGTGACCCTTATTAGACAGGAATTCCCAGCCCCTTGGTACCTGTGATTTCTTAAGGCATTGAGTCGTTCTTGGAGGTAGAATGTGCTCTTCTCCACACCTGGTTCCATTCCTCTTTATTGTGTATGTTTTAGATCACTGACCCAAGTCTTTTTTCTGATATTGTAGGCCAGACAATCCTCTCGGTCTGCTCAGATACCTTTTTATATTGCAACTTGGTTTGCACCTGCAAACTTGTTCCATATGTAACATTTATTTTGATGACATTTCGTCCGTCAGGTTGTTTTCAACATTAGCCATCAAGGCAGGGGTGCTGCCAGGGATTTTGGAGCCCATGAAAAGATATCTCTTTGGGCCCCACAACCACAAGCTATCCTAACCCTGTTCCATTACCGTAACCAGACCCTCACAATGTAATCAACCAGTTCAAAGCCTTGCATAACTCGACCTGTGCTGGTTTGAAACTCTTTTGTAAGGCTGCAACAACAAATTCCTAAAATTGTTAAAAATTGATTATTGAAATAGTCACCAATGAACTTTCAATTCGTTGTGCGACGCTCACCGTGTTGCAGAGCACACACAAAGTAAACAGCTGCAAAGAGCTGAGCGGAGCGTATATGGCAGAACGGAGACGGCGAGCTGAAAAGAAAAATACACTTGAAAAATCGCACGGGCAGAGAAAACACTTGAACCAAAAAAAAGTGTGGGAGCAGTTTACATTCAATAATATGAGGAATTGTGTTTGCTAAGTTTAACCAGTGTTAGGGAGGCATTCAGTTGTATTGTCGTGTCCATGTTGTGTATACATGCTCTTCCAACTGTGCCAGGGCCAAGGAAGCGTTTACACTCGCCAAACAATCCGGTCTTTGTGCGTCAGTCGTGCTTGGGCACAGTACAAATGGCCCAGTGTGAGCGCGCCCTCAGTCAATCTGTCTCTAGCTGTTCAGCATCCTACACAGGCTATAGTATATTTTTGTTTCAAACAATCCTAATTTGGACAAATAACTAAATTATTTGAATACTTTGTACTGAAAATTATTTAATTCTTAAAGATTATTGTACAAAAGAGAAACCTGTCCAGTTATGCCACTGGCATGCTGTCCATGTCTCCGCAGCTGGGAATAGGCCATGTTCATTTAGGGACCGGGGAGACGGGGCTGCTGAGCCTGAAGTTGAATCTTTGTCTGTGACATTTGGCGCTACGGGCAGCTGGAACACCTGATTTAACATGAATAGTTAAACATTTCCCTTCGTTGAT
>KV751364.1:4825538-4845168 GCA_001698575.1 Mola mola | reverse complement strand
ATTACTCATGGTGATTCTTTTTTTGAGGCTAGTAATAGTATTCTTTTATACTTGGGGGGGTAAAAAATGCTACTACTGATAATGACAATGTGTTATTCTTGAAGAAATGCATTTCTGCGTTGAATAAATCTAATTGAGCATTTTCACAAGCCTATTTTCCTCACACCTAAAGCTTTTATTGGAATTCCCTCTTGAAGCTGCTGGTGTACAAAAGCCGGACACTCGGTGACAAAGCTCATAAGCAGACACGTGCGTGAAGTGTTAGCGACCTCGCCACCCAGTTCTGCCTGTCTGTGTGTGGATTGGGAGCAAATGGAGCTTTGCGGGTTAGCGATCCTTCTTCCTGGTGTAACGACCAGGCTAACGGGGTCAGACAGGAGGGAGCAGAACTGAGCCCGCACCACCACCATCCCTGTCAGACACAACACAGTCTGGGTGGGCGACCTCACCCGACTGAACATGGTGGTTGTGTTGGCTGAGGTTTTGTAGAGATACCTGTTCAAACACACCACAATTTTTATTTATTAAATTTGGACTCATGTTCATGAAATTTTCACAAAAGAAATATTTGATAATGTTCTTTGATTTTGTTTTATGGTGCCTTATAGAATCACTAAATAATATCAGGGTCAATATTAGGGAGAGGCATTTTCGGTAATTTTTTACTCGTACTTGAGTACTTGCAACCTAAATACATTTTTTTTTTTTTTTAGCCCTACAAGATATAAAAGGGAGAATGATGCAGCGCTAATGTTGCGGAACCAACATTGCATATAAACATAACATATCCACATATGTTTCCAGTTGGACAGAAAAACGGACCACCTGGATTTACCCTACTGTTTATTTATTGGGCTATAGCAGGATATTTAGTAGAGTCATCTTCCACTTTTTCCCATTCATGTTCTTGATGTTCATTAAGGCTGATTAACAGGATCACAATATGTAAAGGATTTCTTTTTAGTTCTGGATGAACTGTTACTGTTCCTAACACTTGTCTGCTACAGAAGGACAATCATGACTTCTTCTGGTAAAATGCAGCCACCTTGATGTATCTGCGATTAGCAATCAAGATACTGTTTTTTTCCCTCTCATACAGAAGTATTCCAATATTTTTCAACCTAAGTCCTATTTCATGAACTTTGAACCTCTAAAATGTGAGTAGATTTTTTTTTTTTTTACATGGTTGTCTGAGGTAAAAATCAGAAAGCATCAGAAACCACCACCCCCATCAGTAACTGGTCATTTCTCTGGATCTCCGTCAGCGACAGGAGCAGAAACATGTGTTTTATACAGTATCTTTACATTTACTGTGTCAAAAACACACAGGGTTTCACTGTGGGAATCTACTTAATGTTACCAGTGTTAAGTGGTGAAAGAGCAATTTATTTCCATTGTTTTGACTAACACTCAAATCATTTTCCAAAAAAAGGATTTTGTGAAGTTTTAGTCTTTCCGATTTTGAGAAATGTCCATTTAATTAACCGAGTTATATTTTTAAGGCTGCTCTTTGCTATACTTAAACATAACTAAACGAATATTCTACAATGGAGAAAGAAATACATGGCCTTCGATATGACTGAGATCTGTTGCTTATTTTTATTTAAACTTCACTCTCAGAACTTTAATCAGCATTTTTGATTTGTCGGCAGGAAAGAGTTAAAATGAAATGTGAATATGCAACTTTGTGCAATGTTTTAAAAGCATTTTGAAATCATTTCACACACTCGCCTGTACATATTTGGGATGGTTGTGTTGGAGATGAAGTCACCCGCATTTTCAGCCGCAGAACGGCGTTGGTCATCCGCACAGTGAATCTAGGGACTTTCTCCGACTTTGCTTTGTTGCTGTCTGGTGGAGTACCATCTGTTGAATGAAGTTTCCAACAAGGCCGACACACACAGGGGTCATGACAAGGCTTTTCTCACTCACGTTTTGTTCACATGACACATGACTGTCTGTGAGGCAGGGCAACTTTACGGCGTGTCACTCAGTGTTTAATTAAGCTTTTGTGGTACAGTTTAAGCGAATGGACCAGATTGGTTGATGCTTGTTTTTTAGCTGATATCTGAACCAGAGATTTTACCAGCATTAAACCAATACCGATCGTGAGTATCGGATCAGCTTATCCCCAACACACACATTTCCAAAAGAGTTACAATACAATTAGGCATCCTTTTGTTGTTAATGCCTTTACAGCCAAACATCTGAATGCAACACTTAGTTAAAAACCTGCAGAAGAAACATGCAGCGAGGTGAAGAATCTGAGAGTAAAACAATCAATGATGCGTTTTCTTCTCATCCTCCTCAGGTTTCTCCTCCAGTGTCTGGAAGATCTGGATGCCAACCTTCGGAAGCTCAACTCTCGCCTTTTTGTCATCAGGGGCCAACCAGCCAACGTGTTTCCGCGACTCTTTAAGGTCAGTGTCGGCAATTTCCATATTCTCACGAAGAAAGAAAAGCCTAAAAGCTCTTGTTTGATATTGTTTGAAGTCATCACCTTCTCTGTCTGTGTCAGGAATGGAAGATCTCTCGGCTGACCTTTGAGTACGACTCTGAGCCTTTCGGGAAGGAGAGAGATGCGGCCATCAAGAAGCTGGCAATGGAAGCAGGCGTGGAGGTCATCGTCAAGATATCACACACCCTCTACGACCTGGACAAGTGAGAAAAACACAGACAGTGATTAAAACTGTAAGGTATTTTTAGGGAGAAAACTATCACCAGATGATAAAATTTGTTTTTCAAGAGCAACTTTAGGCACAGTACAAAGTGAGTAAACAATACTGAGCGACACAACTCCCATGATGCATCAACAATTATTGTCTTCGTCTCTGCGCCCCCACCCCCCACCCCAGGATCATAGAGCTCAATGGCGGGCAGCCTCCTCTCACCTACAAGCGTTTCCAGACCCTGATCAGTCGAATGGATCCACCCGAGATGCCCGTGGACACTCTGTCGGACACCTTCATGGGTCGATGTGTGACCCCGGTTTCTGAAGACCACGGAGACAAGTATGGGGTGCCGTCTCTGGAGGAGCTGGGTAAGAAACTGAACACACAAATATGGGTAAAAACCCCTGAACATTGGAGTGAGGAAGTGGACACACTGTCTTCAGCAGTGGGAACTCCAAGTGATGATCTTGGCTGCTTAGAATTTTCTGATTGATAAAAATTTTAACCAATTTTTTTAAATTAGGAAATGTCCAAAAATTCCTTTAAGCTTGAAGAGTTTCTGGTGATGTTTTAAGCTGAATTTCCTTAACATGCCAAAGCTTAATAAACTATAAAAGGCATACAAGCCTAGCAATATACAGACAACCCATAATGCACAGGTTTTACACCACTACCCCCTGCATTAAAGGGACACTTCCCCCTGAAATCAAAACTGCATGCCATTCCTCCTTCGTGTAGCACTGTTTGTCCATTTATATGGTTTTTACACTCGTTCTTTTGACAGGAAGGGATGAAAAAATTTACATTTTCTACCTCAGTTAGCTTAGTTAGCTATTCTCTTGTCCATGAGCAGTGGTATCTTTATCTCGGAGTGTTTAGTAGGAAGCAACTGGACTTCTTATCTTGTTTGAAGACGTTTCGCCTCTCATCCTAAAGGCTTCTTCAGTTCTGAGGGTCAGTGCGGGAAACCCAGTTATTTAACCCCGAGTGGGTAGAGACAATCACCAACAAAGAGGACGTGTTTGAAAGCAACAGCCTCGGCGAGAGTGTTTGCCCCTCACCCCTGGTTTTGTGTGACACCTTGGGCTCACATGGCCCCAGGTGTGTATGTCCACGTCCTCTTTGTTGGTGATTGTCTCTACCCACTCGGGGTTAAATACCTGGGTTTCCTGCGCTGACCCTCAGAACTGAAGAAGCCTTTCGGATGAGAGGCGAAACGTCTTCAAAGAAAATAAGAAGTCCAGTTGCTTCCTACTCCGAGATCAAGATGACCTGGATGACTGAGAACCTTCACGGAAATAGTGGTATCTTTACTTCTTGAGATGTTCCAGTGCATTTTTTCCAGTCCCAATACTGAGGACTGTTCGGATACCTGTGGATTTATATATATCTTGTCCATTGCTTCTTTCACGTTGCCTGTCATGTTGTACAAAACAACGTAAATGTTGGACATTAGGATGTTGCACTTTATCAGCATTTCCACAATTTCTCCTCAATTCTCCTCAATTTGTGCCAGTATGAGACCCATGAAACTTGTTTCATACTTTGAAGGGCAAATGTTGACGGTGACACTGTGTCCACCCAGTGTGCAGTTAAACTCAGCACATCGGAGCTCCAAATGTGAGAAGTAAAGCTGATTGCCTGCACATCTTTCAGCCTACATGAAACATATTCCCATACTGACACAAAAAAGTTTTGGGTGAGCCGTTTCAGAGTTGTATTTACAACCTGGCAACCAGTAGCACGGCTCCAAACACTCAATTAAGTGGCAAAACCCGACGTTTTCAACGTCTGACAGGCTGATCATCCAGTACAATTAACTTGATAATTCTGTCTGGTGTCTTTCTCCCTTTTTTTGCTGTTGTTGGAAATTTTTCTCAGAATGCAGCTTCAGTTCTCTGCTGAGGTTTGTTGTCCTTCCCCCTCCTTGCGTTGTAGTTGTCATACTATTTCAAGTGACGCATCTTCAAATGCATTTAAAGGTTGCTTGTGTTATAATTGGTAACACTCGTGCCACCCTGCCAAAGTACAGCCTTGCCTACTGTACGTGTCGCTGTTTTACTGGACAGATTATCGAGAGTAAAATACCTCCAAATAACCAACGTGCTGTGCATCAGTTCTTCTTTATTGCTCTATAACAGTAGTTGCTAGTGGTAGCACGGGGAAAATTCTGGTGTCGGCTTTTAGAGCTGCGAAAAAGAATTTATTGTTCCGGAATCGTAGGTGGCTAGATGCCAGCCGCCGCTACACAGCAAAACCAGTTTACTGGTATCGGACAGTCCATAGAGTCTGAACTCGCCATTTTCTAGTGTCGGAATCGGAACAACTCTAGGACCACACATGGACTTCCATATATGATATGTAGTTTACATATATTGCCATATATCAGATATGTATATATAATGGTTGTATACTTTCTTGTAGACTTTATGATCTTTGTCTGGTTTTGTTGGACTCACCTTTGGCTGGATGACAGCGAACAGGTCCCTCCCGATCACGAGCTCCTGGGCGAAGCAGTAGTGCTCTTTAGAGTGGAAGACGATGCCAAAGAGGTCCACGATGCAGGGATGGCAGGACAGGTGCAAGGAGATGCAGTATTCCCGCAGAAAGCCCTGCAGCTTGGTCGAGGCCTTGGGGACCACCTTCAAGGCCATGGGAGTCCCTGCAGATACCAGGTACAGATACTGGAGGAGTCATACGCCGAGGCACAAAGGGAATTTCACTAATAAAGTCCGTTTGATCAAGAAAAGGGGTCAAACACCAGGATATCAGAATTACTTAGCAAAGGCACAAATCCGGAAGGCAAAAACTCAGACGCCGATAAACTCATTTATATCATACACAAGGAAACTCAGGAGGGAAATATCGCTGGAAGGCTCACATAAAAGAGACAGGATGATCTGGCACAGGAGGGAAGGAAGTAAAAACTGGAAAACTACAAATATTTATGACCACCTGAGTGATGCTGTGCTGATAATCTTTATTTGAAGCAAGCAGTAATGGTTCCTGCAGTTCTGCAACCTTAAACCTCATCTGAGTGACGCCACCGAGCCTGATGTGGAAACAGCCAATCATTCTGCCCTCTTGAGAGTTAAGAGTGCAGTCACCATCTTCAAACGCTTTCCTCTCTCTGTTCTGTTCCCGGGGGTCTGTTCTACACAGGACTTCTCTTTCCGCTCGCTAGCTTGTTCTGCACATGTAAAATTCTCTAACTTGCACAGTTAGAGCACACGCCAATCCTCATAAAGGCATCTGTTTATTCTCCCTCTGTCAAAAGTCCACTCTTGGTGTTTGTGCACGAGAGGCTTCCAGCTCCCACATCACATGTTGAATTCTGGGACGGGATTTAATGTACGATCTCACTAACGAGTGAGAGAACAGCCTTATAGCGTCACATCTCCGATACTTCACGTAATTCGCTGCAATTATCTTGCTCCTCAGGTTCATGTTCAACAAATTTGCAGTGATTACGACACTGAACACAGAATGCTGTTTTATTTGGGGGCATCAGACAGCCAATGAGAAAGCAGGTCATGTTTGAACAGAAAGAAACAGATAGCGGTTCTTCTGGAATCAGAGGCAGAGTTACCCCTGCAGCGGTGCGTGACCAGCAGCACTCGGCCGTACTTCCCTCGGCCGATCTCCTTGATGACGTTGAAGTGTTCCTGGATCTCCAGATGAGCGATGCTCTGCGCCGTCAGCTCCATCAGCTCGTCGATGGGGCTGCCATCAGCAAGGCCCAGTTCAATCATCTGCACGGGCAGGGCACAGGGACGCAACCAGACGGACGTTTCCACTAAGACACAGAGGGAACAGGCATGCAGCGCGTACTTGGAATATACGGTTTCTTAAAAAAATGACATTACTGCAGCAAATCTTTTATAGCTAATAGTTACTAGTTACCTCCACCCAGGAGGTGAATATGGTCACTGAAAGGTCCAGAATATTTTTGGATAAGGTTCCTGTATGAATTGATAGAGAGGTCAAACTGACGTCGTTTGGCACTAGACAAAGATGATTAACTGTGGGGTCAACTTTAACTTTCTAGGTCAAAGATCAATATCACTGAAAGGTCACGCACTGTTTTCATTTTTTAGTTATTTTTTTTTTTCTAACATATATCCAGAGAGGTCCAACTGGTGTCATTTTGTAACCAATACCAGGATCCATCACATAGTCAGAACCAGCTGGTTCTGCAGTTCATGTGACACCCAGCAGGTGGTGCCAACATGTCACATTTAGGAAACAAACACTAATAGCAGGTTGGTAGAGGGATGAAAAATGGGCTGATAGAAAAAAGAAAAATCTGATCTGGAAATGTCAAAGGTCAAGGTCATCACAGATAATCATAATCAAAAGGAGTGTATGTTTTAGGGTGCTGGTGGAGGTTTGAGTCCTCTGAATGCTGTCTAGTCTAACTCCTGTTATTTTCAGAACTTAAAAAAGCATGATGAGGTTCAGGGGCAGCTTTGACAAACACACCTTTGAGATCTCAGTTTAAGGTGGTTCTGTAACATTTCTGTAACTCCAATAATGATAATCTGACATTTATAACCTTAATGCCGTATCAACATTATGGACCCACTGAGCAGAGGCGGTTAAAGTGGTTAAAGAAGTTGCAGCAACAAGACAAACACAAGTAAAAACACAGTTGGCTGCAGCACATGTGGTTAATAATTACAGGATTCATCAAGCAGAAATACTCAGGTATTGTAAAGTTAAAGATCTGGATTTCTGACATTATCAGACGTGCGTGGATTTATCTTCACGTAAACTTCATCATATACTGATAATGTACACGATGAAGTAAAACCTTGAATTCTTAAATTGTGGTTAATAAAACCAGACATTCACAGGCTGTAGGAAGAAAACCAGCTGATCAAACTTCTAATGTTTAAGAGTTGAATAAAGGCAATAAACATGAGCATTAATTGTCTGCGTCCCGGTCAGGTCTTACCTTCGATCGCTTGAATTACGAGTCAGCGGCGTCTTTCACACACTGCAGCTGATCACTACACTGGCTGGACGTCAGCACCATCTGTTCTCCCGTCACCGCTGCCAGTGCACGGGTCAGCGTGCAGAGGGCACCTGAACGCTGCTCTGCCTGCAACTGCAGCGCCGGGGACGCTGGCAGCTGACCACACACACACACACACAGGCAGATGGACTGTGTGATGCATATGAAAACTGACAGTTTCACAGACTGTCACCGTTTTATATTCACATCACACTTCAGTTTTGGTTGAGAGATTCAGAAATCCTCCAATGTGAGCCTGTGTGAGCACACGCACAGACAGCAGAAGAACCTCTGTCCGTGATGTCATCACTTTGCATCGCCCGGTACAGAACCTAATTAACCAGCATATATGGGTCACGTATTTGACGCAGACCTCGGTAATGAACCGGCTTTAAAGTTTATACGGTCTTTAAACATTCTCTGGCATAAGGATGAGATAAAATAAAGTTTTAGTTTATCTGATTCTCGTCCTGCACACGAGTGCAGCTTTAAAGACCCCCTCCGATGACGGCAGAATTATTCAAAACACTGCCATCAGTATCAGGCCAGAACTTTCCCATCGGTGCATCCCAGAAGCTACACGATGAGATTTTTCCTTCTCATGGACCTTTTATGGTCTCTTAGTGAATTAATGAACGTGACATTTGATTGGTGCTGTTGATCCTGCAGGAGCAGCATGACTGTGTATTGTAGCGTTATTGTCTCATTGTCCACCTACTGGCAACATTCATACCACAAAGTGATGCAGGGCCAAGTATGTACATGCATATTAGGAACTGAGACATTCAACTGCAGGAATATGGACATATTTCAGATTCAGATATGTCACACACAAATATTTAGAGTTATATGTGCATATATTAACATTTATGCATTAGACATTAATATATATTTTCCACGTGTGTGCATATCTGGGAAAATATCTGCAGCTTGTATGAGGGTCCATTTTAAAAAAAATAAAAGACACATGGGTTGAGTTACTGTGTACCACACACGTACTGCGTGAGGCATAACATACATGTAGCGTACGTTTTCACCATATATCCTAACTACATTGGTGATGATGTTTCCATCAGCGTTGAGCTGTCAGCACTGTCCAACCCTGCTGTTTTGTGTGTGACCTGCCGAATGCCTGAGGAGAATCGTCCAATAACAACCTTGATGGATTAGGACTTTCCGGCCCAGCGGGAGCTGTGGAGCTCAGGAGCTCAGACGGACGAGTACCCCAGAGCGACGCCCACCGCTCGGGCCTTGTGTCCGTGTGTGTCAGCTCACTCCTGCAGAGGCCCCACGAGCAGGATTATGAGAAGAAACAGAGGTCACGTCGTTAATGAGGTGTCAGTCACTCCAGTCCAGAAACATTACGAAGCTCGTTTGCTGTTAGCGTTGAGGCTCCGGCGACTTGGCGGTCAAACATAAGGATGGGAAGGATTTTATTTATTTAAATTAGCTCGACGCACTTCCCTTTCTACCACTTGTAGTGTGACTGTCTTCTGAACTGCTGGGATGGTAGACCCATCCCATCCGCTAACATCACAGCAATCCGTCCAACTTCTCTGCGAGTGTGGTTCCTTTGAGCAATTGAACTGATGTGACCTTTCTGATCATGATGAGCGTGTTTACGTGGACACGAGTATTCCAGATTTGACAGGTGAAGTAACCATGTTCGCGGTCCATCACCGGCACCATCGTCACGGTGCCGCTGCTGGAGTAGAATTACAGACCTGCTGGACTCACTGAGTGCAGCCGCCGGTTGTGCGGTTCCTCTGCCAAACATGTTGAGATCAACATTCAGTTTAGCTCCAGCTGTCACTTCGAGCTCGTGGTTCTGTGCCATGGTTAAAATTAGAAAGGCATCCGAAATTTTCAGGACAGTGCAGTGAAAATCAAGCTATGGCTGCCGATTCCAGAACAAACTGTCGGCTCCAAATGACCACGTTCCCACCTCGACATCATGGAAAGTTCTTCAGGCGTGACGAGAGCGGTGCTTCTAACAGATAATCTCCTCCCTGCTGACTGAGCCCAGCAGAAGTCGAGCTTAGTTAATTGGTCATAGTGGCCCTGTTCTCTCAGGAGAGCCGTCAAGAACTTTGGTGCTCCGACAGGAACGCTTTTTGGCATTGGGGAGAATTTGCTTTTTGCCACCAACAGTCAAAGCCTGTTGGTTTCTACTTTGTTGTTCCAGACCACAGATATGACCCGGGACATGACAAGACTGTTACCATAAGTATGTGTGGCTATGCTCATAGAACCAGGGTTACCTTGTGACTTTGTCAAGTTGTTCATGCTAAAATAGGCTTCATGAACTGATTCAACATAGCTGCTCCTGCGTCTCAACGAACCAAGTTTTCATCGTGGCTGACCTGAGTCTCAGGGGTGAGACTTAAGATAATATAAGGCCTTTATTGTCCCACGATGGGGAAATTTGCATTGTTGCAACAGTAGGACAGTACAGAGCAGAATAAAGTGCACCCACATCAAACAAATAAAACAATAAACAATACACATAAAATCTCCTGTCAGGTCAGTGATTTACAGGATGCAGGGAACGAGTGGAGTGAACGGGTGAACTGCCGGCCTGGTTAACAGTGCTGATTGTTCAGTCTGACTGCAGCAGGAAGGAACCATCTACCAATCTCTCTCTCACACACTGAGGACGGGGGACGAGGCAGTCTCTGAGGCTGCTCTCGTGTCCTGCAGGAGGTGGGACTGATGGATTCCAGCTTTGCCAGCACCCTTCTGTCCCCGACCTCCCCCACAGAGTCCAGAGGACAGCCCAGGACAGAGCTGGACTTCCTCTAACTCTGTCCGTGATGCTGCTGCTCCAGCTGACCGAACCGTAGAAGATGGCCGATGCCACCACAGGTCGTAGAAAGTCCTCAGGAGCGCCCCCTTCACTCCAAAAGGCGTCAGTCCCCTCAGGAGGTAGAGCCTGCTCGACCCTTCCTGTACAACGAGTCCGAGTTATGAGTCCAGTCCAGGTTATTGTTCAGGTGAACACCCAGGTACTTACAGGAGTCCACCGTCTCAGTGTCGGTCCCCTGAATGTTTACCGGTGAGGGGAGAGCAGGCCGGCGTCTGCAGAAATCCACCACCGTGTACTCGGGTTTCCCTGCGTTGATCAGGAACTAAAGAGTCACGAGAAAGCGGGAGCTGTTGCAACTGGCTGCTGCCCGGACCAGCGGCAGGATAAAACTGAAAAAAACTCAATATTATCGTTAATTATAGTATTTCTTTAAAATACTGTTTTTTCATGTATTAGTAAGAACCATTTTTTATTGTGCTCATATTTGCTTTGTAATGAACATAGTGTTCTTTGCCCCTGAGAATGGAAGTAACAGTTAATGAAACCTCTGAAATTAAAGCTGAAAGTCTGCACTTCCATCACATCTTGATTGTTTCATTTCAAATCCACTGTGGTAAAGTTACAGAGGCAAAATGATAAAAAAAAACTATGTCGGTGTCCAAATACTACCGGACCTCACTGTGCCCCCACTATAGTTTACTAATATTGAAATGTGCTATGTAAACATCTTTCTGAATCTTTATATATATGTTTATTTGTTCATTTATGTGAATACTTAAACTTTTAGATACAAAAGTAAAAAAATTCAGATCACAGAAATGACAAACGATCCGTCCGTTTGACAGGAGCACTGCCTCTGCGGCCCACTAGATGGTGCTATACGGGCCCAGCAGGATTATAATAACAAGCATTTATTCTCTGTGAAGTTGGTACCTGAAGTATGTAACAAAGGTTGTGTGTGCGTGTTTACACTGTTCTTCGTGGCTCCACCCCAGTCGGACCGTCCGGACACGCCCCTGGAGGAGGGACCCCTGTCATCTACACGTTCCTGTTCCAATGAAGAAGAGAGGCAGAAACAGGAAGGCGCTTTACGCTTTGGTCGGCCTCGTCCTCCTCTGTGAGTGCCCTCGCTTTCTCTTTCTGTCTCTTTAACCACATTTGCTCCCTTTTGTGGTTCTCCTGCTGGAGAACACGATGATCGCAGTGCTGAGTGCCCACTGATCGGCTAATAATAGAAGTTTTCTCCTCCGCAGGTTTAACAAAGATGTGAATTTATGCTAAAATGAAATGAAATCCCTTTTATTGACAGTAACTTGAAGTAGAGTGAAAATTTCCAGAGAGATGTAACATCTTGTTAGCATGAAGAAACAGTGATGTGAAACAACATGCTGTTTGCTGAATGACAAAATAACACGTTTAGAGGAACTGAAATTGATTTTCATGAGAAAATTTGTGTCCAAAGTCAAGTTTATTTGGTCAATAAAACAGATAGAATAAAATAAAATCAAAACCAAACTTTGACCTACAGCAGCAAACTCATAGATCCCCACAACCTTGATGAGGCAAAGGTGCAGAATTCCACCCAGGAGATTTTAGGGGCCACGAGGGCTGAGAGAATGTTTTACAGACATTACGGGGATGATAACGTTTCTTCACATTAGACTATAAATGTATTGAAACAGCAATGATCGCTCATCTCCTCGCAGCTCTGCAGCACGGCCTCGTCAGCAGCCAAATCAGCGTCTATGCAGAGGTGGAAGGGTGAAATGTCAGGGTGGAATGCTCCTTCTCTTCTCCTGGAGGCAAAATGTCATTCTGCAGGTAAAACTGTGAAACGAGAGACGACGTGGTCATCAGCACAACCAGGGGCCGAGCTCAGAGAGGCAGATACAGCATCAAGTATGAAGAGAAACGTTTCTGTGACCATCGCTCAGCTGGCCAAGGCTGACTCTGGACTGTACAGGTGCACTCTGGGATATTCAATCAAGTGGATTGAAATTATCGTTGTCGATGGTGAGTTTCTACTAAGAGTCATGAAAGGTTTGTTTTTTTTCACTCAGCGGTTTTCTCAATGCTTCCGTCATTTCGTCGTGTTTGAAAAAGTCGTCGTTTCTGACTCTCTGACCGTTGAGGCGTCCGGTCGTGTTTAGTTCTTTAGGAGGTTTTATTAAGAACAAACTCTCAGCTCAGCTCAGGAGGAGCTGACGGAGACCAAAGACGGAGGGTGGAAAGAGCGCAGACAGGAAATAGTTACATTCACCGTGTACAAACTCAGCTGCAAACAAGTTGGTACGTTCATCTGTCTCAATGGTCTCAACGAGAAACAAACAAGCTGATATTCCAAACCAGCAAACTATTTGTGGAAAGTTTAGCGCCTCTGTTGTTCAGTTCAGGGAGAGTTAGCGTTTGTTAACAATTACGCTAGTAACTTTAGAAAATACTCTTGCTATGGAAATTCACATATACACACAGCAGGATTCACAGATCCATTTTGGGATTTACAATTAGGTCCAGAAGTATTTGGACATTGACATGGTTTTTGTCATTTTGCCATTTTAGCAAAATGACAAAAACCATGTCAATGTCCAAATACTTCTGGACCTAATTGTAAATCCCAAAATGGATCTGTGAATCCTGCTGTGTGTATATGTGAATTTCCATAGCAAGAGTATTTTCTAAAGTTACTAGCGTAATTGTTAACAAACGCTAACTCTCCCTGAACTGAACAACAGAGGCGCTAAACTTTCCACAAATAGTTTGCTGGTTTGGAATATCAGCTTGTTTGTTTCTCGTTGAGACCATTGAGACAGATGAACGTACCAACTTGTTTGCAGCTGAGTTTGTACACGGTGAATGTAACTATTTCCTGTCTGCGCTCTTTCCACCCTCCGTCTTTGGTCTCCGTCAGCTCCTCCTGAGCTGAGCTGAGAGTTTGTTCTTAATAAAACCTCCTAAAGAACTAAACACGACCGGACGCCTCAACGGTCAGAGAGTCAGAAACGACGACTTTTTCAAACACGACGAAATGACGGAAGCATTGAGAAAACCGCTGAGTGAAAAAAAACAAACCTTTCATGACTCTTAGTAGAAACTCACCATCGACAACGATAATTTCAATCCACTTGATTGAATATCCCAGAGTGCACCTGTACAGTCCAGAGTCAGCCTTGGCCAGCTGAGCGATGGTCACAGAAACGTTTCTCTTCATACTTGATGCTGTATCTGCCTCTCTGAGCTCGGCCCCTGGTTGTGCTGATGACCACGTCGTCTCTCGTTTCACAGTTTTACCTGCAGAATGACATTTTGCCTCCAGGAGAAGAGAAGGAGCATTCCACCCTGACATTTCACCCTTCCACCTCTGCATAGACGCTGATTTGGCTGCTGACGAGGCCGTGCTGCAGAGCTGCGAGGAGATGAGCGATCATTGCTGTTTCAATACATTTATAGTCTAATGTGAAGAAACGTTATCATCCCCGTAATGTCTGTAAAACATTCTCTCAGCCCTCGTGGCCCCTAAAATCTCCTGGGTGGAATTCTGCACCTTTGCCTCATCAAGGTTGTGGGGATCTATGAGTTTGCTGCTGTAGGTCAAAGTTTGGTTTTGATTTTATTTTATTCTATCTGTTTTATTGACCAAATAAACTTGACTTTGGACACAAATTTTCTCATGAAAATCAATTTCAGTTCCTCTAAACGTGTTATTTTGTCATTCAGCAAACAGCATGTTGTTTCACATCACTGTTTCTTCATGCTAACAAGATGTTACATCTCTCTGGAAATTTTCACTCTACTTCAAGTTACTGTCAATAAAAGGGATTTCATTTCATTTTAGCATAAATTCACATCTTTGTTAAACCTGCGGAGGAGAAAACTTCTATTATTAGCCGATCAGTGGGCACTCAGCACTGCGATCATCGTGTTCTCCAGCAGGAGAACCACAAAAGGGAGCAAATGTGGTTAAAGAGACAGAAAGAGAAAGCGAGGGCACTCACAGAGGAGGACGAGGCCGACCAAAGCGTAAAGCGCCTTCCTGTTTCTGCCTCTCTTCTTCATTGGAACAGGAACGTGTAGATGACAGGGGTCCCTCCTCCAGGGGCGTGTCCGGACGGTCCGACTGGGGTGGAGCCACGAAGAACAGTGTAAACACGCACACACAACCTTTGTTACATACTTCAGGTACCAACTTCACAGAGAATAAATGCTTGTTATTATAATCCTGCTGGGCCCGTATAGCACCATCTAGTGGGCGGCAGTGGCAGTGCTCCTGTCAAACGGACGGATCGTTTGTCATTTCTGTGATCTGAATTTTTTTACTTTTGTATCTAAAAGTTTAAGTATTCACATAAATGAACAAATAAACATATATATAAAGATTCAGAAAGATGTTTACATAGCACATTTCAATATTAGTAAACTATAGTGGGGGCACAGTGAGGTCCGGTAGTATTTGGACACCGACATAGTTTTTTTTTATCATTTTGCCTCTGTAACTTTACCACAGTGGATTTGAAATGAAACAATCAAGATGTGATGGAAGTGCAGACTTTCAGCTTTAATTTCAGAGGTTTCATTAACTGTTACTTCCATTCTCAGGGGCAAAGAACACTATGTTCATTACAAAGCAAATATGAGCACAATAAAAAATGGTTCTTACTAATACATGAAAAAACAGTATTTTAAAGAAATACTATAATTAACGATAATATTGAGTTTTTTTCAGTTTTATCCTGCCGCTGGTCCGGGCAGCAGCCAGTTGCAACAGCTCCCGCTTTCTCGTGACTCTTTAGTTCCTGATCAACGCAGGGAAACCCGAGTACACGGTGGTGGATTTCTGCAGACGCCGGCCTGCTCTCCCCTCACCGGTAAACATTCAGGGGACCGACACTGAGACGGTGGACTCCTGTAAGTACCTGGGTGTTCACCTGAACAATAACCTGGACTGGACTCATAACTCGGACTCGTTGTACAGGAAGGGTCGAGCAGGCTCTACCTCCTGAGGGGACTGACGCCTTTTGGAGTGAAGGGGGCGCTCCTGAGGACTTTCTACGACCTGTGGTGGCATCGGCCATCTTCTACGGTTCGGTCAGCTGGAGCAGCAGCATCACGGACAGAGTTAGAGGAAGTCCAGCTCTGTCCTGGGCTGTCCTCTGGACTCTGTGGGGGAGGTCGGGGACAGAAGGGTGCTGGCAAAGCTGGAATCCATCAGTCCCACCTCCTGCAGGACACGAGAGCAGCCTCAGAGACTGCCTCGTCCGTCCTCAGTGTGTGAGAGAGAGATTGGTAGATGGTTCCTTCCTGCTGCAGTCAGACTGAACAATCAGCACTGTTAACCAGGCCGGCAGTTCACCCGTTCACTCCACTCGTTCCCTGCATCCTGTAAATCACTGACCTGACAGGAGATTTTATGTGTATTGTTTATTGTTTTATTTGTTTGATGTGGGTGCACTTTATTCTGCTCTGTACTGTCCTACTGTTGCAACAATGCAAATTTCCCCATCGTGGGACAATAAAGGCCTTATATTATCTTAAGTCTCACCCCTGAGACTCAGGTCAGCCACGATGAAAACTTGGTTCGTTGAGACGCAGGAGCAGCTATGTTGAATCAGTTCATGAAGCCTATTTTAGCATGAACAACTTGACAAAGTCACAAGGTAACCCTGGTTCTATGAGCATAGCCACACATACTTATGGTAACAGTCTTGTCATGTCCCGGGTCATATCTGTGGTCTGGAACAACAAAGTAGAAACCAACAGGCTTTGACTGTTGGTGGCAAAAAGCAAATTCTCCCCAATGCCAAAAAGCGTTCCTGTCGGAGCACCAAAGTTCTTGACGGCTCTCCTGAGAGAACAGGGCCACTATGACCAATTAACTAAGCTCGACTTCTGCTGGGCTCAGTCAGCAGGGAGGAGATTATCTGTTAGAAGCACCGCTCTCGTCACGCCTGAAGAACTTTCCATGATGTCGAGGTGGGAACGTGGTCATTTGGAGCCGACAGTTTGTTCTGGAATCGGCAGCCATAGCTTGATTTTCACTGCACTGTCCTGAAAATTTCGGATGCCTTTCTAATTTTAACCATGGCACAGAACCACGAGCTCGAAGTGACAGCTGGAGCTAAACTGAATGTTGATCTCAACATGTTTGGCAGAGGAACCGCACAACCGGCGGCTGCACTCAGTGAGTCCAGCAGGTCTGTAATTCTACTCCAGCAGCGGCACCGTGACGATGGTGCCGGTGATGGACCGCGAACATGGTTACTTCACCTGTCAAATCTGGAATACTCGTGTCCACGTAAACACGCTCATCATGATCAGAAAGGTCACATCAGTTCAATTGCTCAAAGGAACCACACTCGCAGAGAAGTTGGACGGATTGCTGTGATGTTAGCGGATGGGATGGGTCTACCATCCCAGCAGTTCAGAAGACAGTCACACTACAAGTGGTAGAAAGGGAAGTGCGTCGAGCTAATTTAAATAAATAAAATCCTTCCCATCCTTATGTTTGACCGCCAAGTCGCCGGAGCCTCAACGCTAACAGCAAACGAGCTTCGTAATGTTTCTGGACTGGAGTGACTGACACCTCATTAACGACGTGACCTCTGTTTCTTCTCATAATCCTGCTCGTGGGGCCTCTGCAGGAGTGAGCTGACACACACGGACACAAGGCCCGAGCGGTGGGCGTCGCTCTGGGGTACTCGTCCGTCTGAGCTCCTGAGCTCCACAGCTCCCGCTGGGCCGGAAAGTCCTAATCCATCAAGGTTGTTATTGGACGATTCTCCTCAGGCATTCGGCAGGTCACACACAAAACAGCAGGGTTGGACAGTGCTGACAGCTCAACGCTGATGGAAACATCATCACCAATGTAGTTAGGATATATGGTGAAAACGTACGCTACATGTATGTTATGCCTCACGCAGTACGTGTGTGGTACACAGTAACTCAACCCATGTGTCTTTTATTTTTTTTAAAATGGACCCTCATACAAGCTGCAGATATTTTCCCAGATATGCACACACGTGGAAAATATATATTAATGTCTAATGCATAAATGTTAATATATGCACATATAACTCTAAATATTTGTGTGTGACATATCTGAATCTGAAATATGTCCATATTCCTGCAGTTGAATGTCTCAGTTCCTAATATGCATGTACATACTTGGCCCTGCATCACTTTGTGGTATGAATGTTGCCAGTAGGTGGACAATGAGACAATAACGCTACAATACACAGTCATGCTGCTCCTGCAGGATCAACAGCACCAATCAAATGTCACGTTCATTAATTCACTAAGAGACCATAAAAGGTCCATGAGAAGGAAAAATCTCATCGTGTAGCTTCTGGGATGCACCGATGGGAAAGTTCTGGCCTGATACTGATGGCAGTGTTTTGAATAATTCTGCCGTCATCGGAGGGGGTCTTTAAAGCTGCACTCGTGTGCAGGACGAGAATCAGATAAACTAAAACTTTATTTTATCTCATCCTTATGCCAGAGAATGTTTAAAGACCGTATAAACTTTAAAGCCGGTTCATTACCGAGGTCTGCGTCAAATACGTGACCCATATATGCTGGTTAATTAGGTTCTGTACCGGGCGATGCAAAGTGATGACATCACGGACAGAGGTTCTTCTGCTGTCTGTGCGTGTGCTCACACAGGCTCACATTGGAGGATTTCTGAATCTCTCAACCAAAACTGAAGTGTGATGTGAATATAAAACGGTGACAGTCTGTGAAACTGTCAGTTTTCATATGCATCACACAGTCCATCTGCCTGTGTGTGTGTGTGTGTGGTCAGCTGCCAGCGTCCCCGGCGCTGCAGTTGCAGGCAGAGCAGCGTTCAGGTGCCCTCTGCACGCTGACCCGTGCACTGGCAGCGGTGACGGGAGAACAGATGGTGCTGACGTCCAGCCAGTGTAGTGATCAGCTGCAGTGTGTGAAAGACGCCGCTGACTCGTAATTCAAGCGATCGAAGGTAAGACCTGACCGGGACGCAGACAATTAATGCTCATGTTTATTGCCTTTATTCAACTCTTAAACATTAGAAGTTTGATCAGCTGGTTTTCTTCCTACAGCCTGTGAATGTCTGGTTTTATTAACCACAATTTAAGAATTCAAGGTTTTACTTCATCGTGTACATTATCAGTATATGATGAAGTTTACGTGAAGATAAATCCACGCACGTCTGATAATGTCAGAAATCCAGATCTTTAACTTTACAATACCTGAGTATTTCTGCTTGATGAATCCTGTAATTATTAACCACATGTGCTGCAGCCAACTGTGTTTTTACTTGTGTTTGTCTTGTTGCTGCAACTTCTTTAACCACTTTAACCGCCTCTGCTCAGTGGGTCCATAATGTTGATACGGCATTAAGGTTATAAATGTCAGATTATCATTATTGGAGTTACAGAAATGTTACAGAACCACCTTAAACTGAGATCTCAAAGGTGTGTTTGTCAAAGCTGCCCCTGAACCTCATCATGCTTTTTTAAGTTCTGAAAATAACAGGAGTTAGACTAGACAGCATTCAGAGGACTCAAACCTCCACCAGCACCCTAAAACATACACTCCTTTTGATTATGATTATCTGTGATGACCTTGACCTTTGACATTTCCAGATCAGATTTTTCTTTTTTCTATCAGCCCATTTTTCATCCCTCTACCAACCTGCTATTAGTGTTTGTTTCCTAAATGTGACATGTTGGCACCACCTGCTGGGTGTCACATGAACTGCAGAACCAGCTGGTTCTGACTATGTGATGGATCCTGGTATTGGTTACAAAATGACACCAGTTGGACCTCTCTGGATATATGTTAGAAAAAAAAAAATAACTAAAAAATGAAAACAGTGCGTGACCTTTCAGTGATATTGATCTTTGACCTAGAAAGTTAAAGTTGACCCCACAGTTAATCATCTTTGTCTAGTGCCAAACGACGTCAGTTTGACCTCTCTATCAATTCATACAGGAACCTTATCCAAAAATATTCTGGACCTTTCAGTGACCATATTCACCTCCTGGGTGGAGGTAACTAGTAACTATTAGCTATAAAAGATTTGCTGCAGTAATGTCATTTTTTTAAGAAACCGTATATTCCAAGTACGCGCTGCATGCCTGTTCCCTCTGTGTCTTAGTG
>KV751364.1:4798041-4816985 GCA_001698575.1 Mola mola | reverse complement strand
AATAGACTCATATCATTGCTTAATTTGGCATGCGTTATAAATAAGAGGATTAGGGCTTCCTGTGAAAAATTTCCCTTTTAAATGTATTATTTCACAATTCTGACTTAAATCTTTATATTATAATTTTTTTGGAATTATGAATTGAGGAACAGATTTTCTGAATCTTTTTCCACTGTTGCACTGTTACATCCAGGTAGAAAAATACTGCGTAAAAGAATCACACAGATAATACAGGAGCATCGAACACCTCCATCCTCACACACACACACACACACACACACACACACACACACCATCCGAGGTTTGATGTATGAGAGAAAAGCAGGGAGGGATGGAGGGATGAAGGGGGTCCCCCATCCAGATCTCTGGGTAAGTGAACAAAGGGGAGACATCCTGCTCTCCTCTTTTATTGGTCCAATTGTCTTAGCTGTAACAACATCAGCGCTGTAGTTTTTTGGAGTCGGGCATGTCATGTAACAATTTCAATGTACTTCTTTACGTTTGCTCCTGACTTGTCTGTGAATGTCCTTTTGGTCATTGTGTACGTGTTCGTATCTTTAGTTCATCTTTACCTGTTGCCAGCAAATGATCTTCACCGTAGATGAATTCTCTCTCTGTTTGTGTTTTGGCTCATCTGTTTATTGGGGGATTGGGGGAAAAGTTCAGCTATCCCTCCCCTTGTAGATTGTAGCTGATTGCTTTTAAGAATGATTGGCCGTTCTCAGGCCCCCTCCCCCACCCAGGTGGGCCTTGGATGGAAGTCTGGGGGGACCAAGCTGGTGGTCGTTCTGTTTTTCTTTACCTGTGCAGCCCTGAGGGACGGGACTTCACTCGCTGTCCCGGCTGCACCCTCTGGCCAGGCTCGTGACTCGGTAGAGTCTTATTTCGTCAAAAGGGAGATGCCTTGCCTGCATTCGTTAGGTAGGGGACTATGAAGCATTCCCCAGAGGGTAGCGAGGAGAGGCGTTGGGCCAGCTCCAGCCCTGCCGTCGCAGTGGTGCACAGTCAGCGCTGATACTCGCAACCTGTGCCGCGCCACGCGAGCCTGTCCGCTGTCCTGGACGAAGCCCCTCATCCGACCCTTTGTGAAATGTTCAGTGGTGCTCTGCTTATATGAATGTAGCCCCGTCGGTTCTGGTGGACCCGGAGCAGCGGCTGGTCAACACACGCACACACACTGGAAATGTGTTAAATAGTTGACGTGTCTGATTAAAAAAAAATGACTAAATGGAGATTAAACTAGATTATAGTTACTATTGTACATTTAGTTGTTCTCAAACGGCAAGGACTCAAAATAATGCTACGAGCGCAAGGGCTGCACCAATTCTGATCATCTCTTCATCTGCAGATTATTTTCACTATTAATCATTTTCTCTACATTTCAAAACGGCGTAAAATTCTCATCACATTTTTTCAGAGCCCATAGTGATGTCTTCAAATTGCTTCTTTACTCGACCCAACAGTTAAAACCAGAGACTTTTCATGTGCTGCCAGAAATGACAAAAGTAGAAAATCCTGATAGTTAACACGATGGAACCAACAGATGTTTGAACGATTCTTTGATTAAAATACCTGTCAAATAGTTACCTTTCATCAACAAATCATTGCAGCTGTAATGTGGACAATGCAACAACCCCATTCTCCTGAGGAAACACAGTTGGTCAGTTGTAGTTAATAAACACCAACTATGGATTATTATTACTTTTATTATTTTACCTAAACTGTCCAATCAGTTTAGGAGGAAAACTTTAAAAGATAGAAATAAAATTGTATTCGATACTAAATCTATTTAATAATAAATGTCAAAACCAGATTTAAATTTTGATCATCACACAAATATGCCTTGTCAGATCCAGATCAATGATCTGCCAATCAGGAATGTAGAGTTTAAATATACCTGTAATTAT
This sequence comes from Mola mola, assembly GCA_001698575.1. NCBI lineage: Eukaryota > Metazoa > Chordata > Actinopteri > Tetraodontiformes > Molidae > Mola > Mola mola. Next base: position 4,815,078 of record KV751364.1, on the reverse strand, counting down.
CTAATGGTACTGTTGGTATTTAATGCATTGAATATCAGATACTTAATCTACTACCACTACTACTTGTGTTAGACTATGTTAAACTGTAATCGGCATCAAATTGTTTTTTATTAAGTATGGCTCTCAGGTAATTTTAACCAAAGTGCATTTATCCATGTAGAAACTGAAATCAATTAAATAATATAAGTTTCCTTCAAAATGTGTGTGAAGCTGTACAGGATATCAAAAAAGTAAAAACATGAGAAGAACTACACATGCTGTGCCATCACCTCCGGCCCACCCACTGACCTCCACAAGACCGCCTGCTACCGGCAGGTCGGGAATCTTCCTGCCAAAAGGGTTATCGTCCCTTTTGGTGAGATGAGGGCGCCCCCTAGTGGACCAGCCCAGAGTGTGGCGCCGTGGCAGCGGGAGGGGGACAGTCAGTCAGACCACTTAAAAGACAACCACCACAGTCTGAGGGACGGGGGGAGCAGGCATGAGCTCTTTTCTCGGTCCACCACTGTATGATCATGGTGGGGGGCGGAGCTGTGATGTATAATGGAAGACTTCTGTCATCGACCTCCTCAGTGTTGTTTTAGCTTCAGATTTTTTAGCTACCGCAGCCCCCAATCGATCAATCGGTTCCTGATCGATGAGGGAAAGGCAAGATTACCATTTAGTGCTACGTGATTTGTTGAGAGAAAGAGAAGCAGCTCTCTCTGTGGCAGAACTGTTCCACTGTACACCTGCTCAGGTCAGGGTTGGGGAGGTCAATACTCTCTGCTCTCTAACCGCGTGTTGCAGTAGACGTTTCCTAGTATCATCCAGCCAATCGACCGTGACCTCTCAAGCGACGGGGGACGGTCTCCGTCGCGAACGGTGCACCGTTCCGTCGGGCGAGTGCGCGTGCGTCCACAAGGCCGCACCGCCGCCACCCCTCTCTCTCTGCCTCCCAGCGCTGTACTGTGCCACTCGCCCCCTTCCTCCGCCCCGTCCGTCTCCCCTCCTCGGACGCGGTAAGGTCGGACCCTGTGCAGTAGGTAGGTGGCCTCTCTTTGTCACACCCAGAGGAGAAAAATCACAAAGGCAGCATCAGCAGGTTGGACTGAGACCTTGTCGCAGGCAGTGTTTTCATTGGCTTCAGCTCTCTGAGGATCACACTTGTCTTTTTTGTCTGCGGTGTGGCCCCGCCCCCTGGTTGCTCTGCCACGTTGTTAGACCTCATGAGGCACTGTGACGGTAACTCACTGCAGTGCTCTGACCCAGTACTCACTCTCATGTACCGTAGCCATATCGTGCAGTGTTGTCGCGTTTGTAGCATCTATCGTGCGTAATTCCTGTAAGTATGAAGTGCCCAAGACCAGCATGCAGCACGCAAGCTGACTGTGTAGAGATACACTGCAATAAATAAAACTATACTTCACTGATACTTTATCTCTGCACCAAATTTAACTTTATATGGTGTAATATTTAAGTTAGCTGTAGCTATCAGTTTTTAATTGTAGTAATATTTCCGTTCCTGTTGCAGTAGTTTCTTTTTTTGTCGGATTACATCCCTCGGTAACCTGCCCGTGTCCCCCTCACCCACGCTGGCAAATCTAATGTCTCCATGTGCTTCCAGGCGATACTTACCTGTCCTCCGAGGTTTCCCCGCTAAGTATATCTACGACCCATGGAACGCCCCGGAGTCCGTGCAGGCGGCCGCCAAGTGTATAATCGGCGTCCATTACCCGAAGCCCATGGTGCACCACGCGGAGGCCAGCCGGCTCAACATCGAGAGAATGAAGCAGATCTACCAGCAGCTTAGCCGCTACAGGGGACTGGGTGAGGGGTCCCGAAACGAAGCCCTTCGGTGCCTCGGAAACCTCCTTTCCTTCCTGTCTGTAGACATATGTTGGTGTGATACTGCCACCTGGTGGTCTGTTGACTAGCATTACAACATTCGTAAGACGTATCATCCTCGGGAAGAAAATGAAGACGACGACTGGGTCCCGAGCTGGGAACTTTTGCTGAGCACTAGACGTTTTCTCTCCGTTTAAAAAAGGTGGCATTCTAACATATTTCTCAGAATTTGGACTTTGTGAATTCAGACTTTTAATGTTAGAATACCTTTCTATCTCAAATTTTTGAGGAGAAAAACTACTACTGTCAAGTCTGAACTAAAATTTTCCAACACTCAAGTAATTTTTCAAACGATGCTATTTATCCTCTTGTCAGTTGACACAAAGTCATTATGTGCTCAGGTTTACTTTTTGTATCATAACTCGTTAGTTTTGCAATTCAGCTAATCAGTTAGTTACATTTTTCAGATGAGCAAAACCTTTAAAATGGCACCACATTTCCCCATTGGTTGCAGCCTCAGTTGAATTCTCGCTTAAAGGTGATCCACATATTGTCAAGTCAGATGTCAGAGGCAGAATGCTGTTCAGTGGCCAGATGGAAGCAATCACAGGTTTGTTTCCTCTTTGTTCTCTGAGCTGGAAAAAGATCCTGTCCTGTCTCTCTCAGGCCTGCTGGCGTCAGTGCCGTCCACCAACGGGAACGGGAACGGAGGAATGATGGCGTACTCTCCCGGGGAGCAGCAGCCAGGGACCAGCAGCAACGGCTCACACTGTAATTCAGCTTGACACAGTGCAATGATAACAAACCAACTACTAACTAAATAACTAAAGCTATTACAATCCTGCTCAGCCCATAAAACCTGTGTTTCTTGTTTTTCAGTGCCTGGGGTGTCGGGGAGCTCCGTGGCGACAGGTAACGGCAGCGGCAGCATCCTGCTCAACTTTGACAGTGAAGAACAGACCAGGCCGAACAGCGCTGGACAACAGCGACTGGCGCCGCCCCCACCGCCTCAGCCGCAGCAGCATGGTGGGTTCACGTCTCATGGATGTTCCCTGCTAGTTTGATTCGGTGGCACCAGGAGCCTGAATTACAGGATGTCCCTGTAGTTCGATAAAGTTCAGTCATAATTAGTCCAGCACCGTCGATCCCAGAACTTCAGGTGAAACCACTTTCACTGTTCCGGTAGTCGTGAGCAGCCGCAGCATTGATTCGCTAACGCAAGCTAACACTTTCCTCTGATGGATTAGTACCGCAGCTCAGACCCACAGTGTTTTAACTCTGCCTTTTGGTGTCAGTTCAGTGTGCCAGGAGCCTCAGCAGAGAGGTGATGAAACGGAACTGTGGTACTGGTGCCATCCAATCCTTTCTGCCCAGCTCGCAACTCGCTGAGCGCAACACAACTGGTCCGGTTTGCTCGGTACATACCAGGTTTTGATGTGTGTGTTGCAGGATACCACTCGGTCGCAGACAGCAGCCAGCCCATCACCAGCAGCTTGCTCTACCACGAGTTCGCCGTGCCTCAGCACCCAGGTACAACATTGCACTCTTAGAAAAGATGCCTGCGTGAGGAGTTTTTGGAGCGTGATGTGACATCTATCTGTTTGACGCTCAGGACTCCTCCTGCACCCCAGAGGAATCGCAGGAAAGAGGGAGCGCGAGTCGGAACGCGACAGCTCCGGGGAGAAAGAGTCGGCGGCCTGCTCTATCAACAAGATGCAGAGGCAGAGCGCAGAGGTCAGGCTCCGGCCCGCTACAGACTGTCCTGAGAGTCGCTCACGTTTCCAGACCACATCTTAACTAACTTGTGAATTTACACTGAGAAATCTGACGCGCAGCTGTGGCCCTGATCCTCTACAGTCGAGAAAATGTATCTCCTGTAAATGACTTTTTCCTTATCTTCCCTGCAGACGACTTAAAGAAAGCCGATTTGAGACCGTCGTGATTCCATGTTAGCGAGAGGAAATCCTAACGTCGCTGCCTGTCCTCCGAACAGCTGCTCCTGCTCTCGGTTTTTACAGTCACTTATCAGCAGGGGGTAAACACAAAGGTGAAAACGTGACGTTATTTATTTTTGGTTTAACTGGCGCGTGTAGCACAGGCAGAGTGTCCACCTCGACCATTCTTCACACTAGAGACAACAACCAGTGAAACTGTACCACCTGAAGCTGCACACGCCACCACGGTACCGGCCGGCGGGATCGACTTTGTAGAGCCAAACACGCTTTAGGAATATTCGTTTATACAAACCTTTGTACTTGTGTTGTTGACATGAAGTGACTGTAAATAAGGTCTTTTTAAGATTTCCCAGAATCCTCTCCCCGTGCTGGTTTTTAACGTGAGAACAGTGTTGCAGCCGCTGTGACGGCCCGGCAGCTCGTTCCAGCCTCCATCTTGTGACGTCCTGCCTTTTTACCTTTTGAAATGTGGGATTTTAAAGTTTGGTGGGACCGTGGACCACTGGCCCGTGAGCTCGCGTGATCACTCGATCCGTGTCGGCAGCTAACGACGTACAGATGGTGATGGAGGACGACATGTTTACAGTGTGTTGCTGTAGATTAGTTTGGACACCTTAAACTGCCTTTTGTGGCATTATGGGTAAAAGTTCTTCTGTAGCTTTCCTTCTCGGTGCTACCATTAATGATTCTGTCAAAGGAGAAATGTACTGAAACTGTTTCATTTCCTCGTCTGTGTCTAACTGATAGGTGACGCAGCTGAACAAAAAGTTTTAGGTTCTCTTTTTTTGTACTTTACACTCAACGGATAGGAATTTATAACTGTGTTTTTCAGGGTTAGCATCAAACGTAAGCCGGCTCTGGTGTTTCTTCATCCTGACACTGGTTCACATCTGTGAGCTGTTTCATTCGCTCGGCTCTTTGCTATTGACCAGCTGAGGCTCGCCCAGAGTTTTTGAATGTGACCTGAAAGGTCAGTCACATTTTCACCTCTCTGTTTCCCCCCCTGTAAAATCGTGCTCAGTTGTCTCAGAAAACAGATTTTACCTGTAAAATTCAGAAACAGTCCAAGTACTGTGGAGCATCTCTGATGCCTTCCGTACCGTTCAGCAACCAAAACAATAGGACGTGCCTCAGACACCACGAGGCCGGAGAACACGGGCAGTTTTATATCTGAATTTATATGTACCCATCATGCATTTAATTTTTTATTTTTACTTTAAAAACTTGTTCATCAAGCAGAACAATTAGACGTGTTTCTTAGAGAAAACCAACAACGTCAACATAATGAAAGACGAAATCTGATCCAAATGAACCTGATTCTGTCCACAAACCAACATTCCTGAGACACGAATTTGACCTCCCAGCGACGAACCGAAGGACAACATGCACAAATACCGGCGACATTTTGCCACAGCCAGTTTGATCCACCAGCAAGCAGTTAAGAGTGAGAGGACTCACAAAATGGCTGCCACTGGATCTTACTTTAGGTTCCATCCACCTTCACTCCTGGTGACAAGAATGCAGTCGACTTGAAGCAGAGAATGTATGATTTCTCCTGTAAAACACACACGCAGATAAACGCAATTAAAATTCTCAAAATAAAAATGAGTAAAATAAACTAGAAAAATGTTACCTGAACATGTTAAAGGTAACACTTCCTGGCGCCAGAAGCACATCTCAAACAGCAAAATCTCCGGAGTGTTAAGAATGCTCACTGAGGACCACAGCATCATACATTTTAACATTTCAGGTACAAAAAACACACAACAAACAACCTCTGAAACACACAAAATCCTTGTAAATGGTTTGACAGGAGAGAGCTGAATGCTGCTTACAGCCCTGATCTGCCCTCTGTTCAAAGTTTTAAGAATGAATCCACTTAATTTCTATTCAAAGTCCTTTTTTGTTATTTCGATGCAAAAATAACAAATGAGCGTCCAGTCACACACTGCCTGATGGGCGGCAGGCTCAACATAAATGTAAGCGACTCACTCGAGGATCCTTCCTCATCACGGTGAGAAACGTACTGAAGACGCAGCGACAGTGTAGTGACGACGACGATCATAATAAAACTGTGTTTACTCACTGTAGCACCTTTTTAAAGACTTCATTACGAAGTGCAAAAGCAAAGAAACGCATCCGCTGAAATATGGACTGATAGAAATAACTAGAGAGCGTAAACCTGACAAGTCAGTTGCCCAATCCCACAGTCCCAAAAAATTCCTCCCAAAATTCCTCCACTTGCATCCTGATCTTGATCCCTCAAAAAATTAAAATGTTCCAAACCAAAGCATCCCTACAATTTATTTGAATTTTTTTTTTTAAACTAAAGATTTTTTTGAGGTATCAGGTTCACAAACAGATGCCAGTTAAAAGCATAACCTGCTTGGCAGCGTAACAACAACAAATAACATTAAAAAGAAAAGCATCTGATAAGAGTGAGTTTTAAGAAGAGATTTAAAAGACGTTTGCCTGCCTGAGATCCTGAAAATATTTTAAATGCAAGGATTTTGGAAACATGCCATTAGGTAGGACACTATTTAGAATGAATCTGTCATGCGAGTTTTTAATGGAACATAAGTGGATGTCATCAGCATAATAATGCGGAGTTTTGTCCTTTGGGTATCACATGAACAGTGAGCAGTCGTGGTCCAAAAATGGGTCCTTGCGGAATCTCAAAAAAAGCATTTTCTGCGAAAGGACTCGGTCATTTGTATTTTGTAGGCAACACTATGAGCTGGAATATCTGCCTTTTCACTCAGCAGGCACCAGAAACAAGATGTGCAGCTGCCTTTTAGAAGCAAGTTGGGCGTTTCCAGTGACACGCTGTACATGCGGAACTGGCTGCAGATAGGGGCTGTAGCTGTGGCGGTTCTCTCCTCAGAAATTTCTGGTGTCAGTGGAGCCGTGACGTCTGTACAGTACTTGATATTTGTCTGTCTGTGATCGTTGGCTTCAGGAGTAATTTAGAGAGAGGGGAGGGGGGTAGTTAAAAAAAAAGCATTGTAGTGTGTCTATTATAATTCTGTATGTTCTCAAGAAAATTTGAACATTTTTTTGTTTTTGTAGCTTTTATCACTATGAAAAACAAGCTGAACCAAGTTTTTATTCTGGCTTTTATTCTCTTGTTTTGTTGTCCCTTCTGTGACATGAAGGTGAAAACAGATACCATCTATCATCGCTGTAATGCTCTTTCTGTCTCCCTGTGTTGTAAAAGGCTTTTCTTGTGCTTGATCAAGCTCATAACAGGAAATTAAAATCGTTACAACTTTTTCTCCTCTTTATCAGCACTGACTCATGTTTTGTGCCTTTACTGCATTCAAAGTACAACAGCTGAGTATCTGTACTGCGAAACTTAGTGTAAAAATGTTCGAATCAGTAAAAGTTTACCGACTGTTACCTCTGTCACAAGTCAATCAGCTACAATCATGAATCGGAGGGAAGCAGCAGCAGCAGAATCCATCAAGTGTGACAAACCATATTTGTCTCCTAACATTTAACAGCGAATTATGAAGAACTCCGATTAAGTCGTGTGACAGTTGCCAACAGTTAGCATTGCTTCATTTTAAGCACATGTTCCTGCAAATGTTTTGCAGTCAAAGGCTTGTTAAGGAATAAAGTGCTGATTTGAAGCGCAACCATATGCAAACTGAGCTATTATGTAACTTAACACGAGCGCTCCCTCTGGTGGATGTCAGTACACTGAGACGCGCTTAGCTAATTGGCCAGCCCCCCTGCTAGCAAGCCACATGCTGCTAGTTTTTTACACCTACAACTATAGATTCCAGCTCGTTCGGGTCAGAGCCGTGAACCAATGTAACATGGTGGCCGAACCGTTGGGTCCAATGTACAGAGGTAAATCCTACAAGAACCACACGATTCAGCTCATTTCTACTCACCTTAGGCTGGAGAAACGTTAGCAGGTTATCAAACTTTGGGGACACCACAGGTATAACGACAGTTTTAACATTATATTCCTCTTGTGCCCATGACTGAGTGATCCTCCCAACGGTTGACTACTTGGTACTAAATACCTTACTGATGGAACTAAGATAAGATGAGATGTACCTTTATTGATCCCCTTGGGAGAACTTAAGGTTGACACAGCAGTACAGAGTTGAAAGTAGCAGCGCAGGGTAAAAAGTACCAAAATAAGTCAAAAGCAGTTATTAATCGGCAGACATCTGGGGAGGAAGGGCATACGAGAGAGATCCTCTCGTCTCTCTCTGCTCTCCTCAGGGCTGGAGCCACAGAGCTGCTGCTGAGGACTCAACAAGCTCACATTCAGCCAGCAGTAGCAACCAGGCCTGCAGGCCAACCAGAGGGAGTTAATGGAGAGTTCAGCACAACTGCAAACTCTGCAAGGAGCAAAGGAGCGACCGGTTTCCTCCAGAACCAGGACTCAACAACAAGAAGAGCTTCAACTTGGACTCTCCATCAAACAGGGAGCATTTCACCAGGAGAACATCTCTCCCCTTTAAGGACTAGTAAAGTCTTTCATTGTTGAACGGAATCGTTGTGACTTTAGTCAGGTTATTAATAAGTAAATTAGCCACAATTATGAATAAATGTGAGCTGACACAGACTCGGGTTCTAACACGCAACTAACCATCTTCCTTCTAACCTGGAACCTGGGACCACGTCCTCACACCTACACAACACTGTTAACATGCAGGGTCTCAACCAGTAACAGGAACATGTGGTTTGACACTCACAGCTTTCAGCAAATTTGGCTTTAAAATCCATCCATCTCTTAGGCACACACATGTACACAGATGTATATAAATGTATATGATGGTTCACATCCTAGAATAAGCATTGTTTCTTTCTTTCTTGTTCATTCTTGAATAAATACTCTTAGATAAACACGCTGTGTGTTTCATGTTGCACAAGATGAATTTTATCAACCTCGACACTGTCAAGACTTCAACCAGCTGTTGATGAAGGAATGTTGGTTGTAATTATATAGTTAATTATCAATCATAAATCCAAATTCACAATTTGGTAGATTTCATGAGACTGATTAATTCAATTGTCTATCTCCGTCCTTTAAGGGTGGTTCCTCAAGGTGATCTAATGTAGATCAGATCTTACCATTCTAATAATCATTGCTTATCTTTGATAATTATTGATTAATCTCAGTAGCCAAATTCAACCATTTAGTTGTCGCCTTGTGCTGCTGTTAACATAAATGTTGGTCTGTGTGATCAGATTGGACCACACCTGCCGATTGTAGCAGTGATTTCACCTCCTGTCTGGGCCTTTTTCATATTCTGTAAGAAATGTTATCAAGCCACTCGTGTTGTTGCTATAATTCCACAAATTGGTCTTTTTTGGACCCGGGAAAGTCAGTTACTTCTTGATTCATGTGCCATTAAAGTCCTGTTTCCACAGCAGTTCGGTTCTCATGGGAAGGCCAGCTGGTTCCAGGGGTGCGTCTCCGGAGGGCACATTGGACTGCTGCAGCCACATCAGATACCTAAATAGAGTCAAGTCAAAGCTTATTTACAGAGGACATTCAAACATTCTCAGCTGAGCAAAGAGCTTCGCAATAATTAAAGTAAGAAATCATCAGCAAACCCTGAGTACGTAAATATATATAAATAGGCTGTGATAAAAGTTAAACATGATAATGAATAGACAAAATAAATAATCAGGTAGGATCAATGAAGCAGCATTAAAATCATGGTAAAAACAAAGAAAGATGAATTCGGTAAAAGCCACAGTGTCTTTCCCAGCTGGGACTGGACGTCAGAGAAGAGATGGATCAGGTGATGGTTGCGCTCCGACCTGAAGAGGCTGTTCCACAGCTTCCGATAGACAGAGGGACATCGTAGCAACACCAAGCTGTTGACCAATCAACCGACTGCAGTGGATTTAGTCTTTACAGCGCCAGATAACTCTGGTTGGTACCCCAGTCGAAGGCTGATGGCACTGGAAGGGCACTTTTTTATTAGTTAAAAACAAAATAAAGTTTACCAAAAAGTCCTGGACTGGACTTATTTAGCAAGTTCCACATGCTCCTCTTCTGGGGCCTGTTCACATTGAATGAAACCAGTTTAAGGTCATGCGGCGGACCAAACCAGCAAAACCAAAACCTTACCCCACTTGCTGAGCTACCGATCAACATAATTCAGTACCAAACATCATTACTTACTAAACATAACCCACCACTGGGACCTTTCACCCATTGAATCTGTGTGTTCCACCAACTCCCAAAGTCAAGTACGCTGTATTAAACATTCCTTTACTAGGAAATGTTGTTGTCAGCAGTATTCAAACCTGTGTGCAGAGACCCCGAGTCTAGTCCATCACATTTAATTTGCAAAAAAAGAGGTTCTTTAAGGAAAAAATAGTTGAATGTATCAAATGAAGACGAAGGTAGTTGGTAGTCAAACTTCTTGACCGATTTTTATGAAATTTTCACGTGTTGGCGGCCTGACCTACAGCTGATGGGGTTTAGGTGGACATTGGTCAAGATAGAAAAAAAGAGCATGTTTTTTTAATAACTCGGGAGAGAATTCACAGAGAGGTCGAACTGGTGTCATTTTGTAGCTAACAGCACTGGCTACAGATGATTAACTTTTGGGATCTGAAGGTCACCGAAAGGTCAAACACACTTGGACATACCTCCTCCTGTGTCAATGAATTGACACAGCGAGGTCCAACTGGTGTCATTTCATCACTAACTCCATGGCCCATCAAACAGGAACCAGCTGGCTCTGTGAGTTCCATATGACATGAGAAGCTCATTACACGGTTCGGCGTTTGACTCTCAGTTCTTCTCCTGCCGGCCGTGTTGTTCCCATTTTACTGCCATTAAAGCAGTTTGGTAAATACTGAATATCATTACAGCTTTGAGGCGTTTTTTAAACCACGTGTTATATTTGTGTGGTAGGTAGGATTTGATTTAATTCCACCAACCAAAATGTCAGACTTCTCCAATTCTGCCAAACGGCCCAAACTGAAGCCGAACCTGATCGTTCCGGTATGTGAATGAAGTGAGCGAAGCCGGTTTCTCAGCTTGGAACTGCACTTGCAAACAGAACTCTGGTATCGGGTATCTGGTACCGTGCACACAGGAGAGGAACCCGTGTGCAGCGGGGCTGCCTGACGAAGGACCCTCAAGCCAGGAGGTTCAGTTCAAAATTATAGCTTCAATTTTCTCATCAGGTCAATTTTTTTTTTTTTTTTTTTTTTTTTTTAAACGTGCAATGTTTAATAACTATGTAGATTCTGAGCACAGCAGCCAGAGTGAAACCCTGCGAGGCGACTTCGGTATCCTGGTTTCATCAGCATTAAGGGAAATAAATTGATGGTTTTTGGAAATTGAAACAGAATAAAAGATGATGTTGAATTAAAAATCTCTAATGTCAAAATTGAACAAGTTTTTAGGAAAAAATGTCTGTTTGTGATTGATCATAAAATGGAAGCAACATATTGACTTTATTAAAGAAAAAATTCCCAAACGTCAGCTGCAAACCTGCATAAATTCACAGATATATTAAATTATTATTCCTCACGGATAAGTTAGTCACGTAGCTGGAGGCCAGGAAACGTGTCCTCTGGCGTGATGGCGTGAAGTGAACACACCATCCTCAGTTTCACACAACTGAGACGTCAGCGTCGAAGCTCAGGCACAGGCACAGGCGCAGGTTCGGGAACAACATGCTGCCGTGCAGAGAGGATTCTGGGACAACGGAACCTTCCAGCTGGTGCAGAATCCAGTGAGCCGACACGAAGGTTCCGCGGCGCCGCTGATTCCTGATTTTCGTGCCTATACAATAAGTAGATCTGGATGAACATTTGGCCTCCGTGTCGATGACATCAGTGTCTTTGTGTTGCTGCCTGACTGCTGCAGGGAACATTTTATTTTTACATATTTTATTTAAATAACCCCGTTTCGTTTCATAATCACCGTGTGAGCCAAAGACCGAGCCGATACCGTGCGTGGGCGCCTCAGGGGACCTCCCTGTCTCCGTCCATTAAATGACAGGCACCGCAGCAGCGTGGAACCTCGACCCGCCTTCTACCGACGGCTTTAATCACGTTCAGGCCACCGGGAGAATACACAGGATAAATAGAAGTCACCAGGTTTATGTTCTCTCTCCTGTTTTAGGTCTCTGTGTGCTGCGTTGTGTTGCCCACAGACTCGCCGGATGCAAAGTATGGTTGTCGGAGGAATACCCGCCGAGCTGTGAGTAAACACTGACTCACCAGCTCACAAGCGGCGCCCCTCCCCCGCAGCAAAGGACCAGAGTCCAGACTGGCTCGCCGTGGATCGGCCCCGAAGCGCCAGGAGGACACTGCCGGCTCCGTCCTGGATGATAGCTGTTCCTCACGGTTTGCATCTCATGCAAATGTTCAGCAGCAAAACAGGAAGCGTGTCAGAGTGAGGCCGACAGTTCACAAAGGATTCTGGGCCTCGTCTCACTTTCTATGATCTCTTCCAGCGTTCAACACAGAAAACAGAGTTCTCTCTCCCGTCCCGAGCTCAGCGCCGTGTTCCTGTACGGAGACGTCCGGTACTGTCAGGAGGGACGGACGGACGGACGCTCTGACATGACCCCGTGTGACCTCCACACGGGGTCATGTCAGGGCGTCCGTCCGTCAGTCCGGCAGGCTGCTCAGGGACATCCGGAGCGCTCACCACATGTGTCGTGACAGGGAAAGCCGCGTGTGTGGGCGTCTGTGCAGGATTTCCCAGAGCCAAAGTTGGCGTCAGGTACTCCCTGGTCTCGCCTCCAGAACCAACCTGGAATCAGGAACGCAAATGGATGAATCCTCTGACCTCATCTGCCTGTTTGCACACAACATGTTCTTACCCGAAACCTCTTTAAAACATTAAAACATGAAAATAAAAACTGACACCTTCAAACAGCAACGGTCCGAACCCCCAAAATCCCTGATTTACCGTCACAACTACATCCAGCCTGCAGGACATTTCTGTCCTGAGTCAATCACTGGTACCAACACGCACATTTATGGTTGGAATGTTCACTTATTTTTAACAGGTTTTAAATATTTTCCTAGGTTACAAAGCCCAGTTTAGGCTTTGTTTAAGAAGAACAAACAAAAAAAACCAATTTGAACATTTCATTTGGCAAAAAATTTTGATGACTATAAAATAATTATACTTATTACATTTAATCCCTTTCAGTCGTTACTGCTCTGAATTTACACACACACACATTGTGTGCAGACGAGGTTTGGCCATATGAGGACCGCTGGTCCTGACACGGATGTGGTCCCCATGAGGTAGCCCTGACACGCACACACACACACACACACACACACACACAGCTGGTCCAGTAAACATACAGTAAAATAAAGTTAATGTGAAATGAAGGTGATTGTCTTCTGCCTCATGATGGGTCATGATGCCGCCTCCACTATTTCCTCCTCAATGCAAATGATTGGGTGCATCTGAGAGAGCATAAAATGAGGGAAGTTCGGTGAGCGGGAGGCAGAACGAGCTCAGACGCCGGGACGAGGAAGACGAGCTGCGCACTCACGTTGGGCCCGAGCATGAACCTCACCGCTCCTCTGGTGAGTCATTTGAAAAGGAAATGAATGAAACTTGTGTGTGGAAGCCTCCTAAAGGAAAAAGCATGAAAGACTGCAAGGCCTGAAAAGAGCGTGAATTATACATGAACACGTGGAGGCCAGAGGTGACAGGCGGGGAGAGGCCTGACGTTCTCACGCTGTCTGTGTTTGCAGTGGCTGCTGGGACTGGTGGCGACGGCGTGGAGCTGTCCCACGGGCTGTAAACCCTGGACCCACGGGCACCGGGTGGACTTCCAGCATGTGTCGGAGCTGCAGCACTCGTCCGTGGCGCCGTGGAAGCTGACGTGAGTATTGCTGGGAAAAGAACACCTGACTAAGACACAGCTGGGGAAGGTTGCGAATGTGTGTATGATGATATGACAGAAGGCGTAACACCCGGCGGGTTCCCGTCACCTGACGTGGTTCTGCCAGAGGAAGATGTAAAGATACAAAGAGATGTGTTTTTGTCATTTTTTTGGCACCTGTGGGTCGACAGGCGCCAGTGTGATCCAGGATGTGATCTAATTGGGTTAAATTGACAGTTTCTCCTTTCAGGTGCACTTTGAATCATTTCGATTGTGTTTAATAAATAAAAGTGACCTGACTTATCGAATCCTGCCCCACCTCCGTTTCTTCACGGACGTTTCCCTCTTCCTCTGAGTTTCAGCAACGACACGCTGTACGGACGGGTGCCGTATTCCATCCTGACGGCAGCGTGCACCAAATGCAGCGTGGAGCACATGGTGGCCAAGCCAATTCACCTCAACATCTTCGTCTACCACGTGGTGCACAACAACAGCCAGCAGCACTGGTGCAGGTGTCCCTACAGTCTGGCTGTCGGATGCACGTGTGTCAAAGAATAATGGCCGTCCTCCTGCTGGAGCCGTCAGCGGCACACGACTTCTACTTATGTTTCAGTGATGTTTCAGTGTTGAAAGGCTCGATTCATGTTGAAGAGACCTGCGAACTGTTCAAATTTAGCTGAATCCATCTAATTTATATATATTATATATATGTGTTAACGCAGCTTCATGATGAGGCTGCTTTACGTATCAATAACATGTTTTATCACACGTGTTTTCACATTTAGCAGCGTCAAAGACATAAAAATGCAGCAGCGTTTGTTTGTGTCACATTTACTATGTAATTAATAATAATGACGATATTTGACTAATATTTTTGTTCAATAAAAATGTGATCAGTTTGCATTACATGCAACAAATTGTTAGAGTTTTGCTTAATAAATTAAAATTCAAACAGATTCTGAATGTTTGGGTGTTTCTGTTAGAAACAACTGACCGTTTGTGCTGTGCACTAAAAGGCCAAAAGTGTGTGGTCGCCCCCGTCCACATTGGTGAAAACTCATCCCTGTTCTCACTGAGGTCGTCGGCCAGCTTCTCTTTCGCTCCCCTCAGGTTCGAACTGGAAACATAGTAAAGATGGCCGACACAAACCTCCATTTCTTGTACATCACATCAGCTCAGCTGTCAATCACAACATTAAAACAGTGGGAAAAATACTCTGAGTTTTTAGTTTGGACTGTATCCCATTGGCTAATGTGGAAAGGGCGAGGTTAATAACCTATGCTTGCAGCCAGCCACCAGGGGGCCATCCAGATGTGGCTGTCGTGTAGCTCATGTCTGTTTACAGCCAGTTAGTCACATGTGTGCTTTTCAAAAACAAACAAGTGTAACATGTGCAGCAGAGATTTGAACTCTTTCACGTTCAAGTGATCCCGCGGTTTCATCCAGACCTGAATGTCTGTAGCTCCGGGTCACGATGGTCCCTCTGGAGGTCGAGTCACAGCTCGTTTTTGTAGCACGCTGACCAAAGGGCTGTTTAGACTGTAAATATAATCAATCATCCCTATAAACCTATAAACCCCCTCCTGGAACCGTCACCTTACCGTGGTGGAGGGGTTTGGGTGCCCTAATGATCCTAGGAGCTATGTTGTCGGGGGCTGTTTGCCCCTGGTAGGGTCACCCAAGGTAACTTGGTCTTAGGTGAGGGGCCAGACAA
The DNA here is from genome assembly GCA_001698575.1 of Mola mola. Classification (NCBI taxonomy): domain Eukaryota; kingdom Metazoa; phylum Chordata; class Actinopteri; order Tetraodontiformes; family Molidae; genus Mola; species Mola mola. The sequence continues at coordinate 4,799,734 of KV751364.1, read as the reverse complement.
AGTGCGGTTCAAAGACTTCTATGATGGTGAATAATAACAAGGACTTGTGTACCCTGCCCGGAGGGATACCGGGACCCCGCCCTGGAGCCAGGCCTGGGGAAGGGGTCCGTAGGCGAGCGCCTGGTGGCCGGGCCTTTTTCCATGGGGTCCGGTCGGGCTCAGCCCGAAAAGGAAACATGGGCCCGTCCTCATGGGGGCCCACCACCCACAGGAGGAACCATAGAGGTCCAGTGCTATGTGGATCGGGTGGCAGTCAAAGGCAGGGGCCTTGGCGGTCCGATCCCCGGTTGCTGAAGCTGGCTATCGGAACATGGAATGTTACCTCTCTGATGGGGAAGGAACCTGAGCTTGCGCGTGAGGTTGAGAGATACCGGCTAGATATAGTCGGCCTAACCTCAACGCACAGTTCAGGTTCTGGAACCAGTCTTCTTGAGAGGGGTTGGACTCTGTTCTATGCTGGAGTTGTCCCAGGTGGGAGGCGGAGAGCAGGCGTGGGCTTATTAATAGCTCCCCGGCTCTCAGCCAATGTGTTGGAGTTTACCCCCGTGGACGAAAGGGTTGCTTCCCTGCGCCTTCGGGTTGGGGAACGGGACCTGACTGTGGTTTGTGCCTATGCGCCAAATAGCAGTTCAGAGTACCCACCCTTTTTGGAGTCCTTGGAAAAGGTACTGGAGAGTGCCCCTACTGGGGACTCCATCGTCCTACTGGGAGACTTCAACGCTCATGTGGGCAATGACAGCGAGACCTGGAGGGGTGTGATTGGGAGGAACGGACTGCCCGATCTGAACCCGAGTGGTGTTCAGTTATTGGATTTCTGTGCTAGTCACAGTTTGTCCATAACTAACACCATGTTCAGCCATAAGAGTGTCCATAAGTGCACTTGGCACCAGGACACCCTAGGTCGACAGTCAATGATTGACTTTGTAGTCGTATCATCTGATCTGCGACCGTATGTGCTGGACACTCGGGTAAAGAGAGGAGCAGAGCTGTCAACTGATCACCACCTGGTGGTGAGTTGGATCAGGTGGCGGGGGAAGAAGCCGGACAGACCAGGTAGGCCCAAGCGAATAGTGAGGGTCTGCTGGGAACGTCTGGCTGAGGACCCTGTGAAAATGGTCTTCAACTCCCACCTCCGGAGGAGCTTCAACCACATCCCGGAGGTAGTGGGGAGCATGGAGTCTGAGTGGGCCATGTTCCGCGCTGCCATTGTCGAGGCGGCTGCTCGAAGCTGTGGTAGCAAGGTCGCTGGTGCTAGTCGTGGCGGTAATCCCAGGACCCGCTGGTGGACACCAGAGGTGAAAGGGGCCGTCAAGCTGAAGAAGGAGACTTACAGGTCATGGTTGGCCTGTGGGACTCCCGAGGCAGCAGACAGCTACCGGCAGGCCAAGCGATCTGCGGCTCGGGTGGTCACTGAGGCAAAAACCCGGGTGTGGGAGGAGTTTGGTGAGGCCATGGAACAAGACTTCCAGTCGGCGCCGAAGAAATTCTGGCAAACTGTTCGGCGACTCAGGAGGGGAAAGCGGAACCCCGTCCACACGGTCTTCGGTGTGGGAGGGGAGTTGCTGACCTCAACTGAGTCTATAGTTCGGCGGTGGAAGGAATACTTCGAAGATCTCCTCAATCCCACCAACACGCATTCTGAAGAAGAGGCAGAGCCGGAGGACTTTGGGCTGGGCCCTCCCATCACTGGGGT
>KV751364.1:4781511-4797249 GCA_001698575.1 Mola mola | reverse complement strand
GAGGAGTTGGTGGAAGTGGCCGGGGAGAGGAGCGTCTGGATCTCCCTGCTCAGGCTGTTGCCCCCGCGACCCGAACCCGGATGAGCGGCAGAAAACGAAACGAGAAAACGAGACAAGACATCCCTATAAACATTCATTAGCTAGAAATATGAATTAAGATTTAATATATCAAATAAAATACACTGACAACAAAAGAACAAAAACGTATGAATGTAATATATTTTTCACGGTTTTTCTTAAATACAAACAAATGTTCACCCAAAGCCACAGACTCCTCGAGCCCGACACGGCCGTGTGTCTCGTCAGGTGTCCAGGTGTGTTGCTGCTGAGCCAGGATTTGCCCTAAGAGCTGTGGAGAGAGTAAACAGCTACAGACACATTTGGATGGATGGATCACTGGGGGTGACGCGGAAACCAGAACCATGTTTTCAAAGACTTTGTCTTACTGTGGGAGAATGCGGTATTATTCTGTTTATTCAGAAACCAAAAGGTGAAGAAAAGTATTTTTATTATATTTTTTCAGAAATGTAAATGCTTCCTCTTTCGGCTTTAACAAGTTTTTCCACTAGTCGCCACAGCGAATCATCGTCCTCCATCTCTCCCTGTCCTCTGCATCTTTTTCTCTCACCACATCCATCAATCTCCTCTCTGCCTCCTGCCTGGGAGCTCCATCTTCAGCATCCTTCTACCAACATATCCTCTGTCCCTCCTCTGCACATGTCCAAACCATGTCAATCTGGTCTCTCTAACTGTGTCTCCAAACTTCTGAACTGCTCGTTCCTCATCCTCGTCGCTCCCAAAGAGAATCTCAGCATCTTTAACTCTGCCTCCTCCAGCTCAGAAATGTAAATATATCAGTAAAACCCACACTTTCTTTTTGCCAGGGTGTTTTTGTAGGTAAAATTCTCCCCCCCTTGCTGCTGTTACAGCAGGCTGTACTTTATGTCTGTTCATTCAGTAATAAATCCAGCAGGTGGCGCTTCTCCTGTACAGAGATATCTTTCACTTCCGGGTTCTCGGCTCCCTCTTTCCGGTCGGCCATCAGTCGTATACGGTCGGTATCTGTCGAGCTCTTCGCCTTGAAAATGTTTAAAACTGGCTATTAGAGCCCTCACAGCTGCATATTCTCTGAGTTGTTTTTTTTAAAGATGCCGTGGTTCTCGTGGTTGTGGCGATAAATTCGCGAGTTGTGCCGCAAAAGTGCGTGAAAATATGCGATGTTTGTCGAGTGTGTGAGCCGCCACATGCGGACGTGATGTGCGCTCCGCATGCTAACTGTGTTGCTAGCTGCTATGCTAGCCGGCTAACTCTTGTTGTTTCTGGTGTCATTAAAATCCTAAATATTCCCGTTTTACTCTCAGAGCGGATGTTTTTGTGCTATCGGAGTCTTTTGAAAACATAAAGATGTAACGTGACTTTTTAACCACAAGCAGTGAACCATCGGCTAGACCTGTTTTTTTTTTTTTTTTTTTTGTTTTTTTTTTTTGCAGGTTTACGGTAAAAAAAAAAAAAAAAAAATGGATGTGTGGTTACTGATTTAGGTCGAATTTCTTCTCAGATTTGTAGACGACCCCTGTACAACTTGCTAACATGCAGAACGACGCTGGTGAATTCGTGGATCTTTATGTCCCGAGGAAATGGTGAGTAGGTTTTTATTTACAAGACTTAACTGGAAAAGTAAGTCAGCCGTTACTTGTTAAATCATGTGAAAGTCTCACCTTGATTACTGAAATGTGAAACCTGAATGATGGTGACCTACCCGTCCAACAGCTGGAAAGTAAAATGTGCTGTTTTTATAGCTCTGCAAGCAACAGAATCATCGGTGCGAAGGACCATGCCTCCATCCAGATCAACATTGCTGAGGTAAACTGAGCTTCACGACAGAAGTTCATGTATGAAAGTACAGCAGAAGATGTGTGACCGCTTCTGAAATGGAACGTCATGATTTGTTATCAGAAAAGTAATGTAATGTTGGAACATAATCACGCAAAAAATGTTTTACTATTTTAGTTTCTATAGTTGCCTCCTAAATAGGGCTGCACACCAGCTCTTCTTGTAAATAACGAGGACCACAAGCAAAAAATTTATGTCCACACCTTAAATCAACTTGTACTGAATTATTCACATTTTTCCATCTTTTGCTGGGAAAGTTTGGTACCAGACATCTTGCAAAAATGACAATGAGCTGTTTTATTTGAAGGTCATGACATCAGAGGTGAAGTATTGCTTTAGGTCAACAGGTGGAAAAAAAAAGAAAACCACAGGTTAATAGATTTAATTTATTAATGTAGATAATGCGTTTTATTTTTTTTTTGCAATTTAATGGGATGCTTGAATTTGGGGACTGTTAGTTCCTCCTTACCTCCATCTCTTCTGCTGACTGGATGGCAGCTGTGAAATTTTGTTTCATGAGTCCTTTTCAGCAGATTAACACTTGTTTTCCTGTTGGAAACTCTTTTCTGACTTGTGACGGTGGTGAGAGACACTGACGTCTGTAAATGGTGCGAACCACCCAGCTGACCCGCCGCCCCTCAACACACTGGCCACAAAATGGACCATTTGGTCTCCGTCTGGAGCTCAGCATTGAATATTCGTTGTGATAACAAAACAAGGTTTAGTTTTGGGGGGAAGATGCTTTTGTTGACTTCAGACTGCAGTCAGGCTCCACACAGTCGTCTACATGTAAACTGTGTGTACGTAGCTGCATTTTAAAGTGACTCACAGGTGAGGCTGTAAAAGTCGGACACACACCTGAGCAACAGGATGATGGTGAGGTTGAACTTCACTCATAGAGCTCCATATTTTATACTAAAGAAATAGCTCTGTGGTTGGGTAAGTTTCTAAACAGTGATAAATGATAAAGAAGTTGACTGCAGTAATGGAAGTAATTTGATCCAAAGAGACGTTCTTCCATATTTAACTAAATCTTGATTAAATTTGATAATTTGTTTGGAAGAAAATTATAGTAATCAAGTAATAGTTTCAGTCTCGTTTTCGAGCAACGTTGTTCAACGTTTGTCACTTCCAGCTTGTTACCTGTCAGGACTTTGCTGCTCTTTGTCACTTCAGGCAGTAAATGAAGCTTCTTTGGGTTTTTAGCTGTTGGTCAGAGTAAAGAAGCAATTTGAAGACGTCACTGTTTTGACGATTTAGAGTAAATGAATAATCAATCATGGAACTAATTGGCAGAGTAATCAATGATTAAAACTATCGTGAGTTGCAGCTGTACTGGAGGTAAAGAAGGTGAATCTCAGTGTCTGTGGGACAAGTTTGAGGAAATGTTGAAGGAATCCAGTAAAATCTGATCTCTCATGGGGTCAGTGGCCTCGGATACATTAACTTATCTTCAACAAAAGATGAAAAATGTAAAAATGTGCCTGATGCCCAGCAGGAGCTTAAATTTCCACCTGACAAGATGTCATGTAAACCTTCGCCAAACCTCAGAAGTTCCACGCGTGGACCAGCTGAGAGCCAGCGTAAATGTGCTTGTTCTTACCCAGCATGCTCTGCTCTCCGCAGGTCGACAAGGTGACTGGTCGCTTCAATGGTCAGTTCAAGACCTACGCTATCTGCGGCGCCATCCGCAGGATGGTGAGTCTGGCGTCTTTCTTCATTCACATTCAGGATTCTTCTTCTTTGGTGTTTTGAATCAGAAATGTGAAATCGGTCTGTCCAACCAGTTCTCAACGATTTTGACGCTCCGCTGTTTTTAAAGGTTTGGAATGTACCGGAAATGAAACAAATCCTTAATTTCTAACAAACTGAGCTCCCCAATCAGTCCAAACAAGGAGCTCAGTGTTAAAAATGGACAGTTCACCCCAAAATGTAACATCTGTTAGTGCTTTTCACCCATTTACATTCTGTCAGTTTAATGGAGCTTCTGATGTGGACGAGAGGCCCAGGAGGACGCAGCTTCTTCCCCCCTCATCTAACTGAACCGTGGATCATCTCCAGCTGATATCTTCAACTGTCCGGGGTTTTAAAATCATTTTGGGTTGAACTGTCCCTTTACAATTGTCTGGCATCATCTCAACCTTTCTTACATAAGAATAAAGTGACACTATTGATTAGTTATTAAAAATGTTCAGCCAACTTTATTTCTCACAACTGGATTGACGGTGAAAGTTGAGACGCTTTGAGGTTGTGGGAGTGTTTGTTGGCTGGAAAAATTTCGTTTCAATCTGTGAAACCCGAACGTGTTGCTTAGTCTCGGACTGAAACGATCAGTTTGAGACCTGAACTGAGCCTGTAATCGACGGTGGCCAATAACTGATGTACTAGTTTTTCTTCTGTTGTCTGTTAAATCTGAGAGGAAAATTTTGAGTTGTTGGACCAAATCAGGAGATCTTAACGAGCTCTAACCAGAACGCTCCTCGATCGTCGTCTGTCTCCTTGTGCAGGGCGAGTCGGACGACTCCATCCTGAGATTGGCAAAGAACGACGGCGTCGTCGCCAAGTAAGGAGCCGCCCTCACGTCTTGCCAAACGTACTGCGTTTATGTGCATGAATATGTTAGTCACAGCTGGTGTCTGAAACGGTGTGAATGTGCTTAACTTCTTCACATGTTGGATGTGATTATTGAAGAATTTTGAATTTGCAGTGTTTATGTATCGAAACTAACACATTTTTCATTTGTTTCTCTTGTTTCACAGGAACTTCTGAGTGATGCTGAAATTTGTAAAATAAAATGGACAAAAAAACACTTCCTGTGTCATTGTGAATTCTCCAAACTATTAAACTGTACAGACTTCAAATCAAGACCATCTTAAGACATTTCTGCACTTTCTGAAACTCAAAACAACACGCCTCACTGATGCAAAGGTTTAAAAAAAAAACCTTGTCACGTGATGAAACAATGAATCGGATAAGACGTTTAATTTTAAAACAAAGTACTTGGTGGCTACATGAGAATCATATTTCTGGTCCACAAATATCTGATGGCTCTGAGTAAGACTCAGGATGCGCTGCTGAGACGTCCAGGTGAGTTTTTGTGGTTTCGTTGAGACTAAGGGAGAAACACCAGGTATGAAGGCAAGTTTCACCTGAACAATGTTCATTCTAAACATTTTGTTGGCATTTGTACAACGTCCATCACCTGGAAGAACACATTTCCTGCCACTGTGAAGGGCTAAAGTTCTAAACCATCAAAGTTGAGATCTTTTTATTTCCGGTATGTTGGCATGGCGATGATCATATGGTTTCCTGCTAGAGCGTGTCAGACGCTGTTACACACGTGTGCCAGCAGGGGGCGGAGCAAGGACCACGGTCCTGATATTCTGAAGCATCTGGACTTAGTCCAAACCTCTGTTAGAGACGTAACCTTGGTGACATCCCGCCCCAAGAGAGTTCACGTACCTCGAGATGTTCTGGTTTTACTTCTCAGGATGAAACCCTTCAAATCAACTGAATAAAGCAGTTTAGTAACAAACAATCCATCATCCAAGCAGAACTTTACCCCCAGCAGAGTTTCCCTGCGCACCTCTGGTGCATCTTTGTCAAATGGTTGAATTTAATGAATATTTTCAATCCTCCGTACAAAGTTCTCTCATGGTCACTCAGATGTCCTACCAGCCAGTGTCTCTTCAGGTTCGTGCTTTTTGAGTTCCACGACGATAAAAACAAGTATTCTGTTCAATTAATTCGTTGTTGTTTTTTTAAACTTGTCTTTATGTGTGTTAATGACTATTGGTTGGCGTGTCAGTCCATAAAGAGGAGGAAATATGATCATCCTGAGCTTTAATGTGATGAAGAGAAGAAAAACACATCAGATCAGCACATCTGCTGATTTCCCATCATTGATCGGCAGCTTTGACCTCATCAGGGGCACCGCAAACATTATTGTATAAAACGTGTGAAGTAAAACACTCTTATAGGATACATTTTTTTCTAAGCTGTGTTTTGCCAGAAGTAAAACTTATTTTATTACTCAGAGCAGCTGTAGTTTACTTTATTTAAACGTTGACGGTCGCTTTTCTACGCAAGTTTCCAGGTTTTTCCAGGGCGGCGAAACAGCGCCACCTTCTGAGCACAGTGTCTTCTAAGGCGGGCTCGTGTGGTCAAACTTGGTACTGCGGCGCCGGAGTCCTCCTGCGAAGCCGGCCGGAAGACACAGGCATCCAGGTGAAGCACATTTCCGTTAACTGCGTTGTCAGGAGAGGACCAACTTTAATGTGAACAGCCTGAAAAGCAGTAGAACGGTGGCTTCTCCTCAGTGAAAGGATTACAAATTTACTAAAAATAAAAAAATTAAGCCGTCGGTAGAGTGAGCTAAATGTGTAGCTTAGCTTATTTTAGCTGCCGTGTGCCCGTAAAGCTTCTAAGCTAACAGAAAACTTCTCACAGACTCTTCATGGCCTCAGAAAAGTGTCTTAAATGTGTTTCGATGCATTAACTATTCACATTTACATTATTACTAAAAGTTTCCTATCCAGGTTGTTTTGTTTTAAATATTTTTGACGTTTTTACATCTGTTAGACACTTGAGCGTTTAAAATTGACACTGCAGTCCAAATTTGAATTTAAATTTTAAACTTATGCCATGAATTAATGTGAATAGAACAGAAGCTTCATCATTAACATCTGGGTTTATCTGCTATTTAAAGAGAGTATTGACAATATTTTTAGACATTTAATTATGAATATTAAAGACACTATAAAAATAATTCATTTTTGACATTTTCGCCTCAGTGACCCATCAGGAGAGAAGACGTTTGCTGTTCTGGTGACACTTGTTGCGCATTATTTCATCCTGTCACTGTGAACACTCGTGTTGTTGCCCTGTTGGACTTCTCAGGACTCGCGACCTCCTGTCTGCGACACCTGGCCTTCAAAGTGTGAAGTGGAGGCCAGAGTGGGAATGACAGGGCCGGGCGGGGTGACAGCGGTCATTTAGGCTCAATGAAGCGTGGACGTGGTTTCAGGGCGTCTTTAACCTCATCCATTGCTGCTTTACTCCTCTGTTCCCACGCAATTGCCTTCTCCTTCTTCCCCCGCAGGTGAGCAGCCCAGCAGAAACGTCATCCTCGTCTTCATTGTCCCTCCTCCTCTCTGGTCCCTTCACCTTTTTACCCCGCGAGGTCAGACCGAGCACCGAGGTACGTGAGGAACTGCTCACTAACTGACTCAGGCGGCCACTAAATCATCCTCATCGTCCAAGAAAGTCGGAGGAAAACGAGAGGCAGATCATGACTGAACTCTTGTTGAACGTGTGACCGGTAACGGGAGCTCTCAGGACACCCGGCCAACACACACACTCAATGACAGGCTGCGTTTAGTCCCTGCTGGTCACACTTTGAATTGTATCGTTTCCTGTTTGTCGCTAATTACTAACCGTTGGACGCCGCAACCAGTTTGGCGTGAGAAAAAGCGGACAGGATGCGAAGCCCCCGGGGGGCAGATTCATCCAATTACAACCATGTATTTGTATAACGAGCCAGTTCCAGTTAGACAAATGTGTGAACAGTGCTGATAACCACGGCCCTTGAGGCTCATTATTTACACTTTGATCTCATTCACTTTACCACAGAACTGAGGGAAGGCGCTATCAAGATACAAAGTCTGCTCACACGGGGATGTAAATTGAGTCCATTTGGTCCAAATGTGTTTTCTTAATCATCGAAGAGTAAGTCAACTTTGCCATTTTACATAATTCCAGAATGATTCCGATGTAGGCGGAACTGGATTCCACAGTTTAACAGTGATAGATTTACTTGCAACCAAGGCGGCCTTCAAACATGACTCCTCAAAGAGTCTCCAAATTCTGGGGTAGTTGACTGTTAGATATTGTGCTTGATGCACTCGGTTTGGGACAATCCCAGAATATTGAAAGTGATCGGCTTCTGCTGAGCTCCATCCGACTGGTATTCCTGTATTTGTGCGGGAATGGTGTCTGCTGTTCCAGATATCTGCCAGGCCTCCTCTGTTGTCCCAATTCCCGCCTCCTTTTCCTTACTTTTCTTTAAGTGAGAAGGAATTTTCGATCTTGGCATGTCCAAAGTGAAATATTTCAACCATTGTTTTTGTTTTATTGGTGATGAGTGTTGCTTATACAGTTATAGTTAATGTATTTTCAATTTTTTTTAGGCCATAATTATCAAAATTAAAGTATTAAAATTTTAGAAAGTTTTTAGTTTAGTTGGATGAGTCTAGGATATATGAAAAGCACCAGTATCAGTTTGTGATCAGATACCTGAGCAGTTGGGACCGGTGCGTCCCACTGCTCATTCTGTCTGATCCAGTTTCCACTTCTGAAGCCTCTCATTTGTTTATTGTTTACTTCCCTTGTTTACATCTTAAGTGTTTACTCCTTGGTTTGGTTTAAAAAAAAACAACGTCTCCTCACTCCTCAGACTCCGCCCACAAATGTGCCAGTTTCAGAAATACCAAGAGAAAGAAACAGTGAAGACACGATTGTGGTGTTTGATGGAGTTTATCAGTGGAACACACACACCCGATCATGCGTTGGTGTTTCCAGGCGAGTTTCAGCTCACCAAACAATGATCTTAACATGGAGGGACAGAAGCCCCTCACCTGGCCCCCTGCGCACACACACACACACACACACACACACACACACACACACACAGCGAACAAACAGAAACAACTCAGATACCACTGCCGCGGTTAGCAGCTGGGTAACTGACCTGCACGCAGGTGCTGGATCAGGATCCAGATCAACCGTCTCCAAAAACAACAAGTTTTTGTTTGAAACTGATCCAGAGTCAGATCAGATCTGGATCTCCCCCGAAACGTAAACCAATGGTCCTTGACGTAAGACTAAATACACAAACGGTTTCATGAAAACCAGTTTGCTAGTTTCTGAGTGGTGTCCGTGTTTGAAAATTAATTTGGATCCAGAGTCTAGATCTAGATCGGGAACATCAAAAGTTAATACCGGAGCCTCCTCCAGCTTTGTTGATGAATATGATGACAGAAACCATCCCAGATCATCAAATCTATTTTTAATTTGTCCCATCCCATCTGCTAACACAGAGGGGGAGGGGTTATTATGTTCTTTTAATTTAAAAATAAAACTTTATGAGATGATAGAGATTCATTTCTCTTCACTTCCTGCTTCATCTACGCCATCTCTTCTCCTCTTCCTGTCTTCTCTTCACCCCTCTCTGCGTGTCTCACGCTCATCCTTTTGTCAGTCTTCAGAAGCGACCTGTCTCTTTGTGTCTCTTTGTGTCTCTTTGTCTCCGCTCAGACGCCAGCAGACTTCAAAGCAGGTGAGGTCTGTAAGGGTACCGACGCTGAAAGAGAGGCCGCACGTCACTGTAAACCCCAGCTCTGTGTTGTCAGACTAAACAATATGAACTCCCGGTCTCCGTGGTGACAGTTGACCAGGAATATGGCCGATCCTGTGGATTCATGAGCACGTCGACAGCGTTTGTGTAATTACTCTCACTGCCACCAGGGGGAAGCAGCAGTCTGCACTGCAGGTTTACTTTAGCCGAGAAGAGAACAAGGCTCACATCAGTAACTGTCCAAACAGACAAACATCTTGATCGCCCCCTGGTGGTGGGCTGCAGTATAGACTCTGAGCCCCTCCCCCTTAATTACATCAGACATGACTATAAAGTCAAAGTACACCTCAAATAGATGGTTCTATGTCATTTTAGGTATTTCTTTTTGCACTGATGTGTGCTCGTTTTGGATGCTATAAGAAGAGGATGAAACCCCATGATTGACAGCTGAGCTCTGCTGGCGATTGGGCGAGCAGGTGTGTTGATGGGAACTCGATCCCACGGCTCCACCTCTTGTTCACAACTGCACTGACTGGTGCTCCAAATGATACCAGAACAAGATGGCGGCGCTCGTGTCAGGATAGTTTGACTTCATTTTCATTTAGTGGCAGGATGTGGAAATGTGTCAGCCATCTTTATTTGGGTCATACTAACTCTTTGAAGGTGATGTTGCTAATGTCAGGTTATTGAAATATTCTGATGGATATTTGGGCAGATAAAGTGTATTAGTTGCGAATTTCATGATTCTAAATGAGCTTCTTCTGCTTTTATATGATAACAGTTCTCATATTAGACAACATACTATATTATAGGACACTGATCTGTGTCTAATAGTCTGTGATAGACCAGTATCGGCTGATAATTACTTGTCCTGATATCTAATCAATACTCCTAACTGAAGCTGCAGCCTGTTGGCTTACAGGGGGAATCAGACTGAAGGAAGTGATGCACCCAGTTTCCCCCTGGTTCCTGGCTCTGTGCTAAGCTAACTGGCTGCTCACTGCGAGCTAACACTAAACAGACAGATATGAGAGTGGTATTGATCTTTTCTCCTCAACACGTGTGTTTTTCCAAAATATAGAAGAATTCATCCTCAGAGGAGCGCAAATGTCTCAGTTCAGTTGTCTGGAGCTCCTGGATGTGTTTATTAAAGCTGAGCGACCGGCAGATCTTTGCTCTGGTGGGAGGTGTTGGTGATAGGTGGAGTGGCGGACCCTCAGCGATCAATAACATCAGACTGGCAGGAGGAACACGGGAGAGAGACGGAGCGAGAGCCAGGAGTGTGTGTGGGCTTGCTGGAAGAGACAAAGAGAAGGACATGTAGGTACCTGCCTCTCACACACACTGCTGGAGCCCCACAAACACTATTTACTCAATAATACTGTTATCATCTGAATCTTCCGCAGTCATGGCTGCAAGACAGGGAAAATTAAGTGTTTCTGATGATAAGAGCTTTAGCAGAATTTTGGCTGGAGGCGGTGCCTAGCAGAGGGATTTAGATAGACTGTCTGCCCCTTGTTTCACCAGGTTCATTGATTGTTTTTGGTTGGTCACAATATTTAATTCTCAGCGTTGGGGAGACAAGACTTTGATTACATGATCAGATAAATCTCTTTTTTTTAAGTTTAATTTGAAAATGTATTTCAAACATGTTAAAAACATAGAAATGATCATACAGTCAACAGAAAAATTGTGTTGATTGATGAGGAAAAAGAAAAAAACAACAATATAGACATAGTTTACATAGAGACATAATGTCCCACTTTAACAAAAACGTGGACACTTTGTGGCCTCGTAAATGGATCCTATAGATTCTATTCCTAACATTTTCACTGTACACACTAAATGATGGCTGTCCAAAACAAAATAATTCTATGTATTTTGCAGTTACTCAAAATTTCTGCTGTTTCTGAGAGGAAAAATACCTGCGTGAGTACAAATAAACACTAAAACTAGGTATAAATACTAGATATAAAAACTGACACATTTGTTGATGCCTCGAGTTAACAGCTGCTTTCTGTTCCATCGACACACCTTCACATATAGCTGAAGATCCACCTGAACATCCAAGGAACTTGCAGCCTGGATTATGGGATGCTGAGTGCAGGTTGTCTTCATGAAGCTGCTTTTCCCTGCCGTTTTTCACTTGTTTGTGTGTGTGTGTGTGTGTGTGTGTGCGCACGGTCAGGCTCACTTAAAGGAGCAGTTAGCAGTTGCCACGACAACTCTTGGCCTGTCCCTCAGTTCCTCTTTGGTTTCCCTGGTAACCAGGAAGTAAATTAGTTATAGATTTGGAGAAGAAAGGCGGCGGATTAGCAAGGTGAAGCGACGATCCCTCTCTCTCCTTATCCGTCTGTCTTCTCAGGCTTGTTTCTCTCCTCCAGGTTTCCTCTCCACTTGTTAGCGGATGACAAGACTGCATTCACTCCTCTTTTCTCTCTGTGTTTGTTTTAATTGATCACATTTTGGTCAAGTTCATTGAAACCAGACAAAAGCAGAACTCTGATTACTAAAACTCAAATCAGATAACTCTGAGCTATTATAAAGTTTATGTTTTGCTGAATTAAAGTTGTATTTCAGATGTTTTCTGCTCCACTCAACATTTCAATCTCCATTTGATCTTTTTCTGTGTCTGTATCAGTTTCTTTTCTGCAGGAAAATTACTTGTTTGTAACTTGGCAGATAGTTGATTTCCAGCTTCTCAAACAGGGGAAAGTATCTGATCTTTTATGTTTCCAAGTGATTATAAACCAAACATTTTTTAATTTTAAACTGTTGATTTAAAACCCAGCACACTGACATTATTAGAGCTGTACCTAATCATTGTTTTAATCATCACTTGTAGTGATTAATCTTTTCCTAATTACCAAAAAATGTGAAATCACAGCAATCAAAGTCCACAGTGACATCTTCAACCTGCCTCTTCTCTCCAGCCAACAGTTAAAATCCCGAATGAAAATATGATATTTAAGAAGCTCGAACCAACAAATTTTTGGTTCAGAACAACACTGAAACGATTATTTCATTGTCAAAACTTGTCAATAAATGTATTTTTTATTGACTAATAGATTAATTGTTGCAGCTCAAGATATAACAGAATTTAATATAATGTATGTTGAAACAATTCAGTTGCATTCATGGTGTTTTAGATGTGACAGGAAAATAATGGAACGTTTTTCCACACTAATGTATTTAAAATCTGAAAACTAACAAAGGAAGTATAGTTAAAAAAGATAGAATCTAAAGAAAAATAAAACCAATTGCAGTTTTGACCATAAAACTCAAAGAATACTACATGAAAGCCAGATTAAGTAGATTGTTCTTAATTAATTGATGGCAGCTGCTATGAGTCTTCAAACAGCTGGTGGAATGTTGTAGCGTGTTAGTGAATGGAGCTGTGCAGCATTAACACACTGCCTCCAGACTCCAGGAGGTCACTGACCCCTACCCGTGTGTGTGTGGCAGGCACAGTTCAGCATGTGTTAGGTAGACGTGCCAGATCGCAGGGCCACAAACACGCCGACGGTTTCACCTGCCCGACTGAGGTAACCCAACTTCCTGTCGTCTTTCACTCACCAGCGAAGGATTTGTTTCTCACACAAAACAGACTGTAAATATTGCTTTGACTCCCCTGAGTGGCTGTGTGTGTAGACGTGCTTTCATCTTCCAAAGTGGTTCCTGTGATTAGATGGTGGAACATACACAGCTGCTCAGGTGTTTCCTCATACAGGTTGTGATATTAAACACTTTAATTTAAAACAAGTGAAAACAAATATTCATCTTACAAACTGATGATTGTTTTTCGAATTGAAACTGTTGATCTCTGCTGTGAGCAGGGCTGCACATAAGAGGGGGGGCTCGAGAGGGGCCCATGAAGTGCCAGCAGAAATCATGTTTATCCTAATATGAGGCCTGTTACACATTAACCTTATGCCAAGAACCAGACATGATCCCCTGCAGCCGTTAAAAGTAACATTTTCCCCTCTGGCCCACCTGGCCAGTAGATTAGAGCTTTACAGGCCTGACTGCCTGAAAACCCTTAAATGTTGGGTCTTTACTGAATTGAATTATTGTTTGAGGGCTAAACAGTATGAAGTATGAGCATATTAAGAGTTGTTCTGACTCCCCTATGACACGCCAAACTACACCACACTTTATGTTGTGGTAGGCGGAGTAAGTATGTTAATACGTTTCCACTGATGATGCACAGTAGTCACCCGTCCTGCCCAGAAATTAAGAGGGTCTGCTGACAGGTCGTCCACTTGGCTAACATACACTGCAAGTGGTTTCTACTCTTGTTATGCGCGTCAAGAGCATGTTTTGGATAATTGTAAACCCCATGAAGAAAGTCCGTCTCGGTCAGCTGTTGCGGGCAAACTGTACAACCCACCAGCGTGGCTGCTTGAGTGAGTGTGGTTCCTTCCACGAAGGTAGAAAGCCCATCTTTCTTCTTATACTATCACATGTTTCACAAATTTTCAATGAAAATTTCCCTGTAATCCATGTAATGGCACTGAAAAATCATCATCTAATCCCATGATGGGTTTCGAGTTCGTCATGTGAAGTTCAACTAATCACAGTGCATTTAAACTTACCCATCACTCTGATTGGCCTTGCATGTATTAATACTGTCCCCGGGCCAGCGGGCCGTGTGTTGTGTCAGCTTGAGCACGTCATAGCAAAAATGTTGCACAGGAACAGGAGGGCGCCACTGAGATGCTCGAAGGTGATGTCGCCCGTCACAGCGTGAAGCTTCGGGCCACAACGTGTTGACTTCCTGTGAGCCAGACTGAGGAGCCCAGAGGAACCATTTCTCTAATGGAGGAAGAAACCAGACCAGAAAACGCGAGATCATCACCTGCCTCTCATCCTGACACATCCGCAGATAACCTGAGAGGAAGAACAACTTATTCAGGAGGACGACAGCCGCTGGCTCACACAGGATTATTCTGCTGAGATCGTCACAGCTCTTTATTCTGAGGTGGGAACCCAGTGTGTGTGGGGATGGAATAGAGAGCATCTCACACACCGAGCAGCGGCAGGACAGAAGTCTGTGTGGGATGCTCTGACAGCTCCCAGGGAGAGATTAGAGTGAGAGGAGGACGCACCGAAAGCAGAGAAGAAGAATGACAAGCTGCCGCTGTCTCCCGGGGTTCAAACAGACAAACACAATCTCCAAAACAAACGTTTACTGTTAACAGCGACGCTAACAGACTGAAGAACGGCTGGGCTGCTTCTCCTGATGGAAGAGTGAGAAAACTTAGAGAAACACTGCAGCCGTTTCCAGAGTGAGAGGTAATGGACACCGACGTTTTAACAGAATCCTTGTCTGTGCACACAAGGACAATAAAGCTGAGTCTGGTTCTGATTCTTGACCAAACACAATATTGATCATCTGTACATAAACGACAAAAGCTTTAATTACTTCACAGATCTGCCTGTTATTTAGAGGATAAATTAAGATGGCCGCCAAGTCTCCACTTCCTCCCACGTGTCAAAAATGAAGGTCAAATATTCTATGCTGGTGACATCATTTGAGTCGGTGCAGTAGTGACCAGGGGGCAGAGCTGCGATGTTTACTTCCCCCCTGCCACCTCAGCTGTCAATCATAACATTTCAGCCCTTTTATATAGCATCAAATAACAAATGAATACTTGAACATGCGTCAGTGTGACACGAACTACCTGAAATGACAGTTTTAATTTGGCCCATCGGCTAACATGGAGGACGAGGGGTTTACGGGCTGTGCTGCAACCAGCCACCAGGTGTTGTTTGGGAATAACCAACCCATCATAACTTTTGATTACTGTGTTCTTCAGGTAGTGTGTGATAAGACAACAACTGTTTATTTGTCCCACAGTTCAGGTGTTACAGCAGCAGCAGTGACAAATAGTTATTGACACCCAAACAAGAGTTTAAAAAAGCAGCAGGTGAATTCTGCGTTCAGGTGTGTTACAGGTAATGTGACATCGGCTGAAGTCCCTCCTGTGTTCTTGATAGTGTGTGTGTTTGCACAGCACCCTGGATGCTCCATTGTGTTTGTTTATGGGGTTTGATTTCCCATTCGTTCTTGGTGGGTGTCCTGCAGGGCCGAGGAGGACCAGAAAACGAGCAGGAGGAGAAGAGCAGGAGACGGGAGAGTCCATCGGATGGACCGACGAAGCCATGAAATCGTTAAAAAATAAAGGAGAGTGTGTGAGCAGCAGGCGCGGATCCGGGCTGACTGAGGATGGTGTGCGCCGATGGAGGCTGCGCCCTCCTCTGCGAGCAGGGGACGGGCCAACAGAGGGGGAGGGAGGGGGAGAACACATTCAATAGGGGGCTGCTGGAAGGACGCATATCTCGACGCTCCGCTCTGCAGAACTAAAGCGGCTCCCTGCTCCTCCGGTGCTCCTCTCCCGCGGCGTGTAACTCTTCTTCGCGCTTCCCCAAACTTGTGTGTTTGGAGCGGATCGGGCAGGTGGAGAGGATGCCGAGCGAAGCGCCCCCGG
>KV751364.1:4743756-4764082 GCA_001698575.1 Mola mola | reverse complement strand
GGAGTGTTTTCCTATAGTTGAGTCATAAAACGCTAAACGGGAGTGGAGAGGCTGGTGTGTGTGTGTGTGTGCGTATGCGTGTGCGTGTGCATGTGTGTGTGTGTGAGGGAGGGAGGGACGGACGGACGGGGGTAAGGGTTGCGTTGGTAGCACAAAAAGCTTTCCAATAGTTTAAAGTGATTGTGATTTGAACTTTATTGATCTTTACGGCCTTCCAGCAAACAAGTAGAAGCAACACGGAGGATAAAAACTGGAAGTCAGGAATAAAATCTGTTAAATAAAAGTCCAAACGTCCAGATTTCGTCATGTCCCCTGAAACTGTCACTAAACATCAGCGGATCATGTTTTATTTAAGTTAACTCCAGAAAGAGATTCAGGGAGTGTGCTGACCAAATTTAAAAATGTTTCATCGAGTGCTTGTCTTTGAGCTTCGGGACATTTTCCCCAAAACCTCCTGAATATCGCATCGTTTCACAATCCCACCTGACAAGTTCAGATCACCTTAAATGTCCTGTTGATCCCTCAGATAACATAAAATACAGCTTTGACTCCCTCAAAGCCGAAATCCTGGAGAAATTCATCTTTAAGGAAGCAGATGATGGAGACTGATCGCTGAACTCGTGCGCACATCTGGCAGTCCAGAGTCCGCGGCCCAGCGTGGCGCCCTCTGCAGGGCGGAGTGTGCTGGAACCTGTCACGCCGAGGAACTCTGGGGATGGAGACAAGCCGTGTGTGTCTCTGCACTTGTTCCTTGTCACATTAACGAGCCGCCGTCAGCTGTGGGCGGGCACTGAACCCGTGACCCTGCGGACGCCCGCCGGACCGGCCGGTGCAGACGGATTCAGGACATCAGTGACGGACAGAAGAGGAGGTCTGAGCGCGTCCGTGACAGCCCACAGCTGTAGAGCCTCACACTGAAACACACACCGCAGACGATTGACAGTGTTGCTCTCTGCCTGACGGACGCCATGTGCACCGCCGGGAACGTCTGGATCCCCAAGAGAAAATGTCAAAGGGATATTTCAAATTTTTGATGCTGTCATCTGCATTAATCTTCATCGTTTCTTCAGCAACGATGTCTGAAAACAAGAGACAGATCACTTGTTTTTATTCCTCCGCCCCAGCGACAGTCCAATCAGGAGCCATTATGGTTCTCAACAACTCAGGGATGAACTATTTAGATTTTGGAGGTCAAAGGTCACTCCGGCCTCAAATCTTGTGAGCTCACTATCTCAAGAACGCAGTGAGGGATTTTTGTCAAATTTTGCACAAACCTTCATTCAGAGTTGAAGGTGAATTGGTTAAATTGGAGGTCAAAGGTCACTGTGACCTTGCATAATGTGAGGTTACTGTATAGTTGGATTACCACACAACTCAGCCCAGCCCCCCTTCTCGACCTGCTACTGTACTTTCTCTGTCCACAATCTACTTACAGTTCCTTAAAATGAAAGATGTGATTTAATTAAAAGTTTGAAGTGAAAATACAGAGTCCTCAGAGTGCCAGGAATATTTAAAAAATAAGAAAATGAATGACAAAATACGAAGAGGAAAAAATAAGTCATAAAGATCTAGATATCTTTGGAAATGATTGTGATGAGCCGAGACCTGGTTTGTTTTTTGAGGTATTCCCCTCAGTCTGACAAGTAAACTGGCTCCAGAATTTTGTTCAAATTAAGCCAAACTGTATTTCAGACATCAAAAATTATTGTTGCAGTTGACCAGTTTGTACAAGCTCAACCTGTCCTCCCCCTCTTTCACTCATCTTTATCACTCCTCCTCTTCCTCCTCCCTTTCTGCAGTGGTTATGGAATTTGCTCCAGCTGTCTTTTATAAAGAGGGATGGAGGGATGAGGAACATGGAGATGGTCGAGGTCACAGGAGAGGAAACCTCCCTTCCTTCTGTCCTCCCTCGGGCCCATTTTTTCCTTTCCTGGATTCCTCTCATCCCTTCTTTCAGTTTGAACACATTTGGCACATTTTCATCATCACTTTCCCACATGAATGACAAGGGTCAGTTAAGTCTGCAACATGTCAGCTGTAATCCCGTCACTTGGCCCGATATTAAAATCCTCCGTAGGTACCTTACTCTCCTTTTACATTATCACGGTTGCTGTACCAGCAGTAGTTATGACATTCTGAATAAGTGCAAAACATCTTAAATACAGATACTCAAGATTTGACCAAACTTCATTTTAAGTCATGAAGAGGAAGTAAAAATCTATATATTTATTGGGGAGTTAGGACTTTAAAACCAATATTCTGTTTCTCACCTCGTGTTGACCCACAATCTTTCTGTCCTGCACCGGTTAATCTGCCAGCAGAGCGCCAGTGTTGGTATTTGTGATGGTTTTTGACTCACCGACTCTTCCTACATGCCTGCTCTGTTCTCTGCCCAAGGGCTGGGGGCTGCTCAGCACCCTGCCTATGCATTTCCATGTTTGCATGTGGAAGGGCATGGAGGTGTACTCTCCCTGCCTTTACCTTTCCATGTTGGCTCGAGAAGGGGCAGGGAGGTGTGTTCTCCCTGCCTTTACCTTTCCATGTTGGCACGTGGAAGGGCAGGGAGGTGGGCTCTCCCTGGCTTTACCTTTCCATGTTGGGACGAGAAAGGGCAGGGAGGTGTGTTCTCCCTGGCTTTACCTTTCCATGTTGGCACGTGGAAGGGCAGGGAGGTGGGCTCTCCCTGCATTTACCTTTCCATGTTGGCACGTGGAAGGGCAGGGAGGTGGGCTCTCCCTGGCTTTACCTTTCCATGTTGGGACGAGAAAGGGCAGGGAGGTGTGCTCTCCCTGGCTTTACCTTTCCATGTTGGGACGAGAAAGGGCAGGGAGGTGTGCTCTCCCTGGCTTTACCTTTCCATGTTGGGACGAGAAAGGGCAGGGAGGTGTGCTCTCCCTGCATTTACCTTTCCATGTTGGGACGAGAAAGGGCAGGGAGGTGTGCTCTCCCTGGCTTTACCTTTCCATGTTGGCACGTGGAAGGGCAGGGAGGTGGGCTCTCCCTGCATTTACCTTTCCATGTTGGCACGTGGAAGGGCAGGGAGGTGGGCTCTCCCTGGCTTTACCTTTCCATGTTGGGACGAGAAAGGGCAGGGAGGTGTGCTCTCCCTGGCTTTACCTTTCCATGTTGGGACGAGAAAGGGCAGGGAGGTGTGCTCTCCCTGCCTATGCATTTCCATGTTTGCATGTGGAAGGGCAGGGAGGTGTACTCTCCCTGCCTTTACCTTTCCATGTTGGCTCGAGAAGGGGCAGGGAGGTGTGTTCTCCCTGCCTTTACCTTTCCATGTTGGCACGTGGAAGGGCAGGGAGGTGGGCTCTCCCTGGCTTTACCTTTCCATGTTGGGACGAGAAAGGGCAGGGAGGTGTGTTCTCCCTGGCTTTACCTTTCCATGTTGGCACGTGGAAGGGCAGGGAGGTGGGCTCTCCCTGCATTTACCTTTCCATGTTGGGACGAGAAAGGGCAGGGAGGTGTGCTCTCCCTGGCTTTACCTTTCCATGTTGGGACGAGAAAGGGCAGGGAGGTGTGCTCTCCCTGGCTTTACCTTTTCATGTTGGGATGTGGAAGGGCAGGGAGGTGTGCTCTCCCTGGCTTTACCTTTCCATGTTGGCCCGTGGAAGGGCAACCGTTTCCCAAAACTGAGCCATGCCGCCAAATATAACAGCATATACAGTAAATGCAAGCGGTTTCTTTGTTTGTCTGTTTCTTTGACTGTAGTGATCCTGACTGGATTATGTTGCAACATTTTCCTTCTGATGTGTTTCAGACATTTTGTTTGATAAAGTTTTAGTTGTTTATCAGAACAAACAGCACCTGAAACCACTTGGTGACCTTTCAGCAGCCTTTGTTGGAGACTCTGAATTGGCTTTCATTGGCCAAGTATGTTTGAGGCTTACAAAGAATGTGATTGTGATGCAAGGACCGGACGAAATGTCCTCACTTCTCAAGGTCTGAAGCACGCACGCACACACACGCACGTACGCACGCACGCACACAAGCAGTGTATGCAGGAGGAGTTTCCACATCCTGGGGCAACGACAGAGCGGTGGAATGAGGCATCAATCTGGAGAGGGACCCAGAGGCCTCCTCCTTACCCTCCTCTCACACTTGCTACTATTCCTGACCTTCACAACTCTTCATCACCTCTTTTTCTTCTCAGCCTCGTCTTCTGTGCTCACATTCACCACGTTTGTGTAACATTTGTTTTCAGTTATTTGTCTTCAGGAGATGGAAGTAACAACAGTTTCGTTAAAATGATGATTGGTCAGCTTATTGGAAAGTGATTTATTTTGATCAACTAATCGCAGCACTTCTACAGATATTATCTGACACGTGGACGATTCTTGGAAGGCTCCTGTAACAAGCGTGTAACGCTGAAATGACACACTTTAGATTTACATCTGAACTTTTTGCCATGATGAGGTGAAAACCTTCACCTGTGATTTTTCCTTTTGACTTCCAGATGCTAAAATAATGCGTAAAAGCTTACAGCTGCATCTTAATAGAGGTGTGATCCTTCTTTACTTTATCCTGCTTCTTGTGACTCCTCTTCCTCCTCCCCCCTCTTGCTCCCCCCTTCCCTGTCTGCTCAGATAAGCCCTCTCTGAGAAAAGGCTCCTGTTGGTCTCGCCTCTCCTCCGTCGCCTCCTATCTTCTTCACGTCTGCTTTTCTTTCCTCACTATCAGGAGCTCTCATTCTCACTGCTACCTGTTTGTTATCGCCTCCTCTCCTCAGCGCTGCGTCCCTACAGAACTCAGGACTTTCTAGGAAAATCCCAACATGACTGCTGAGATGTTGTTGATTGTTGTGAGATTCTGTCTTGCAGTGGTAAAGTGGTAAACATTCGTATTTAACATTTTAACACCTTCTACTATCAACATCTGCTGCGCTTCAAACAAAAGTGCTGGATTTGAGTTGAAAACTCTTCCTCTCTGTTCCATCGGGAAGTCAGTGTTTCCGATTTTGTGACATCCCCGGAACGCAGCGGATCACCACGTCTTACCCCAGCTCTTGGTGTCCTGCCCCGACATGCAGGGACGGTATATATAGGTATGTGCGGACGCTTTTAACCCCATGCAAACCAGCATGAAGATGGGCAGATAAAGACAGACAGTCTGTAATCTTTCCGTTTCTGAAGGGTCTTTGGAGTCGCCGGCTGAGCGTGTACGGGCTGGCGGCGTGGATGTGGAGGTGTTGGAGGCGTTGCTTTTGGGTTCTGAAATGCCATCTGGAGAAGCGTGTGTTCCAAACATGGAAGGCGTCATTAGGAACATTCAGGCAGTTATTAGTGTTGGGTTTTCTCTTCCTTTCATTTGTAAACCTGACGATAACGTGTAGTTTCTCTCTGACTCCTGAACGCAGTTGTCACATCACATCTTAAAGTTGGGTTCTCTCTGCAAATCACAACATGACATTTTCGGGAAACTTGTTGGTCAGTTAGCTTGGGGCTAAATGTGACATTTGGAGCTGGATTTCAACCCCACTTCAAACCAGCCTTATCTTGCTTTTAAAGGTTGTATTTGTTCAGTTTATCTGTCGGCGCTGCAAGTTCTGGGCGAGTATGATACATGTCTTAGGTGTCGTATGATCAGTGCATGTGATGAGCCACGCTGTGATAAAACTCACAAGGCACGTTGATCGTGGAAAAGTAAACAGCATTGATGGTTTTGTATTTTTAATGTTAATAAAATTGATGCTTTAAGGAGTACTGTATGAATGTTGTGTGATGGATTGTGACAAACAATTTGGTGCCACTTCCCAAAACTGTCAGTCTAACAGTCACACCAGTTAATTTGTTGAGTGTTTTCATGAGTTTAACAAGCTGGAGCAAATTAATTTTTTACATTTTTATTTAAATGATGAAATGATTCTCAAAATATTAGTATTTTGAGGTCAAAGATCAAGCGGAATGTGATCTGTCAAACTAATTTTTAGTCAGAAACCTTTTGAGATTAACCACCATGTATATTTTTTCAAAATAAACTCACTATGAGGGATGCTTAAAGCGAGAGTTTGAACAGTTCATCACATTTTGTCCCTTTGAATGACAACAGACTTCTGCAGCTGCGGACACACTTTACGAGTTTGTTTGAAACTCCCTTGTGAGGATAAATCACTTGATGGTGGAAAAGTCAAAGCTTCTGTCGTGTCGTTTTCAACTCTCAGAATTAAACAACAGCCGTTTCATTGCAGACAGTGAAACCTTGAACTGTCAGAAATCCGAGAGGAGCTGTGAGAGTCTCCCTCTGGAACCCTGGTCAGGAATTCTGTCCTGGAGTTCTAGCCCCTGGAGAGCTGTAATGTG
The DNA here is from genome assembly GCA_001698575.1 of Mola mola. Lineage (NCBI taxonomy): Eukaryota > Metazoa > Chordata > Actinopteri > Tetraodontiformes > Molidae > Mola > Mola mola. Next base: position 4,757,780 of record KV751364.1, on the reverse strand, counting down.
ACAGTGTAGGCAACCAGCCGAGACACATTTCCTCCTGCAGTGAGATACTCGTTCATGCGGAAGTTTCAAAAAGCGCTACACGTCATCATGTGAAAATGTCCATTAAAACTTCAAAAACCCCCGCCGGTTTCCGTGAAAGGCGAAGGAAGGAATAACATCCTGATGACTCACCTACTGATCACTGCCATAATTTTGTATTAAAAAACAACCACATCAGACGAGACCTCGACAGTCACAGTGATGTTCCTTAAAATCGCACAAGAACACAGTTTGGAGCTTTTAGTGAGGAAGAAAAGCTCAATTTAATGGATATCTCAGTCGTCTTGCAGCTTCAGGGTTTATGTCTCTTTCAGAGTTTCTGTGCGGCACAAAATGAGAAAGGACAATCTGGATGAAAACGGGGGAAAAGGGAGTGAAGGAAGAAGAAAGCAATAGAAAGGGAGGATAGGGGAAGATTAGGGAAGGAAAGAGAGACGCTGAGAGTGACTTGGAATGTGAGGAATGACCTTCGCTCTCTGGGAGCTGTCCAAGCCTGACACACACGGCTGGCAGATAATAAGGAGCGTCAGAGCAAACTCTGAAGGATTAGTGTTCAACAAAGACACTATCATTGAGTTTTTACATACAGGAGAAACCTCATTCACAGAGATTGTCCAACAGCGCCACGAACCGTTGACATCAATAACGACGGACTCTGTGTCGCCACTTCCTCCCACTGTAAAAAAATTAAGTCAGAGTGCTGCCATCCTGCGCTGGTGACGACATTTGGAGCCAGAGACTGTGCAGTCAATTTTGACCTTTCACCCCCTTTTTATGTCATTGATAACTAATTAAAACTGAACTGACGAGGAAAGACGAACACTTAAATAAACATCAGTGTGAGAGGAACTAGCTTAAATGACAGAAACCATCTTTGAGAAATATTTTCTGATGTGTACTTTGAGTTTTTAGCTTGGCCCATCTGCTAACATTGAAAGGAAGGAGCTGTACTGCAGCCAGCCACCAGGGGGCGGCTGGTTCGGCTTCTCTTTCAGGAAGCTCTCATGTTGGCCATCTTTATTTAATTAGTGGGTTTTGTGCTGTAGGATGATTCGAGAATCCACTGAACAGTTCTCTAATTTACTATTCCGCTCAAATCATCCTAACATATTAAAATAATCTGCTCATATTAACGAAATATCCGAAGGTCTGTTTCCATGTTTGATTCAGCATCTGGATCACAGTCATAATCTAATCAGCTGTTCTATGGATCAAAGGCAAAGTGGTAGTTGGGGGCGTGTTAAAATAGTCTGAAAGCATTTTGATTGCTGGAACAAATGTAATTTTCTGTAGAAGACAAAACATCTGAATGACGAATGACAGGAGGAACAGATGGAGAGCAAGAAGTGAATATAAACGTAGAGAAACAGTCACTATGATTGACCCGTAACTGTAAAAGGAACAAGTGTACGCCAGACGAACAAGGCCACGCTTGCCAAGATGTTTTGGTTTCTGCCTTTTTGTCCCACAGAGTTCCAACTGGTTGTCACAGTTCTGAAGAAAAACAAGTCAAAACTGAAATGTTTCGCTTCCCTCTGTCACTAATCTTCTTCCATACAACAGGTCTCAGATCGAGGCCCCAGACGCTCACTGATATTCGATGTCAATGACAAAGTGAAATCTGTTGACAGATAAACAGGGAATATTTCCATTAAGTAAGTCAAAACTAATGATGCTAATGATCCAGTTAGTTTCTGCAGACAAGCTAATTGATTAAATGATTAACTGCTTCATATTTAAAGTATTGTGGGGATCAAATCAAGCCCAATGCTTTGACTTTGTCTCGACATGTGACATTTAAAGTTTGGCTCCCCTTCCTCCACACATCCCTCCATCCTGCCCGCTGTCCCTTTGTTGCGTGTCTCATCTCCATGGTTACCTGAGGCACTGGGAATGTGGTGCCACCGAGGAATGTGTCCAATTATTAAACCAGCCAGGGGCCACACACACACACCTGCGCTCCTCAGGCATAGATGTGTGTTTTCAGCGTCGCCGTTGCTCATGAAGCGAGTGACAGGTGTATCCGGTGACTGAGCGTCAGCGGCTGCTGCTGCTGCTGCCGCCGGTCGAGTCGTTCAGTCGTTGCACGTTGGCGGCCGTCTCAGGTCTCATCTTTGAGGACGCAGCTGTCCTGCCAGGTTTCACCGTGAGCTAAAGCTCGTGTCTTTCGCTGGCTTGGCTAAGTGCACTTTGACTACGGCGTGCGCCTGACAGACTGACGTGTCTGAGACGTGTTCGCCGGCCGGAGCGGCGAGACGTTCTGAATCGACACGAGAGTTGTGTCTTCGCCACCACCTAGTAAAATTCTTGTCACTGTCATATTTCTCTGTTTGCTTTCTTATTGTCTCCATCGCCTCCCCCTTGGTTTGACCTGTTGCTGGCTGCCGGTCACCGTGGTAACTGCAGTCTGATTGAAGGGATCGGCAGGCTGACCTGGGAGGCAGCCACTGATCTATAAATCCTGTGGAGGTGTGTGTGTGTGTTGGAGGCAACAAAGGGGCAGCAGCAGCCTTTGTTGAGTGTGGACCAGGCAGCAGACTGACTCCCGCCGAGCGCTGAGAGAGACACGGAGCAGCTCGGCCGTTTAGCTCCAGTCTGTGACGCTACGTTTCATCACTTCTGTCTGATTAACATTTAACGCCAAATCGCAGCCGCAGGTGTTTCGCCTCTTACTGCCGACGTGTCCTCGTAACTGTGGTGGGTTTACTGGTGCTTTTATTTTGAAAGGGTCCACAATGTGTCACTCTGTGGCTGCCACTAAAGATTATTTTCATATTTATTTTCAAATCACCGTGACAAGAACAATCGCATGACGAGACCCAAACCAACATTTCTGTCTCTGTAAACTGTGAAAAATGAACTTTCTGACTCACCACAATCTAAAAAGTCCATCCAGAGTTTTCCAGACAAAATGGATGAACACTATGAGTTTAGTTTTGAAACTCCAGTATTATCACAGAGCTACATGTGGACATTGTGGAGTTTATTGAAAACAATTAAATTAAATTTGATGGTTGAAGAAACAAATGTTAAAACATCTAAATATTTTTAAAAGATGCTGTGAAACATCCGGTGGCCTAACGTACGTCAGCCCTGGAAAACCAGCCCTGGTGGCTGACTGACCGTTGATTTTCTGGGTTTACGAGGTGCATCTGATGGCAGCATGATGTGCCACGCAGACGTCTTCACAGCCGGTGTTGGTGAAACACGGTGAATACGTCATTTACCATTCTTATGTGAGGATTTTAGTACAAACATTTACCTGTTGGAGTCGCGGATTCTGATTTCAGACCGTGACAGTAAAGATTTAGAAAGATTTGAGTGAAAATAACAGCTCAGTGAAGCAGATACCCACGTCGGAGCTGTATCTTTACTCTGTTGCTCTTCTGATTAAGTGAGTCCGTCTGGATGCAGTGATCACACAGCTTTTTTTTCAATGTCTTTGAGCCCCGGGGGACGTGTAGGAGCCTTGCTCTCTGTTTCCTGCCCTGTTTATCAGAAACACAGTGTCTTCAGCTCGTGTGTGTGAGGTAGAAACAAATTTAACTGGATGATCTGTGTGTTCGCCAATTTCCATTTGTTCACTGTTGAAGCTGACAACATTTTTGACATTATTTCCGTGAAAACATCATATTTTTCCCTGGTAAGAACATCATTTGTAGCCAGACTGGTAGAGATGTGAGCAGTTCTCTGTGTTTTACACTCTGAGTTATGATGTGATTACAGTTTGGAAGTTTCAGTGATTCCAGCTGTTGTTGTCTGTGGAGTAACGCAGTTTGAGATGGATGGACCAATGTGAGAGTAGAAGACACGTCCCTGTCCTCCCTCAGCCCTCCATCCTTCCCTCCACTCCTTCATCAGCCTTAAACACACATCTGTTTTCCCTCATCCGTGCGGTACCGAGGGCTGTATTTGTGTCCTATTACGGCAGAAGGTCAATTCTAACACCCTGGATGGACTGAGGGTCAGACTGTACACAGTGAGTGGAACTGCATCGTGCCCACAAGGATAGCTGAGAGAGTGTGTGCTGTCATCACCTTTGACAGAGCTGCCTGTCACAGGGAGGAAGTTCGGAGATCACAGGTTGAGCTCCAGTGATGGATGATCAAAGACCGCGTGTGTGTGCATGAACATGTTGTGACAGGGACAGAAAGTAACTTAAGACCCCTTATTTTGCATTTTGACCTGCCCGTGCAGCCCAAACATGTGTGTGGACTTTGTGACTATGTGGGTCTATGCAGGTCCTCCATGTGGATTAAGCAGGACCCCCGTCCATGTCTGGTCATTTCAAGCACAAACGCTATTTGATCTTCACGGGGAATTCTTGGATAAAACAGCTGCATTACCATCAGAGTTCCTCCGGTCGAGCAGCAGTAATATTTTTCTAATCTCCGCTCGGACAAACCAAACTCTGTACCGAAACCCTCACCCTCACTCACTAACATGTCGCTCATGAAACTTAGCTCTTCTGGCGACGCAGGTAGTCGCTGATGGTTGATTTGTGGGTGGCTGCCTACCTTCTGCCGGGGCTTCGCTCTCAAATGACAGAGCGTCGATGTTGTCGATGTGTGATATGATAGCTTTGCACTGCTCCTCATTCTCACTTATTTTGATGAACAAGTTCCACACGGCACTTTTCGACGGCTGAAGTCGTCTTTGCATGTTTCTGCAGTTTGTATAGCTACTGTAGGATGTCGTGGTACTCTGACGAATGCTATATATTGACCTTGTGTGGGAAAGACGGCACTTTGCACATTTTCAAGTAACGCGACATCACCAGGTATCGTGTTATTTTCAGGCGCCGGCGAAAACAACAGGAAAATAACAGTATGTTTTTAGACAAACCTGTATTCAGGTGAGCTTTCTTCATAAAGTTTAGAACAGTCAAGAATCATGAGCCATTCTGAACTGTTCCCATTAAAGCTTCAGTCCCTGATGATGCAGCGGAAATTCAGATCATCATCAACAGACAATGTTGAATCTCTTTTTTCAAGCACTTTATCACTGCAAATGTGCATTGTTTCAATATTCATAGATATATCATTAATAAATCAGATTTGTTTTCACTCTGAAGAAAGAACTGAGGCAAATCTCCAGTTTTTGTTCAAAATCTCTCAAGCAATGATTTCACAAGAGACATTGTCCCTGCAGGCGGACAGTCACCACATAACCACAATGACCTCTTTCCTGTTTGTTCCATGTCTCACCTCACCATCCCCTCGCATTTCCCATCGTCACGGCTGTCAGTTATCAAAGTAAAAGCTGAAAAATGGATGATGTCCCGGTGGTGAAAAAGTGAGATAGCTCACTTTTTTTGGTCATATGGTACCATCAAATGTTTCAGAGTGTTGTCCAGTCAAACAAGTGCAACTAATGTTCCCTACTGCAAATGATGTTGTACTTTATTGTTCGAGTTTGACAGTAAAGATGTGACAGGAAATGATGTGGCAGAGACATCAGAGCATCAGAATCAGAAATACACTGCAGTGTTTCCCAGGGCATTCTAGAATAAAATTATCAAACTTCATTAATGCTATGAAGATATGGAGAATCAATAAGAAAAATAAGGATTAAAAAAGTTTCATTTCTGTATTAGTAAAAAAAATGTATTCATAGATATTTCAGAAAATAGGGAGAAAACTTGTCAAACTTCAGTATTCCTCACGTTCTCAAATAAAACCCTGGTCTCAACAACAACAAAACCTGTAGGAAAAACCGCACAACATCCACGTACAAAAAGGTTGCAGCATATTCAAATATAAATAAATATACTCAGTAGTCAGAGGGAAGTAAAAAGAAAGGCCTCTCTCTAACATTGACCCAAATAAAAATGGCCACCGCGGCATCTCCTTCCTCCTGCCAAACAAATGCGATGCAGGTACGGACGCTGCCATTTTGTGACGTGACATCGTTGGAGTCAGAACGTGCGCAGTAGGTTTCGTGTTTCCGCCCATATGCCCGTCCTCCCAACGGCAGGCAGAGCTCAGCTCTCAGTCATGACCTTTCACCCCTGGTTTTTAATGACACTTGAGCATACATCATTGTGATGTTCCTAATTTGATGTGTATTTGATGTGATGTGTTTGAAGTTTTTAGTTTGGGCCACATCCCGTTGGCTAATGTGTTTACTGATTTTTCCAGTTGATGATCATGAAAAGTGACAGATCTCATTGGGAATCAGGGCATTGATCAGTATTTCGGTTTTGCGTTCTCTCAGGTCGGACACACGCTCAGTGGAGGTGTAAGAGCCGGATGGGATGCGTTATGATGTGCGTCAGTGTTGTTTCAGCGGGTTCTGTTTGACCCAGCCGGCGAGCTGGAGGTGCAACTGACCAAACGCTGCGGCTGAGCTCGTCCGTCGAGTCGTTGCCCCTGAGAGAGAGAGGTGTGATCGAGGAGCATCTGGGGCTCGTTTGTGACAGTTTGGATGATAGCGTGTAACAGGACGGATGAGCCGGACGTGGTTCTGATGAGCTTGTCAGTGAGATTGGATCTCTCAACTCTCGTGACAGTCCTTTCTTTTCCTATTTTCCCTTCTTTACCTTTCATATCACTTCTGTCTTTTCTCATCTTTTCTTGCAGTATATCATTTCTCATTTCCTATTCTTTCATCCTCTCTCACCCATATCATTTCCCTTTTTCTGTTTACATGACCGCTTTACTTCCTTTTTTCTTATTGCTTTTCATTTCTGTTGTCTGGTTTTTCATTTTATCTCATTTCCTGTACGTTACTTTCCTAAAAATCTTGGGCAGGAGTTTCTGATCCTTTTTTCCTCTTCTATTTTACCTCCAATTCTTCCAATCCCTTCTTTTTCCCCCTCCTTCGCGTTCTCTCCTTTCTCTTGGATTTTCTGTTCTATAAATTCCCAATAAGCTCTTCTTCAAATCCAAATTTGAATTTTATTTAAATCTGTGATTGAATTGATTTCATAAATTTTCAGTAGTTTCTTGGTTTTTACCTGTATTTCTTACAACAACCTGTCTTATTTTGAAAATTTGCAGCACTCTGAGGAGATGCCGTGTTTGACGAAACTGCTCAGGTGGTCTGTTTTCATCGGAAACTGTGTCACATGTTACAGATCAAGTGTGTAGAATAATTCAGAAATGATTTGGCCGATTGTTGTGGACGTCAGTCTAACATTTTGTCAGTCTTTGAATGTTAATGTTCGGTTCATTCTCTCTGGGAGCAGAAAAGAGCCTGACGACGTGTGCATTTCTTTTCTTTGTGTGTCTGCAGCTCTTCCATGTGGCCTACGTGTTGATCAAATTTGCCAACTCTCCTCGTCCGGACATTTGGGTTTTGGAGAGATCGGTGGACTTCGGGCAGACCTACCAGCCCTGGCAGTACTTCGCCAGTGAGTAGTAGCACACACACACACACACACACACACACACACACACACACGCAGATAGTTGGTCACCTCTGTGATGCGTTTGTGGGACTCCAGATGTTTCTGAGCCCGGACCGAGTCAGATTCCATCAGCGTCACTTCATGCTTTGCTAACAGCCCTCAGGGTTCGACTTAATTCTCCCTCTCATCTCCGAGTCAAACAGAGGCCCCGAGGCCCAGCAGCTGATTGGCTGGTTGGTGCGTTGGTCAGGTTGGAGGGAGGAGGGGTTCATGACATCATTGAGCTGCCAGCTGATTGGCTGTGGCAGATGTCTGTCAGTCCCAGCAATTTCAAGGGAAATTCCAGGCAGGATTCCCGACAAGTTGCAGCTCGATGTTCACCTGTGTGTGTGTGTGTGTGTGTGTGTGTGTGTGTGTGTGAGTGTGTGTGTGTGTGTGTGTGTGTAAGAGAATATTGCTCCCTCATAAGGATCCACCTCTTATCGGCTGCTCCTGGTGTCTGTTCAGAGCAGTCAGGACCAGATCGAGCACCCTGCAACTTGATCTCAACACGAGCGGAAACATGAAGTGTATTTTCTTTGTCTCAAATACAGGCTGTCCTACACAAACTGTGAAGAAACGTGGCTGATTCATGAACAGTGCAGTTTGAGATTCAAATATGACAAAATTCTGAACTGTCACCAACCAATCAAAACACAGGATGAAATAATGCAGCTATCACTTCCTGCTTAGCTTCACCGTTTAGCACCGTTAGCACACACTGGCTGATGAAATTTCATTCTTATATAGAATTAAACCTCAGGGAGAACCTTTTCAGCCTAAGCCCTGTTTGTTGGCCTTTAAGGATCCAACATTTCACAAAATGGAAATCAACCCACCAAGAAGTTCAGTCGCTAGGATCAATTAGCTCAACAATGCCATAAAATACAAAGGCTAGCAAGTGAAAAGGTCAGAATTAAATCAATTTTTTTTCTCTACTAACTACGCTCAACATGTACCTGAAGTGTCTGGTAACATGGAGTTTTCTGAAATAAATCTACACAAATGAATTTGCCTTTCATATCTTTTCAAACATTGGAAAACATTGCACTGACAGGTAACTGACTGTCTGTGTCCACGGTCCACTGAAAAATACGGGAGTCGTACCCAGGTTGGTTGGATCAAACTTCACAGACTGCTGGAATCTCAGCGCCGTCGGAGATCCGTCATCAGCTCCACTCTTGCTCCAGAAACTTCAGAACGGGTGGAGCACCTGGTTCTGAGACTTATGTTCATCCAGATCAGCTCAAATCTAAACATATGAGCCAGTTACCTCTGGTGCCAGAACAGAAACAGAACTTGTGTGGAAATGTTCCCCTAACCCTGAAAATTCACCTCAAATGAACTTATTGTAGATAAAATACAAAAAATATCTAAACAAACAGCTTTTAGTCATTTAAAACGGTGAGTTAGTGTTGGCCACAGAGCTGTAAATCTCAGCCTTGTAATGTATGAGTTTAAAGTGCTGCAGCTGTTAGCTCTGCACATTTTAACACTCAGGACAGCAAAACACATTTAAGACCACACATCTGCTGAAATAACAGCAGTGCAAGTGTAATTTGTGCTTTATTACAACAGAAACAATCGAGTTCAAGATTTTCTAAATCGATACCGAATTGGAAAAAAAAAATCGCAACGCATCGATGAATCCATATTTTTGTACCCAACCCTTCGAGTGTGTAAATAAACACAGTCACACGTCAGCAGTGGAGTTACCAAAATGATGTTCTCCTGAAGATGTGATGATCCAAGAGAGAACGTGCTGCTTCCTGTGAGCACGAGCAATAACGTTACAAGACAATAAAGCAGCTGAGCGAAGAGTTCACCGTAGTAAAACCAACACAACTGTTCTCTAAACAGTCCTCTGTACTCACTTTCACACAAATGCTCCGCCTCTCCGCGCTCTTCCATATCTATTCCCCTTAAACTGGATATGTTTTTATCCATTTATCTGGAAATTCTCTCTTTTAAATCCGAAGTGTTTATAAATTGATTAACAACGATATAAAGGTTGGGTTGCAGTCTCAGCTTTAGGATTCAGGAAGAGGAAAAAGGATGATTCCAGCTGTTGTGAAGCTGAAAGCACAACACAGTTGTATTTAACAAAGACAGTTGGGTAAATCACAGCTCTCCACCAGGCCAAGACCTTCCTGTAATTATCTCTGATCATTGAACTAAGAGGTGGATGTTCATGCTCTCTTTTCTCCCCACCCTCCTGTGTGTAGCCTCCAAGGCAGACTGTATCGAGCGTTTCGGTCAGAGGACCATTGAGAGGATCAACTACGATAACGACATCATCTGCACCACCGAGTACTCGCGAATCGTCCCGCTGGAAAATGGAGAGGTGAGCCTGGCAGCCTTCACTTCCTGATGGATGTTTATCGTTCTTCCTCCATATTTAACGTAGCCATCAGGTGGGCCTGAGTGGAGGCGCAAAAAGATGAAAACCTGAAAACCAAAACCTCAGGGCATGAATGTAAAGCATCTTTGTTTCTTTGTCCAAAGCTTCAGAGCTGAAAGAGTCATTTTAATTCTGCATTGATTTGTCAAACATAAAGATGAGTTGCTTTTCTTTATCTGACTTCATATCAAAGTTTTTGGACCCTTTCAGCATTTAATAAAACTTAAAATTTTAAAAATTAATTATTTTTAATAAGAATGTTGGCAAGTTGCTGCTCTTTGTAGCTCTATTCTTGGTCTTTCTGTGGGATTCAGAACCAAATATCCTGAAATTTCCTTTATTGTGTACCGATTAGTATTCCACATAATTAGATTTACTATAAATGAGTCAGATAGGTTTTGTAGTTATCCTGGAATACAAAATGCATTAAAACTAGACATTACTCAATTAGTGGGTTAGGCTTCTCCATCTCGGCTAAATTCCCTAAAACACACCTTCTTTCTGCATATGCACCTATGGTGACCTTGACCTTTCAAGGTCAGATTTATTTATAGTTTAATAGTTTTTTTTCCTCTGAGCTCATATTTCAGTTTTCTACCAGACTGTGGTATCAGTTGTTGTTTTCAGCATTCATAAATGTGATATATAGTTTTTTTTTTTAGGTCATGGTCCTTTGGTGCATGTTGTTGGCGTCACCTGGAGGGTGTCACTGGAAGTGCAGTCAGCTGGTTCTGACTGACCCCAGTTGGACCTTTCTATGTCAGTTCCTTCCAGAGATGTCCAAATCCAAAAGTTAAAACTATGTGACACCAGTTGGACCTCTCTGTCTTGAGCTGGGCCATTTGCAACCTGCTCACAAACAAATGAACTAACGCAAACAGAACGTGGTTTGAGGTAGTGAAGCGTAGCTGAATGGGATATGATCAGAGACAGTATGAGAAAATACTCCCACAGGATCTTCCAGCACTAATTCAATGAGACCATAGAGAATCAGAGTAGACCAACATGATGATCACATTGAGAGTATGTTTGGTCTGGTCGATGTGTGCAGGACTCTCCCACACTCCGATGTTTGTGTTCCCACACCTGCAGCTCTCCGGATAACGTCTCTGTCCTCCCCTCAGATCGTCGTGTCCCTGGTGAACGGTCGGCCCGGAGCCATGAACTTCTCCTACTCACCGGTGCTCCGGGAGTTCACCAAGGCCACCAACATCCGGCTGCGCTTCCTGAGAACCAACACGCTGCTGGGACACCTGATGGGGAAGACGCTGCGCGACCCCACCGTCACCCGCCGGGTACGACCTTACGGGGACAGCGTCCAAAACGGCCGACGGCATAAAGCTCCTTTATCGATATAAATTTACTCTAACTTTCTGTTCTTGAATGTACTCAGATGTATTCGTAATCACTTGAAAACCAGAACAAAAAATACAAAACCTCTACCTTTGGTTTCATTTGTGTCAGCTTTCGTTTAACTTCATTGAAGCTCAATGTTTAAAAAAGTAAAATTCTCAAACACACGTTTGTTTTGAGACGTGTGAATGCCAGAATTTGAAGGAAACGGACATTTTTGTGATATAAGCTTATTTGACCAAAAAGCTGCAGCTAAGAAGAGCTTAGCTTATTTTAGGTTAGATTAGTTTATCTTAGCTTAACAGACGGACGACTTTGTTCATCATAATTTGCCTACAAAAGTAAAGAAGTGAATAACAATTTGAACAACCGGGCCAGCAGTCGTCAGTTACCTCCAGTTGCTATGCTAAGCTAATGTACTTAATGCGTGACATGAGAGGAGCATGAATACTCACAATGAATGAGAGCACCTCGATGATCATTACTCACACTGTGTATTTCCTTTGCAGTATTACTACAGTATCAAAGATATAAGTATTGGAGGACGCTGTGTGTGTAACGGACACGCTGAGGCCTGCAACGCCGAGGACCCCAACGACCCCTACAAGTGAGCCACGACCAGGGTCTTCATATGTCTTCATATATTTGTGTGGACTAGGTTTGGCTTTAAACTAGCCTTATGAGGACATTTTGGCTCGACCTCATAACTCTAAATGGCTTTGTGAGGGTTAAGATTAGAAGTTCCTGAGTGTGTGTGTGTGTGTGTGTGTGTGTGTGTGTGTCCATGATTCAACCAGTTTGTGAGGACATTTATGTAAACAACCGATTTCTAAAAAGGATTTGTCATTGTGGTGAGTCTGACGCATCTAACCAGTCACCGTAACAGACAAGCCTAGACTGTAAATACACACACACACCTCCTGGAGCTACAACCCAGAATGTTTCTGTCATTCTTCGCTGTTTTTCTATTTGGTGCCGGTGGTGTCTGTGTGTCTTCACCAGGAACGCATACCTGCCGGGCAGATTAGATACAGGATGTGTCAGGACATATTAGGCTGCTGACGGACCACAAAGGGAACTTTAAGCCAGGAAAATATGCATGAAGGCACATCTGCATCAGTTTCACTTCCAGACGTTCCAGGAGCATCATGTGTGCACCATCCTAGTCCAGTTTTATAGTTCACAGACAGCCAGAGGAAGAGAAAAGGTGTGAGACACAGGGCCCTTGGTGACAATGCAGAAAAGTGTGTTCGGGCTGTTTTATGAGAAGTAAAGAGCAGGAGGAGGTGGAGAGGAAGACCTCCAATTTCTGTCCTTCAGGTAGGGTTCATGTTTAAGCTGAATGGCGCGGCTGAGCTTGTTGTGTATCTGTGTGACAGACATAAGTGGGGGTCTCATAAGAGGAAGTGCGTCATTAATTTAATAATACGTGTGAATGTGTGTGTTTAACTTTATGGTCTATAGGTGAATTGCAAGTTCTATAAACTGGGGTGTGTGTGTGTGTCGGGGGGCGGCGACGGCTGCGGTTTGAGGCTTTCATTACAGCCACATCCACTCTGACTCACTCACACACACCAGCCTATAAATATTTGTTTTCTGTCTTGTTTCGTGTAGACGCATAGACTTGTTGTGTCTTGCAGCCGTGAGGGAGCTATTTCCATGTTGGGAACTGGGGAATGTGGAGGGAAAAGGGGGATTTGGAGGGAGCAGCGTGGCGCAGCGGAGGAGGACAAACCGCTGCAGGGAGGCACACACACTGATGTTCTGCACATGACATTATGGTCGATGGATGCAGACCTACCAGTACGGTCGTTTGGGTCGTGGTTCCGCTGCGAGTCAGCAGCTGTTATACTGAATACGTGAAGAAGACCGAGGTCAGGTTCTCCCCAGTGTTCCTCTGTCCGCTTCCTGTAGTGTTCTGAGTGTGAAGGGTCTGATATCTGAAATACAGATGGGCTTCTAAAGGCCCAGTCCGCAGCCTCCCAAAACTAAACAAAACTCCAAAGCTAAAAAGCTAGCTCTTTCTGAGGGAATGTCAGCTAGCTGTGGCAGCCATCAACTAACTGTGGCAGATACCTGTCAGCTGTGGCAAACTGTAGCTAGCTGCAGGAGATGTTAGCCAGCTGTTGCAGGCATCAACTAACTGTGGCAGTGGTTAGCAAGCTGTGGCAGGCATTGATTAGTTGTGGCAGTGGTTAGCAAGCTGTGGAAGGCATTGTTTAGTTGTGGCAGTGGTTAGCAAGCTGTGGAAGGCATTAACGAGTTGTGGTAGTGGTTAGCAAGCTGTGGCAGGCATTAACGAGCTGTGGCAGTGGTTAGCCAGCTGTGGAAGGCATTGATTAGTTGTGGCAGTGGTTAGCAAGCTGTGGAAGGCATTGTTTAGTTGTGGCAGTGGTTAGCAAGCTGTGGCAGGCATTAACGAGTTGTGGTAGTGGTTAGCAAGCTGTGGCAGGCATTAACGAGCTGTGGCAGTGGTTAGCCAGCTGTGGAAGGCATTGATTAGTTGTGGCAGTGGTTAGCAAGCTGTGGAAGGCATTGTTTAGTTGTGGCAGTGGTTAGCAAGCTGTGGAAGGCATTAACGAGTTGTGGTAGTGGTTAGCAAGCTGTGGCAGGCATTGATTAGTTGTGGCAGTGGTTAGCAAGCTGTGGAAAGCATTGTTTAGTTGTGGCAGTGGTTAGCAAGCTGTGGAAAGCATTGTTTAGTTGTGGCAGTGGTTAGCAAGCTGTGGAAAGCATTGTTTAGTTGTGGCAGTGGTTAGCAAGCTGTGGAAGGCATTGTTTAGTTGTGGCAGGGGTTAGCAAGCTGTGGCAGGCATCAACGAGCTGTGGCAGTGGTTAGCC
>KV751364.1:4730257-4743715 GCA_001698575.1 Mola mola | reverse complement strand
TTAGTTGTGGCAGTGGTTAGCAAGCTGTGGCAGGCATTAACGAGCTGTGGCAGTGGTTAGCCAGCTGTGGAAGGCATTGATTAGTTGTGGCAGTGGTTAGCAAGCTGTGGAAGGCATTGTTTAGTTGTGGCAGTGGTTAGCAAGCTGTGGCAGGCATTAACAAGCTGTGGCAGTGGTTAGCCAGCTGGGGAAGGCATTGATTAGTTGTGGCAGTGGTTAGCAAGCTGTGGCAGGGGTTAGCAAGCTGTGGCAGGGGTTAGCCAGCTGGGGAAGGCATTGTTTAGTTGTGGCCGGGGTTAGCAAGCTGTGGCAGGGGTTAGCCAGCTGGGGAAGGCATTGTTTAGTTGTGGCCGGGGTTAGCAAGCTGTGGCAGGGGTTAGCCAGCTGGGGAAGGCATTGTTTAGTTGTGGCCGGGGTTAGCAAGCTGTGGACGGCATTAACGAGTTGTGGCAGTGGTTAGCAAGCTGTGGAAGGCAGTATCTAGCTGCAGCAGATCACAAATATTCAGTTGTTTTTCAGTACCTGTTTATTTAAAGGACACTTTTGAATTTGACATTTTTATTTTTGTTTATTCTTGACTTGTGAAACTTTTGAAAGTGACAAAAAAAATCCTACTAAAACTGAGGCCCTCTGGTTCAGAATATATAAGGTAACGATGTAAAGTAATTAAACAGCTAATTAAACAGGATGTTGTAGTTCCTCAGAAAGTCACTGAATGAAAAAGGTGAGCCAGCACAACTCTGTTGTTGGGACGATCTGCTTCGTCTCTCGTGCTGCTGATCGGACGCTGCAGTCTGACACACGGCCGTACATCTCTACTGTGTTTGAGTCTGGTGGACACTGACCAGAGATCAGTCTCAGATGCTCCGTGTCCGCAATGCGTGCTGCCGTGACAGTTGCTGACAGTGTGTGTACTTTCACACGTCTGCATGTATGAGTTCACACCTTCTAGCTGAGAGCACGTGGAGTCATTAAAACTTCAGCTTTTGTCCACATATTCGCTCTCCTCTCTCCAGCTGTGATTTTTAAGATGTGAAATGACTGCCCTGTTCTTTGGACGGCCATTTGGCCAAATTTAATTAATTCATCCAAAGTGTAATAATAATAATAATAAGAATAATAATAAAAATCAGCCCTCCAGTCAGTTGGGACATGTTGAACACAGAAACAGGATTAGAATTTATGATCCACACACACGCTGCTTTTCATTTTGATAATTGAACATTTGATCATTATCGCTATACCTTTACATCCCTTTGATGCCACCAAACAGGTAACAACACAGAGTAAGTAGAAAGCAGAGTGTGTTTTTGCGCTCCGAGCAGCGTCTGCGTGAATAGAGGCATTCATTCACTGCACAGAAAGTGTTTATGATGTCACTATAATGTACGGCGGTTTACAGAGCGTCTGCAGGCTGAGGATGAAGAGCCGTCTGCAGTCCAAATAAACAGAAGCTCCAGATCTGAACTCACTCCCTTTACACCAGATTAGAGGTGTTCATGGAGATTATGGCCGGTAAAGATCAGCGCTATTAATCTCTTCAGAAGAAATTTGGCGGGATTATAATCCATTGAAGATGGATTTCCTGTGTGTTTGATTCTTCACAGTAAATGTGTGTTTATGCTACAGATGTCGTGTTAATAATGCAGTGATGTGTAGCAGAACCAAGAGAAGCTAAATCTGGGAAGATTTTAATCTAAAATGAAAACGAGTAAAACGATATGCACTGTGTGATGTAGTCTACATTAATTTAACGAATTTGCTCCCAAGCATCCAGATATGAACTCTAATTTCAGCACATTTCCTTCCTGATGCAGTTATGAGACGGCACCACGCTGGACGGTATCGTTGTCAGCTGGCTGCTCGGTCACAGTTGGTCTCACTTTGCTTAGCATCACCTCCAGTTCAGGATGAGCGCTCGCAGAGGCGGGGCCACGGCTGGGTTAGTCATCAGCACGGGGGGGAGCTCTCAATCCAACAGTAATTATTCCTCTGAAAATCAGAGATAATGTTGATCTGGAGCTTGATGAGCTCCAGTTCTCCACTAAAGCTTGTTTATACAACCCAGATAAGGTGTGAATACTTCTCGGGTTAGCTGGGAAAATCAGTGCCTCCAAAATACCTCTAATGCTCAGATATAGTAAAACGAGTAGCGGACAACATGTTGATGAGGTGTGTGAAGGAGTTTCCCCTCCTGAGGGTGACACACAGCTGATCACACAGGTTTACTGCCGCCGCGGCGACGGTCGTACTGGTTTTATCGGGGCGACAGAGTCCAGGGTTGTTTCCACAGAACAGAGTGAGCTGCAGGAGACAGACAGTGACTCATCCTGCTGTTTTA
This sequence comes from Mola mola, assembly GCA_001698575.1. Lineage (NCBI taxonomy): Eukaryota > Metazoa > Chordata > Actinopteri > Tetraodontiformes > Molidae > Mola > Mola mola. The sequence goes on along the minus strand of KV751364.1, from coordinate 4,741,374 downwards.
ACCAGAGAGAAACTGTGGACAAAGTCAGACACGAAACCTTTCTTTGTTTAAAGTGTTCCTCTCATATAACCTGTAGTGTGCAGCTGCCGTTAAACAGTTTACAGTTCGTGATAACACAGTGGATATAAATACGTGATTCAGGAGGAATTCTGGAGTTTTAAACAGCCAGCAGGACGGAGCAGGGCTGCCGATCGCTATCCTGCTGCAATATGGTTTAAATTTGAATCAAATGTTCCTCAGTCATTCGGCTCCGTCCCTGGAGCCCAGCAGTTTGTGTTGGTTTCCTGCGAGCAGGTGTGTGATGGAGGAGAATTTCAAAAGAATTCCTCCTGACCCCATCGAGCGATCGAAAGCTGTCCACCTGGCTTGTGTCATAGTGATGGAATGCAGATCTGAGAAGTTTCATCAATGCTGGACCTTGTTGCATTTTGGCCAGCAGGTGTGTTGTAAATGAAAGCAGGTTGGCTGACGGGAGGTCTGTGTTCAAAGGCAGCAGGTGACTGAGCGTCCTTACCGGTGTTTTCTCAATCAAATGCAAATGAGCGACGGTTTTCAGTGACACTTTCAGATTTCCTTTAAGAAAGGGGACATTTTGTGTGACATATCAAACGATGCAGATTCAGTTTGGAACAATATTTAACTTATTGTAGCTCAGGTAAAACTGACGCTAAACAGCAGAACAGACCAAAAGTCGGCATTTCCTTCTTGTTTCCTGCTCACAGGAGAATTTCCCCAAATAACTTGCAGTGGTTAGCACTGTCGCCTCACAGCAAGAAGGTCCTGGGTTGGATTCCGGGTCAGGACGTTTCTGTGTGGAGTTTGCATGTTCTCCCTGTGTCTGCGTGGGTTCTCTCCGGGTTCTCCGGCTTCCTCCCACAGTCCAAAAACATGCAAACTGGGGGTTAGTAGGTTAATTGGTCACTCTAAATTGCCCGTAGGTGTGAATGTGAGTGTGGATGGTTGTTTGTCTCTATATGTCAGCCCTGCGATGAACTGGCGACTTGTCCAGCGTGTACCCCGCCTTCGCCCCAAGATGGTGAGATAGGCTCCAGCCCCCCCCCGCGCGACCCCTAACGGGATAAGCGGTAGAAAATGAATGAAAACTTTACAGATCACAGCTGTTCAGAGTGAAACTTTACTGCTGGACTGCTGATGTAACAACACACACAGTGGACGGTACATCTTCACCACGCCACATAAATTAGAATATCCAGATATTCACCATATTCACTAATCTGGCATCTGCATCCATTTAATCTCTAAATCAGTGGTTGCATTAAGATAGACTGATACGACCAAATCAACTTACCTGAACCCCACAATCTAACTGAAGCTCTATCACCATTTCATCAAAATCTGGTGTAAAATATTTTTTAAGTTGTGTCCATCTGAGAAAAATGGTTCAGATCCAGAATTCGGATCCTAATGCGGATCAACACCAAAATACACTTAATGAACATTCTAAGATGACGAAGCTGTACACCAAATTAGGTCAACATCCACTGAAGATTTTGACTAGTAAAAACTGAAAAAAACTGATCTGGGTCCTGATCAGGATCCCCAGCAGAATAGACCTACTTTAATTTGAGAGATAACGAAGCTCGTTGCCAAATTTTGTCAAAAGTCACTGCTGACATTTTGATTTGTGTCCACCCCAAAAAATAATCTGGATCCAGATTAAAAACTTTGTGCATTTTCTGCTTTTTAACTTTTAAAATATAAATGATAAGCAAATAGAGAAAAGTGTGTGTGTAGGCACGTGAACCATGTTTGGTTGTGAATTTCAAATCAATTAAACAGTTAAAATCTGGCCCGGTGAGTCATGACCGAGGGTTCTCTGCTTCAGCCAGGAAGCTCCGCAGTTAACAATCCACACCAGGAAATAGTGACTTTGGATGGAAACCCTCCATTGAATGTCACTTCCTGCAACAGTTGAGCAGAGCTGCCCGCCAGGGAGGAAGAGAGGTGGAGGCAGGGTGGGAGGGTTAAACCGTGAGGGATCGGCCGAATGAATGGGTCCGATGGTAAAAGGTGAAGGCTGGAAACACAATATGTAGACTCGTTATCAGCTCGGTCCAGAGCGCAGAAAGGCAGCAGCGCAACCCCCACGGTGTCTTCTTTTCAGCTAAAACGTGCTTCAAGTATGCCTTTTAAAAGTACACCACCTTATTAACCTAGCTGACCTCTCCGTCTGTAGATATGGAGGTCGGGGACGATTTGTGTGGTCGAGATATGGACAAAACACTAATTAAAAACACTAGTGGACAAAAAAAGGAAGCAGCCAAAACTTTAATTAAACTCCAAAAACATGAGAACTATTAGAACAAGAATGTGCAGACAAAGCCAGACCGATGTTGCAGCTGCACGTCTTATCGTTTGCTGCAGTTTAATGTGTTTGAGTTTCACCCCATCAGGTAAAGGAGAGGCTCCTGCTTTCCTGTTTCAGAGACGTGACATTTTCTTCAGCTCCCACGGCTGTACGAAAGAAATGTATAACCTCACTGAGACTGAGCAGAGATGTGTCGGCCATCTTTATTTGTCGGTGGTTTAGTGTGAAAAGTAAATAAAAACAAGAGACAAAGACATGACAGCTCTGTGTGCGAACTGTCATGTGATGACGTTTGTTTGACTTATTAAATTGACATAAGAGAAAAATACAGGTGAAAACCCTCTGAAGTCACATTTTCACCTGCCGGCGGTACAACAGGACCTTCTGTCTCACCTGGTGTCAGCGAGCGGGTCCAAACCCGGCTCAGACACTAGAACCCACCGGAAACCAACCATCTGGATTTGTTTCCTTCCTGTGATCGCGCCTCTCTCTGCTGCGACTCGGTGTTTGTCTTTATGCGAGCGCTTCAGAGGATGGCGTTCACAGCGCCTCTCTGTCTTCCTGCTGTGTTTTGGCCGCAGGTTTACAGACTAATCCGATTAACCGCCGGGGCGACGCAGTCAGCCGCCGCCGCTGGAGGAGAAAGATTAACTCCTGCATTGTTGGGGGTCTATTTCCACCTTTGACTCGGTCACACCTCTTTCTCTCTTTCTTCTCTTTTCTTTGTCCCTCTGAGAGAACGAGAGGAATGTGAACTTTTGTTTTACCCACAACGCACGGGGCCGAGATCAGACACCAGGGCAATACAGCGTGTGTGTGTCCTTTTATTTGGAGCCAAAACGGAATCTTAAGCCAATATTTAGCCACCAGAGTGAGAACATTTTGTCAGGCAGGTCGGACTCGGGTTTTGGTTTTGGTAAGGGGATCGTCAGCGAGCGTCCTCACAAAGATACAAGGACACTGAACACTGAAAAAAAAACCAAACACCATCATTTTAAACCGTACCTGTTGTTGTTGTTTACAGGTTACAGTGTGACTGTAAGCACAACACCTGTGGCTTGTCTTGCGACCAGTGTTGCCCTGGATACAACCAGTTACCTTGGAAACCGGCCACGACCTACAGCGCCAACGAGTGCGAAGGTGAGTTACGGCCTGATGTGTGTGTGTAAGAGCTCGTGCTGGGTCAAACACGTGCGCCGTGTAAGCAGTGACCCTGCAGAGGAATGTGTTGCTTCAACAAGCTGAGAAGAGACTCTGAACGTGGTTTCATGTGTTTCCCTCACGCTGAAAACGCTCAACCTATCGTGAATATTCACAATATTTCCTCTGGTGTTTGTGCTGAGAGAACGTCGATGGTTATCACACCTCTCGTTAACGAGCGGATCAATCGGGTCAGGCTGCAGCATTTCTGTCCTTACACGTCCTGGTCGTCCCTCTATAAAAGCACCAAGTCTCCGTCTGTCCGTCTGCCCCCCACAGGGCAGAAAAACATTCATCAGATCCACTTCAGACTTGCCAGATGTGTTTCTGATGACTCAAGGATGTGCAGTCGGTGCAGTTTAGCGTCGCAAAGCATTCAATACCAAAACAAATCTCGCCAGTTTTTATGTTGAGTGCTTCTTCTCTCCTCTGAGCCAAAGAACAGACAGCACTACTCTGTCTTTGAACCCACATAGTGATGGAAGATGTGATTGCATCTGTTCCGGACTTCAGTCCAACAGGCAAACGTCCCAGATCGGCACCTTACCAGTTGTACAAAATGGCAAAAATAGGAATCATTCATCAGTCTTCTTCCATAGTTTCTGCATTCATTTGCAAATGTTTACGTTTTGGGAAAGATCCAGATCTGATTTGGATCTGGATCAGTTTCAAACATGGAAGAAACACAAACACTAATGGATAGAGTTTATGAAACTTGTGTTAGTAGGACTTGGCTGAATAGATAAATGTTATTTAACATGGATCAGGTTTGATTTTAAACATAATGTAATAAAACAATCTAATAAAGAGTAAAACAATAATGGGCTGCATGCATGCAGATTTTACTTCTTCCTGTCAACCTCTTTTTGAATTTTAAGTAACTTTCCATAAGTTTGATTAGTTTTGTTTTTGTCCAATGTGTTTTTTCACTTTCCCTTTTTGTGGACGTATTATTTTGTACAGATATGTAGTCATTCGTACAATAAGAGAGTATTTTAAAGTATTTGTTTTATTGTTCATAGTCACTGCACACTCACAGGTGGACTTCCCAGAACCATTAGCTGTAGGTTCAAAGCATTTGGACTGAAGTGATGGATCTGATGAACCTCTGTGTCTGTCGCAGTCTGTCGGCCCTCTCTGTCTTATCAAACTCTGGTTGTCTTCACGCCTCAGCTATCAGCGCTGCGGTTATATTTAACGAGGATCAACGTGGCCGTCACAATGACACCAGGGTCAGCTGAGGGCAGCATGTCAGTGACAAGAACAGCGCAGGCGTCTGCTGAAGCTCTGCCAGGTCCTTCCTGTAGCTGGATGCAAGTGTTCTGCCCTGTTTTAAGCAGCACGACAAACAAAAATCAAGAACGCAAGAATTCATGTTTTGTTGGTTTTACCAGGACGACACGAGGCTAAAAACACACTTCAGATTTAAAGATCCTCCCCAATCAAATAGGCAGGTTTCTAATTTTAATTCCCCCTCAAATGTCTCCTTTCTTGGTCTACACTGACTCATTTCTGCCCGGAGGATAGTTTTCACATTCCTCTGCTGCAGAGATTTGATTCATCACAGATATGTGTAGATGTGTAGTGGCAGTCTGATGAGCCATCCCTCGCTTTGTCAGGCACCGCTAACAAGCTAACAAACGACAGCTGCTAACTACACTTAACATTCGGACACATCTGCTCGTCAACATCAGGCTGCCTGTTTGTGGGACGTTCTGCCTTCTTGATGCTAAGCGTCAACCTGGCGTTCACAGCGGCAGCGGGCGGAGCCTCAGGCATGTGATTCATAAAGATTCATATTTCTGAAAGCCAAATATGTCCGAAATGTCAAATTTTCATGTGTCACACATGCGTTCTTTCACTTGTACGACATTATTTTTTAAAGTAACCAAATGTACATTATTTCACAGTATAACGAAACGTGAAAAACAATTCTTACTCCTTCACTTTATCCAAAAAATTCACCAGAGTTACAAGGTCGCTCAAAGGAGGTTGTCAAAGCTCAACTTAAACTGTCAATAAAACTGAAAGTACGCCTTTTTTTGTGTCTTTAATGTCAGTTTGAAGAATAAAGAGCTCAACCGATGGTCAGCTTGAAGCAAAACGCTTGCCGTTATCAGCAGCTGGAGGATGAAGGGTTTATTTAGCCGGGTCAGATAAGAAGCTGCTCTATCGGGCTTCTCCTGGCCTGCGTTTACGTTCATGTCTCTCTCTGTCTGACAGGAAGACGAATGTCATCTTTGACTGTGTGAACACTGACAGACTTCCTCTTTAGTCGTACCATCAAAGGAATCCGTCACACAAGAACAAACTCGGAGACAAAACTCCAGGAAGTCACGTGATCATGTGGAGTTCATGAACATGACATCTCCATGCTAAGCTAACAGGCTTCAGAGATAATGTGGAATAATTGTGTTAAAGGAATGCAGGATTTTCCTAAAAACCGGCGTACAGAATATCTCTGGAATCACTAACAGATGTGTTTGAACGGCAGCCAACAACTCCTGCGAGAGGCGCAGCCTTCTGTCCGTCTCCGTTCTCACAGTCAGAGGCCTCAGTAACGCAGGAACGTGTCATTATTTTCATTATCTTTAGCTGCTGTTCCACACCTTCATGCAGCCCAGAAGCATCTGAACATCTGCAGGGTCTGAAAGGCAGGACTGGAGTTCCTTTCTAAAGCAGAAAAACCAGCTGTTCATGCACGGCACCAAATGGACATTTCCTTTTAAACAATTACTTCCAATATTTTGGCTCTTCTTGAACACATTTTGGCTTCATATACAATTTAAAACATGTTACTTTGATGATGTCTGGGATCATTTTTGCAGCATAACCTCAATTTTATTCATCTGACATTTTTTTTTTCACTTTCACAAACTTTATTGCCACATTTTACCTAAATACACACAAAAAACATGTTTTATTGTCTAGTTGTGAGCAAAATTTCTAAACATTTGTTCCAGATTATTAGCTGTCAGGATTTGCTGCTTTTTTTTTGACAGTAAATGAAGAGTTTGGGGCTTTTTAAATGTTGGTTGGACAATATAAGCAATGTGAAGATGTAAAAAAAAGTGATGAGCACTTTCCATACATTTATCAGAATTAGAATACTTTATTAATCCCAGAGGGAAACTCGTCACAAATTTGGAATTAATAATGTAAACTTGCAGATGCATCGATGATTAAAACAATTGTCAAGTCAAATTTATACCTAATAGGTTTCAGAAAATATCACACAGTTTTGTATAGATCCAAAATCCAAACTAAATCCTACAAAATGAGGATGGATCCCTGCTTCCCTGGTGAGGATGAGTTACTTCAGGGTGACTTTACCTGCACGTGTGATGAACTGAAATATTTACACATGTGATCACATGAAGGGAGCTGACGATGATGGAAGGCGACTCTCATCGAGCGTCTGGTCAGGAAGCGGCCGCGGCCGCGTTAATTACGCGCAGATGTGTGTGGAAAAGGCGACCACCTGTCGGGTGTCAGAGACTCGCAGAACAGACTTTCTGCGGGCCTTTTACACATCGCACATCAGCAAAGATGAAATGAACTGTGTTTTTGTCCATATTCAACAGATAATTACTGCTGTTTATTAAGAACTGCTGAAAAACTGTCTCTTCCTGCCTGAGTTTCTGTTTCCTCTCATCTTTCAGTTGTCTTTGTTGTCATGTAACCTTCTGTCATTTCAAATTAGTTCACTTATTCTGATCATTTTACTGCCTCCCACACTTATTTTAAACAAATGGAATCTGTAAATACTGATTTTTTTTTAAACGTGATCTCAGATAATTTACTGTATTTGAAAGCATCAACATCAGCAGACAAATCACATGTTTAAAGAAAATAATTTGTTTAACGATGGACTGTTTATAAAGACGGCCAGAAGTGAAGCCAGAGAGTCTGGGTGGCCCCCTGGTGGCTGGCTGCAGTATAACTCAGAAACCAAACTCATTAAAGCACAAAGTACTTATCAAATAAATGTTCCCCAAAGATGGTTTCTGTCATTTTAGGTAGTTTTTATCACGCTGATGTGTGTTCAAGTGTTAATTTTTTTATTCAGTTTGGTTTCATTTGTTACTTGATGCTGTTTAAAAGAGGTGAAACCTTGTGAGTGGCAGGGCAGGAACTGTTACTGCAGCTCCACCCCCTCTGATCATCACCAGCACAAGATGGGAGCACTCACGTCAGGATGTTTTTGCTTCATTTTTGTACAGCAGGAGGAGGTGTGGACACGGTGGCCGTCTTTGTTTAGGTCAGTGGTTTTAACTTGTTTTATGTTTCTTGTTGTGTTTCAGCATGTAACTGTCACCGTCACTCTTTTGACTGTTACTATGACCCTGAGGTGGATCAGAGGAGAGCAAGTCTGGATGTCCACGGACATTACAGAGGGGGCGGAGTCTGTCTCAACTGTCAGGTAGACAAGCACGCCGTTTTTTTTCTTCACTTACTTCACTCCTGTATCCTGTTGTCCCCTACAATATTAGAAAATTACTTGTAAGACTTTCAAGAGGGAGAAAATTATCATAATATGCAATAAAACCACTGTAGTTATAGTCTTACATATACACAGTATATATGTATGTATGTGTATATATGGAGGACCAAGCGTGCCTTTGACAGTGTAATGAAGCTTTTCATTAAATAAACACATCTTCTTGTGTCGCTTTAGATCATTTTGTAAGTATAAGTCACAGAAAGGCTGACAAGAGAAGCTGAATGAATCAGTGTGAACTAGATAACTGAAAAGCTGTGGGGAAATGAAAACACAAATAAAGGCCTTTTTAAATGAGAAAAAATTGTATTTCCTGGGAAAATGTGTGTGTGAATGCTGGTTGCTGCTGAATTGCAGTAAAACGAATTAAAGAGCCAGAAAAGTGATGAGCTACAGTGTAAGTTGACATTGTTTCTCTCCTTCAGCATCACACCACCGGAGTCAACTGTGAGCGCTGCATCCCCACCTACTACAGGTCACCTGACCACGCCCTCGAGTCGCCGCTGGCCTGCTCGCGTGAGTGACAGCTGTCCATCAAATCACATGATTAAATGTACCGGCGATAAATGTTTCCGCTCCTCCTCCTCCTCCTCCTCTTCCTCGCCTCAGCCTGCGACTGTCAGTCCGAGTTTACCGACGGAACCTGCGAGGATCTGACCGGCCGCTGTTTCTGCAAACCGAACTACACGGGAGAGAAGTGCGACTCCTGCGCCAGCGGCTTCATCGACTTCCCCGACTGTTACCGTGAGTCACAGCGGCCGTGACGCCTCGTCCGAGGGGCGGAGCTTCGGGTTTGACGTCTCTTTCTCTGTCTCTCTCCCCGACAGCCGTCCCCACTTATCCCACCAACAACAACAACAACGGCGAAGCCAAACCAGCAGGGGAGATCATCAGTGAGTCTCTTTTATTTTGTGTTTTGTGTATTTACCTGTTTTTTCAACTGTCCTTTTGAATGCAGAGAGAGTTTCTTCAGGCGCCGCCCTGTTCAGAACAAGTGAACAAGTGACTGACGGCCGCTCTGCCTGCTCTCTGTGCAGACTGTGAGTGCAGCGCCGCCGGCACCGTGGACAACTCCTGCAGGCCGGATCCACGGACTCGCAGCTGCGTGTGTAAGCCGGGTTTTACCGGAGACCACTGCGACGCCTGCGCCCCAGGTTTCCACGGACTCAACTGCCAGGGTGAGATGTACTCACGGATCAATTCAGCCTGGACGTCACTGTGTCTCCGTCTGACCAACAGGAAACCGAATTATCACAACACAAACACTCAGATAAGCACTGAATTCACACAGCGTCACGTGATGTGTGTCAGCCGATCTCACCAGGAAGCAGGTGGCTGTAGTAACAGAACAGAAACGTCCGGGAGATGAGGTCAGCTCAGGGAGCCGCGACACCATCGGCCCCCTCTCAAATCCTGAATATCACTGAGTATCAAACTGTGGGTCGGGCGGAATCGTGAGAAACCCACCTTCTGATGTCACGTGTTAGACCAGACGACAACAACCCCTCTTGGTTGTCGCTCGAGCCCCCCAGTTTCCTCATCGCCACGTTTCAGGCTGGAGTTTCAGGTTTCGGGGAGCGTTCGTTGTCAGTCAGGAATTCCAAACGCTCGCCGTGTGTTTGTTTGTTTGTTTTTTTGTTTATCCTGCGGCTGTCCTCATCCCACCTGTTTTTTCTGCGCAGCCTGTCAGTGTGCCGGTCCCGGCTGCCTGGACGGGTCGTGTGACTTGCTGACGGGGCACGGCGTGTGTCGGGCTGGTTTCCAGGGATACGAGTGCGAGCAGTGTGCGCCGGGCTATTTCAACTACCCGCTGTGCCAACGTGAGTCACGCGTCTGCTTCCTGCTGTCGTCTATCCCGCCGATCAATATTTGTTGATCGTTTGATTTTCAACCTGTTCCGGACTGTTACCGTTTGTCAGCCGAGTTCTGCTGTCAACAACCCGAGTAAACACAGAGGACGGCTGGAGACCTCAGAAATTTGAGTTCACGTGTGAAGAATCAATAAACTGTGTACGAGCAGATCGGTCACAGTGACATCACTTCCTGTGCGTGCAGTGTGTGGCTGCAGCTCGGTCGGCTCTCTGCCTGAAGGCTGCGATGCGTCCGGTCGCTGTGTGTGCAGACCCCAGTTTCACGGTCCCCGATGTGAACAGTGCAAGTCTGGATTCCACTCCTACCCCAACTGTCAAGGTACGTGCACGCACACGCACACACACGCACACACACACACACACACACACACACACACTGACCGTGTCACGCCATCGTTAGACTTTATCCATCTGGACAAAAGATGCACTACCACAGCTCTCACACTCTGGACAGGGTTGCTAGTTTGAATTCTTTCACCGACTTAAGTACAAGCACCAAAGGAACCGCCGGCCTGATGTTGTGGTCACAGTTTGACCCTGAAAACACTGAAATCACACCACAGCTGCGTCTGTTCCAGAGGACGACGAGATTCACCTGGTCAAAATTCCCACTTAAACCCTCTACGTCTCACTTCCTGTTTTCCCAGTGTGCACCTGTGATCCTCGCACCTCGTTGGACGCCAGCTGCACCGCGTCAGGTCACTGCCACTGCCGGCCCAATTACAGCGGCGCGGCGTGCGACCAGTGTGCCCCTGGTTACTACGGTTACCCAAGTTGCACACGTAAGTTGAGGCGTTTAAGGAGCCGCTCGCTTTCTGCTCGGTTCCCAGGAAAGCCGGCGCCAGTGGCCAGGTGAGCGGATCAATAACTGCAGTGTGCGGTTTGTCTCCGGCAGCGTGTCAGTGCTCTGCGGAGGGTTCCCGCTACACCAGCTGCGACCAGGTGAGCGGCCAGTGTGTGTGTCTGCCCGCCGTGGTGGGCCTCAGGTGTGACAGCTGCGCTCACGGCTCGTACGGCTTCCCCAGCTGTCGAGGTAAGGACACGCACACGCACGCGTCCAGCAGAGTGAGGGAGGTGTGACAGCTCAGGCACGCACGCACACAAACAGCCTGCAGACACGTGGAAAATAATGAACCCTGCTGTTCTGCCTCAGCACAACACCTCCCATAATTCAGAGTCTGTTATTGATTTCAGTCTACACGGCGTGATGTAAGCA
>KV751364.1:4688326-4712852 GCA_001698575.1 Mola mola | reverse complement strand
CGCTCCGTCCCGCTCTGATTACGGGACGCTCGTTGTTTTCCTCACCGCTCGTCAGGACTGCCAGCACAACACGGCCGGCGACCACTGCGAGCGCTGCCAGGGGGGTTTCCTGGGGAACAGCAGTGTGTCCTGCTCCAGCTGTCCCTGCCCGCTCAGGGTCCCGTCCAACAAGTCAGTCCGCTGCCCTTCCTGTCCTCACGCTTCTCTGCATCGCTGCTCTCTCGTGGAACCTCGTAAACGCTCCCCGTCTGTGTCCCTGTGTGTAGTTTTGCCGAGGGTTGTGTTCCGAAGAGCGACAGGATGCAGTGTCTGTGCATGCCGGGTTACGCCGGACCCAACTGTGAAAGGTAACAGAACTTCCTACAACACTGGCGACGTACTGCAGAGTGAGTCCTTCACCAAATACCCTCAACGGGTTGAGATGTTCTCCGTTCCACTTACTGCTGTAGATGTTTCAGCTCATCTGAATGACTTTATTCCTGTTCGGCACGATCCCAGAACTCCTTTTTAAAGGATTTGTTCGGAATATGTTCCCATCATCCTTCAGTTCTCAAACATTCAACTTCAACACATCAGGGTGTATTTGTGTCTCTCCAGAAATTAGAATAACATCAAAATGTTCTCATTTGTAGTTTAATTAAAGAAAACTTTCATATTCTATATCCATTACATGTAAAGTGAAATATTTCAAGCCTTTTTGGGCTACAGTAATCATCAGGATTATCAGGATTAAAATAGTAAAATGCTCAAAATATTTTGGCTTAATGAGTCTTTAATCCATTAAAAATCCACTTTGTTAAATAACACTGAAAAAAAATCACAATATATTCATTTCTGGAGATGTGGAGATACGTTGTTTTCAGTGGAAAAGATGTGGAGGAAAAACTGTAACGTGAAAAGTAGCGAAAGTCAAATATAGCGTAAAAAAAGTACAATATTTATCTCTGATATGTAATGGAATAGAATACGTATTGGAACAAGTAAATATAATTGTTAAATTTTATTTTACTGCATCTGAAAGACACAAAGTTCAAATTTGTGAAAATGTATTTAAGAACATTTTTCATAATTCTGATACTAAAAATAAGAAAAAGTCACACTCGGCCCTGATCATCTATCGTACATTGCAGTTTGTTCTCTTTGACCGTAATATTACTGATTTATCAGTATTATTTATTATTTATTTCATTATTTATGAGCTGTTACTCATTTTATCGTGTTTGGCTCATTATTTTATAACAGTGTTAAGAATTAACTGAATTTAAAAATTGGAAATAAAAAGCAGGGTTAGAAAAAAAAGATTTAAACATTTATTGTTCTCTTTGTTTATGTTTTACCCACCTAAACAACATTTGTATAATTAAAGGTGCGCCCCCGGTTACTATGGCAACCCCATGGTGCTCGGCAGTAAGTGCGAGCCGTGTCATTGCCATGGTAACACGGACCCCAACATGCTGTTCACCGACTGTCACCCCCTGACCGGCGAGTGTCTGAGCTGTATGCACAACACTGCCGGGCCGCACTGTGACACCTGCGCGCCCGGTTACTATGGAGACGCCATCACCGCCAAGAACTGCACCAGTGAGTTGTTGTTTGTGGGCGTGGCCTCGCTCGCCGTCACAGGTTATAAAGCTGTTGTGTTTACTTCCACACAGAATGCGACTGTTCCCCGTGCGGCACCGAGTCATGTGACCCTGGCACGGGTCAGTGTCGCTGTAAAGCGGGCATCGCCGGGCCGCGCTGCGACCGCTGCGTGGTGAGACTTTATCCGTTCACATGACGATGCTGTTATGTTTGTGGTTTTTTCCTCCCACCTCTGACTCTGTGGCTTCTCAGGACGGCTCGTTCGGCTTCGACTCGTGTTCCGGCTGCCGCCAGTGCGACTGCGACGCGTCGGCCGCACTCGTCCAGCCATGTGACCCTCAGAGCGGTCAGTGCGCCTGCCAGCCCGGAGTCAACGGACCGAACTGTAGGCAGTGCGCGCCGGGATTCTGGGACTACCGACCCGACGGATGCAAGAGTGAGGCGGCACGCACGCTGAAGCACGGTTGTTGTTTCTGCTGCAGCCATTTGTGTGAGAAAACCACTCGTGTGTGTCGTCTTGTCTTCAGAGTGCGACTGTCGCAGAGGTCACTGCAACCCGCGCACAGGAGAGTGTCGTTGTGCTGATGGCCTGATGGGGAAACAGTGCGACACCTGCTCGGACAGGTACAGCGTGCCCATGGAGCACCATGACGGCGTGCACTGCGAGCGTGAGTCACACACACACACACACACATGGAGCTTTGGGGTCTGTGAAAGGGGGTTTAAACTGTGTGTGTGTTCCCTCCCTGCAGTGTGTGACAGCTGCGTCATCGTCCTGCTGGAGGATCTGGACAAGATGGAAGAGAACTTCCGCTCCGTGTCCGCTCAGCTGAGCAGCCTGAATGCCAGCTCCGTGGCCTGGGCTCAGCTGCACAACCTCAACAAGTCTTTAGAGGACATGGCTGTGAGTGCGCGCATACACGCCTCTCGGCTACACTGAATCCTGCATTGTAGCGTCGCCCCACACTGTGACGGGGAGTTGGTGCTCTGAAATCAAGTATAGCAAGTTTGACACAGCATCATCAGAGTCTAGTGTGAGGACCAGCCCTTTGTGAACAGTGAATCGCGATGTCTCTGCTCGGAGGGGTAGTAGCTTTTGAACCTCACATCGTCTTCACAGTCTGTCGACACTTCCTGTTGTTGTTTTCCTTGTGATAGTGGCTAGCTGCGGCTAGCTGCTTTTAAATCTCCCGGTTGTGGGTCTCACTGGACATTGTATGAAGGTGTTGCTGTTCCGCCTCGCCAGCTCACTCCATTTATGCAGATGGTTGGTTCGGAGCTGTTACTATCTCTGCTGGATCAGAGGCATAACAACTTTGACCCCGCCATTACGTCTTCACGACGTTTACACAGAACAACAGGATCAACAGACCTGCGAAAGGGATCATTGACGTAATGTTTTCGTAGCCCCTGACCTCAGCATAACCCCTGAAACTGCAGCTGAAGCCCCAACAGCCCTTTAAAGGTGTGAGGACCAACCAAAGTGTCCTCGCAACGTTTGTGTTAAGCCAAAAGCTTCGTCTCAGAGTGAATACACACATTTACAGATGTGGCTTGAACAACACATAGTAAAGCTGCATTCAAAATGCACTCATTTTCCCATGATTCCAGCGGGCCATAGAGAACTACAACAGCACGTTGGAAGACAGCAGGAGTCGGGCCGACATGCTGGAAGCTGAGATCGAAAACATCCACGAGGACGTCGATGAGCTGCAGGACAAGGTCAGATCACACACAATAAACATGCTATGATTTTTTAAAAATATATCATTATATTCTGTTCCATATTCAAAGGTAATATACAATTAAAAAGATTCTATTTTAGAAAACAATATAATGTAATTTAACATTTATGAAATATTTTTGTAGATATTCTGGAAAAATGATGGAAATTGATTAATGGGATCTTAATTTTACCTCCATCACTCACCCCTGCTTTCTCATGACAGCGTTCAGAAAACACGATGAATCTCCACCATTAACATTCTTTTAACATCTGTGAACTTTGTGTGTAGATGAGTGATTAAAAGAGCCGACGGTGACTTAAAGACACGGCAGCTTCCCTTTGAATCGAACTGTACACGTGTCCGTGTGGAGCTGACACGGCGGCGTGTTGTGGTGTTTTTTCAGGCCTCAGCGATGACTGACAGGGCAAGCGACCTTCACAACAGTACCACTAACACACGCCAGAGGGCGCAAGACCTGCTGGCCTTCATCAACCACGTCACTGCGGAAATCAAAAGTAGGAAAACATGACAACACGATAAAACGGAATAATTCATTCATGCATTTTTGACATGTATTTATTTTATTTGTTCATGTGGTGGAGAGGTAATTCGAGGGAAATTTCTGATTGATGATTTCTCTAATTAAATTTTGCTCTCTGCTCGAGTTTAAATTTGTATTTTAGTAGCTGTGCGTTGTTAATTTGAATTTTAAGAAACATTGTTCAACAACTCTTGAAACTTTGAGTTTTGTTGGAAGACCAGTACAGACAAAATTAGATTAAATTAAGGAATAAATAACTGACTCAGTAAGAAAATGAATGCCATTAAATGCACCCTGAAACATTCACATCCAGAAAAAATTCACCCTAAATGAAATAACATTAGTGATGTTAAGATGAAATTCCCCTAAAATCCTGGCTAGCAGCATAACAATAAATCAATAAAAAGTAATATGTAATCACTTATTCTGCCAAGACGGAAAACATCCAACAGAATATAAGAATAGTAAAGAACAATAAATAACAACCTTGTTGATTCATTTAGAAAGCTTGTCATTAATTGATATTTATGTTTTGAGTTTTTGTGATCTGAGTTTATTGAGCTATTTTATTTTATTAGTTTCTCAATTTATGTACTCGTGAAGCGTATCGAGTTCACTTGAAACAAAAAACTTTGGCTCTGTTTTTCTGAATTTCTGACTTTTTTTAATCTTGGAAAGTCAGAAAACTTCGCTGCCTGGAAAATGTTGCAGATACTCAGTTTGAAACAAACCAGAACGAGAAATGAGCTTTTAGAAGTAGGTCATCATGTCTGAGGTAGGAACTCAGCACCTGGTTTCTCCACAGATATGCTGCTGAAGGCGAACCAGTCCATGCTGAACGACACGGGCGTGGAACACGACGATGACGAGAGGGAGAGGAAGATGAGGGAGGTGGAGGCCATGCTGTCAGAGATGAGGAACAGGAGCAGCACGGGGCAGAACAAAGCAGCCAACAAGGAGAAGACAGAGGCTGACAAACGTAACGTAGATTCACTTGAATCCAAAAACTGTCTCGTACACTCACATCATCATCTTCGTCATACAGAGGATTAGGGCCACTTGTGAAAAATATTCCAGTTAGAGAACCATGTGAGAAAGGTATTTGAGTTCTTTTTTTGCAGAGATGTGAAAATTAATTGTATCAAACGCGGCCCTAATTTTCTTCCATATTTCATGAAAATTTTATTTTTGTAATTCCACATTAAAAACAGAGTTTCAAATGTAGATTTAGGACTCAAAATCGTCAGACATGATTTCATCAGAGGCAATTCTGATTATTAATGATCAAAGAGACCATAAACAGATATTTAATCCTACAAACATTTGCAGGGTTAAATCACAGCAATAACAGGTTAAATCACGGCGTTAACAGGTTAAATCTCGGCGTTAACAGGTTAAATCACGGCGTTAAATTAAATTTCAACGTTAACAGATTAAATCACAGCGTTAACAAGTTAAATCTCAGTGTTAACAGGTTAAATCACAACGTTAACAGGTTAAATCTCAGCGTTAACAGGTTAAATCTCAGCATTAACAGGTTAAATCACAGCATTAACAGGTTAAATTACAGGGATATCAGGTTAAATTGCAACGTTAAAATGGTAAATCACAGCGTTAACAGGTTAAATTACAGGGATATCAGGTTCAATTGCAACGTTAAAATGGTAAATCACAGCCTTAACAGGTTAAATCACAGCGTTAAAATAAATTTCAACGTTAACAGATTAAATCACAGCATTAACAGGTTAAATTACAGGGATATCAGGTTCAATTGCAACGTTAAAATGGTAAATCACAGCCTTAACAGGTTAAATCACAGCGTTAAAATAAATTTCAACGTTAACAGATTAAATCACAGCATTAACAGGTTAAATTACAGGGATATCAGGTTCAATTGCAACGTTAAAATGGTAAATCACAGCCTTAACAGGTTAAATCACAGCGTTAAAATAAATTTCAACGTTAACAGATTAAATCACAGCATTAACAGGTTAAATTACAGGGATATCAGGTTCAATTGCAACGTTAAAATGGTAAATCACAGCCTTAACAGGTTAAATCACAGCGTTAAAATAAATTTCAACGTTAACAGATTAAATCACAGCATTAACAGGTTAAATTACAGGGATATCAGGTTCAATTGCAACGTTAAAATGGTAAATCACAGCGTTAACAAGTTAAATCTCAGCGTTAACAGGTTAAATTACAGGGATATCAGGTTCAATTGCAACGTTAAAATGGTAAATCACAGCGTTAACAAGTTAAATCACAGCGTTAACAGGTTAAATCTCAGCGTTAACAGGTTAAATCACAGCGTTAAATTAAATTTCAACGTTAACAGATTAAATCACAGCGTTAACAAGTTAAATCACAGCCTTAACAGGTTAACAAGTTAAATCTCAGCGTTAACAGGTTAAATCACAGCGTTAACAGGTTAAATCACAGCGTTAACAGGTTAAATCTCAGCGTTAACAGGTTAAATCTCAGCGTTAACAAGTTAAATCACAGCGTTAACAGGTTAAATCTCAGCGTTAACAAGTTAAATCACAGCGTTAACAGGTTAAATCTCAGCGTTAACAAGTTAAATCACAGCGTTAACAGGTTAAATCACAGCGTTAACAGGTTAAATCTCAGCGTTAACAAGTTAAATCACAGCGTTAACAGGTTAAATCACAGCGTTAACAGGTTAAATCACAGCGTTAACAGGTTAAATCTCAGCGTTAACAAGTTAAATCACAGCGTTAACAGGTTAAATCTCAGCGTTAACAAGTTAAATCACAGCGTTAACAGGTTAAATCTCAGCGTTAACAAGTTAAATCTCAGCATTAACAGGTTAAATCACAGCGTTAACAGGTTAAATCACAGCGTTAACAGGTTAAATCTCAGCGTTAACAGGTTAAATCTCAGCGTTAACAAGTTAAATCACAGCGTTAACAGGTTAAATCTCAGCGTTAACAGGTTAAATCACAGCGTTAACAGGTTAAATCTCAGCGTTAACAGGTTAAATCACAGCGGAGAGACACTCTGTCCTCTTGCAGTGTTGGATCGTGTGAACAAGCAGCTGGCAGCTCGTCAGCAGCAGAACAACGACTTGTCCAAAGCTATCAGAGGCCGTCTGAGCCGCCTGCACTCTGCAATGATGGACCTCCGAGACGCCCTGAACGAGGCCGTGAACAACACAGCCTCGGCCGCTGAGATCAACAACGCCAATGAGAAGAGCCTGGAGGACGGGAAGGTGAGCTGGGACTTCCTGGGGGGTCGGTGAGGGAGGGCGACACATCACACCTGCTGACTCTCCTCTCTGTGGCAGATGAAGATGGAAGATCTGCTGTCGAGGCAGACGGAGGTGAACCAGCAGTTACAGATGGCTGAAGACAACGTGGCTCAGGTGAACGACATGCTGTCCATGCTGCACGACTCCAAAGAGGTGAGGACAAACCCAAGCAGCTCTTCACCCTCTGCAGACTCGCACAGAGTCACAGATGAGAGACTCGCTAACGGAGCTAGCCAAAGTTTCAGCTCAGCTGGTCGTCATGGGGACACCATGTCCTTCTGTAGAGACGCAAACGTTTCAAATATCTCCAAAACTGCCACAACTATCCGGACGATTAATCAGCACTGCTGGGAAGAGAGAACTATTTACCAATGTATGTTATTTTTAAATGCTCCTTCGTTCTGGTTCAGTTTTCAGAGTCATATTTTTAGGTTTTTGATTAAACAGCCGTGTTCAGGCTACATCATCGGCCTCAGGCTAAAGATATCTTTGGATCGGTACTTTGTAAAACAATCTTTCCATCTCCTGTTACATTAATTTACTTTGTCATTTTGTCTTTCTCGTCATTGTGAAGAATCTTGTGAGCTGAAGCGACGAGGTCTCAGATACAGAAGACGAAAAGGGCTGAATGGGAAAATTGATTTGACTTGATTTTAATCTTAAAATTCAGACTGTAATCTCTGAATTCTGACTTTTTCTCTGAACTCAGATTTCAGTCTCAGAATTCTGACTTTAAACTCTAAAAATTCTGAAGAAAAAAAAATTCACAATAATTAGTCAAAAAATCAACATTGTCAGAATTCTCACATCAAATTCAAAACTCGGATAAATGTTTTCACATGCGGCCCTGATCCTCCTCTGTAAGATGGGGAAGAAGGTCAGATGTTGCGGTCGTCACAGGTCGTGTGTCTTCATCAGGAGTACGAGCGTTTGGCCGCCCAGCTGGACGGCGCCAGGGCGCCGCTGACGAAGAGGGTTCAGGACTTATCTTTGGTTGACTCCAAGATTCCCCTGGTGGAGGAGGCGGAGAAACACGCAGAGCTGCTGAACGCGTTAGCAATGAACCTGAGCAGGTAAGAGAGCAGCAGGCTAACAGGCTAATAGACGCACACTGAGAGAAACGTTACGAGTCGCCGTTCGTCCGCAGCTTGGTCAACCAAACCAAGAGGGAGGGATTTGTGGACGTAACACAGGCCTACAACAAGATCGTCAACAGCATCAGGGAGGCAGAGGAGGCCGCCAAGATGGCCGATTTTTTTTGAGGTACAGGAAACGCACACACACACACACACACACTTCTTTTACCTGCATGAGCACGTGTGCACAGTGTGCGTGTGCTTGTTTGTTTAGAAGGTGAAGGACCAGGACCTGGGTCAGGAGGCCGATGCTCTGAGGAACCACAGCTTGGAGCTGAAGGACGAAGTGGAAAAGTTAAAAAATGAGCTGAACAACGGTAAACACACGAGTCTGTGTGTTTATGTGGTTCATGTCAGTGGTGTCATGTGACCGACGCGGTTTGGTTTTGTGCCGCTCAGAAGTGGAACCGCAGCTGGAAGATGCTCAGAGGCGGCTGGACGACGCCAGAAACAAGCAGGTCGATGTGATGAAGGAGCTGGAGATGGTTCAGGACAACCTCAACTTGACCAGGAGTACGTTGGCACACACACACACACACACACACGCAGAGTGAGATGGGAGTGCACAGCGTCGACCACGTCAACAACGGGCACCGAGTGTCGTACAGAAGACGATCCGGGTTTACGGGAAACATCAAAACTCAGAACTAAAACTCAGAATTCTGAGAAACTTTGCCACATTTGATCCCTGACGCTCATCCATTTGTTTGACAAAACAGATTCAGAGCAACAATATGTGTGAAGACGAATTATTTACTTGTTTATCTCCCAAAATTCTTTCATCATTTATTTGAGGGGAATTCTGGTATTTTTTCAACCTGAGCTCCATTTCTAAAACTTTGAGGGTCCAAAACTTCACAAAGTGCTTTTTTCTTTTCAAAATTTTTCCAGTATGGTTGTTAGAACCGATTAGCTTAACGAGGTTATTCACTGCAACCGCACGGCATGATGGGACATCTGAAAAGTAACTAACCCACAATGTTGCTGGTGTGTCTGAATACATGGAGCAGAACCGCATTTTGACTCAGCTCTCCAGGCACAAGTTAGGTACTGTAGGGGGCGCTGTTTTACAAAGTTTAGGCAGGACAAACAAATAGGTATTGGAATAAATCTACTTCATGAATTTGTTTGTGATTCATGAACATCAGAAAGTAGCAGAAAAACAGTCTACATGTAGTGAACATCAATTACATGAAAGTTGTACTTTTTAAAATGAAATGAGGACGAAACCAAACGTTTTTCACCACATTCTCAGTTTGGAGATAAACTACCATATTTAGATATTTTACTGATTGACTCCTCTTTTGGTTTTTTAACATCATTATCCGTGGTTCTCTGTGGCGAGCAGACGTGACTCAGGAGATTGATGACGCCAAACGGGCGGCTGAGCTGGCGAACACCACGGCGACAGGAGTCAACGACGCCCTGCGACCAATTAAAGAGCAGCTGGACCAATGGCAGCAGACCTACGGGGCCGCCAACGCCACCAACAACGACATCAACAAAGCCCTGATGGAGGCCAACAAGACGGGTAGGAAGGAATGTGACTTTTGTTATGTCCATTAATGAGTAAATTATTTCAAAAGAAATTTAAAAAATAAAAGAACTGATGATTGATGATAATTCAATTAATCTGAAACCTGAAGCAAAAATTCAAAATATTAACTGGTTCCACCTTTAGAAATATGATTTTTTTTTGGCTTTATCACTTTTATCACTGTTATTTGATAATAATAATAATTATTATTATTTTCATTTGTTGTGCAGGCAAAATTTAAAAGACTTTATCTTGCAATAATAAACGTTTTCCTGAAAAAGCTTAAAAATAATGCAAACAAATGAAATTAGGCATTTTACTGGCTGAACAATGACGGAAAATGAAATTAGAGCAGTGAAGAGCTGAACGGCCAAGAGTGCAAACTTTTCTTTGACTTCTGAATTTTTCTTACAATTCTGACCTTAAACTCGGAATTCTTCTCTGAATTTTCTTTAGTTTTTATATTTTCTTCGAGGGCAAAATCAGAAAAAAATGGTTTCTTTTCTTTTCTTTGCCAAAATTTAGGGCTAAATTTGAAAACTTTGGTTGAGTTTTGACTTTAATTTAGGATTTTGAGAAACTGTTTTTTTTTCTTAGAATTGTCAGAAAAACAGTCGGGGAAAAAAAAAAAATATTCAAACATGGCCACAATTTTCTTCCATAACAGGTAGATTAATTGATGATAAAAATCTGAGTTGAAGACTGAATGGAAAACAAAGAAAAATGAGCTGAACTTTCTGCAGATATGAAATTTTTAACGACGATACGCTAAATGTAGCGGAACGAAACAGTGAAGGTGTTGATGAACATGGACGGCGGGTCATGTGACGTGTCTCTCTGCTCAGTGCACTCGCTGGGTGAGACCCTCCCCATGCTCATCAAGAAACTGGACAAACTGCAGAATCACTCCACACAGATGCCCAACATCTCTGAGAACATCAGCCGCATCCGACAGCTGATCCAGCAGGCGCGCAACGCTGCCAGCAAGGTGCGCACGCACACACTCACGCTCACTCACAAGTCCGCCACGTCTCCTGACCCCTTCCGTGCTCTGCCCAGGTGGGCGTCCCGGTGAAGTTTAACGGGGCCTCCAGCGTTCAGGTCCGGACTCCGGCCAACCTGGCCGACCTGGCCTCCTACACCTCCCTGAAGCTCTACATCACCCTGCCGGAGGCGGCTCGAGCCAGGCGGCAGGACGACGCCACCAAACAGTTCATCTTCTACCTCGGCAACAAGGACGTAAGCATCACCACGGCAACAAACAAGCCTATTTTCTGTATTTATTTATCTTGTTTTATTGTTGAAGCCAGTTTGAGTCCAGGGAAGAAGCCATTCTGGCTGCTTGTAGTCCATCATGATCTCTGTGGTGTTTGCAGTCCAGTAAGGAGTTCCTGGGGATGGCGCTGGAGGGCAAGAGGCTGCGCTGGTACTTCAACCTCGGAGGAGAAACGGCCGAGGCGCTGATGCCCGAAGACGTCAAGTCTAACGGAAATTTCAACAGCATTGTGCTGGAGAGGTAACACACGCGCACACAGTTATGTGATCCCGTCCACAACCAACTCAGTTTGATTTTTAAAAAGAGTCGTGCAGCAAGCGAGTGTCGGAGAACAATAAAAATCCTGCTTGCTTGTTATTGTTTACCAATATAAGAAACACAGAAATATCTTCATGATGCAAGAAATCCTGTGACAGAGTTTGTGTCTCTAAAATGTGTCTCCTGTCATCACGCTGTGTACGATCGTCTGTCCTGCTCTCGGCTGTTTGCCCGTGTGGTCGGATGCAGGATCCTCCAGTACGGTCAGATGTCCATGTCTTCAGAAGCCTCCGAGGGGGACCAGAGAGTCACCAAAGCCTACGTGGAGGCCGGTGGAGATCAGGGACTGCTCAACCTCTTGACCGACGACACAGTCTTCTACGTGGGAGGGTACCCCAGTACCTTCACAGTAAGCTTGTGCTAATGTGAACCGAAGCACCTCATTAGTCTGACTACTCCATTTTCAATTGAATCTCTAATAATTTATATTATCTGATTTAGAAAATTCAAAGAAAATTCAAATCTGTTGACATAAGTGCTAATATTGTAGCGTCACAGACTCAGGTGCTAATGCTAGTGTAAAAACAGATTTTAATGCTAACACATCAGCCAACAACTTTATAAAGACACCTCAGCTGATGATTGTTGCTGTGTACAGCCAGCGAAATCCAGAAGACGACATTCTGCAGGTCTTAGTCAATCTGAAAGGCCTCAAAGGGGAAATTATGTGTATTTCCATAGTTTTCTGTGTAAACTGTTCTTACAACAAAGCCTTTTTATGATTACTGTTTTATGCGTCAAGTGTTTAGATTCAGCTTTAGTGTTTGAGAACGTTTCAAACAATGTTCAGTGTCTGCAGCTCTTGTGAAATCGTGTGTGTTCATTTTTTTAGCCTCCGTCCCCGCTCGCTCTGCCGAACTTCAGAGGCTGCATGGAGTTTGACACACTCAACGAGGAGGTGCTCAGTCTGTATAACTTCGAAAAGATCTTCCAACTCAACACCACACAGGACAAACCGTGTGGAAGGTCAGCGGCTCGCTTCATTTAGTCGTCTTCTCTCATCTCTCAGATTAAATGCAGACAAATACAAGTAAATAACCTTCAGCGTAGGATTAGGAGATTGGCTGGAGCTCATATTTGGGGGAAAATGTTGCAAACTAAATTCTTTTTTCCTCCCCCTATGTCAGCACATTCAGCTCATTCACACATCAGAATGTTCAGCCTCGTTTAGACATTTTCAGAATAGTTATTTAAATTTATAATTTCTGAAATATTCCCCAGGAATATTAAACTGCTCGTTCACACCTTCAGATACAAACATAAAAAACAGAAAAATATTAGTTTTTCCTGTTTTCATGCTTGTCAAAATATTCAGCTCTGTTTGAAGTGTCATTTTAATTGAAATCAATTACAAGAACCAATATTCAATACTGAGTTTTTAGGATGATGTCAATTTAGTCAGTCAGCGTAGCTCTCAGAATCTGCCTCCTCGCTCTCTGCAGAAGTTACATCTTTAGCGTCCGTTTGTCCTCTTCGTAACGCAGGTCCAAGCCGGTGCTGACTCAGACCTGGGTGAACGACGCCGCGTATTTCGACGGCACCGGCTTCGCTGAGATCACTTTCACCGACGAATCGGCTCGCATGCAGCGCTTCGAACAGGAAGTCAAACTGCTGTCGCACAACGGGGTGCTGCTCCTGCTGCACAACGGGGTAAAATGTCCACTCGGCTCGCTGATTCGGAATCCTAATCCTAACGTTTGCTCTCATTGGTTGATTGATACTTTGGCGACATGTGAAAAGGCTTCTTTTGTTTCTCCGCCTCTCTGCCCCCCTCAGGATCAGTTCCTGTGTCTGGCGGTGCTTCAGGGACGACTGAAGGTCTTCTACGATTTCAGCGGCAAACTGGCGGAGCTCGAGCCTAAAGAGCCTTTGTCCGATTTCCTGAAGATCAGCGACGCCGACCCCAAAGCCGTAAGCCTGCCACACGTGTGATGACCTGCAGCGTTTGTTCAGGGAGTCACCACCTGATGGAGCCTTTACTGATGGAGTAAACCGGTTTTATTCCTCTGTGTCTTTGGCACCTTTTGTCTAAACTCTGCTGATGTTCTGTAGTTGGAGATCATCATCCTGCGTTCAGCCTCCAACCGCGTGGTGGTGAGGAACAACCGTGTCGGCCTCTACATCCACCAGTTCACCGACAGCATCCCCTCTTTCGGCGGCAGCTACTACCTGGGTGGCGTGCCCGAGCACAAGATGCCCGCCAAGTGAGTAGCGCCGTGTTTTAGCCTCCGGACGGCGACCGTTGGATCCACCACTTGGATCCAAACTGAAATTATTGGACACATTCCTGCAGTCACATGGACACTGGTGACCCTCTGAGATCCTTTAGCGCCATCTTCCGGCCAGACTTGTCCTTCACTTTGGTTTATGACCACAATCGCTGCTGTTCACTTTGTGTTTAGATTTCAGCCTCGGTTGACTCGTTGTTTTGTTTTCATGTCGCAGCCGCCGAGCCACTTAATCCCAAAACGCCAAACTGAAGCCGGACCGTCCCAGATATTCCGTGTTTGGAATGTTTTGTGCAGTAGTGACCAGGAAGCGGAGCCCAAGGATGGAGTCCACACCCACCCAATCAGAGCTCAGCTGTCATTCATGACATTTCAACCCTGCTACGAATCATTAAACCACGAGTTAGAACCGAACTGATGAGAGGAACGAACACTTGAACAAACATCAGCGTGATTACGAATTCCCTACAATGCCAGAAACATCTTTGAGACATTTTATTTGAGTTCTTAGTTTGGCCCTAATCCCACTTTAAATAAGGGAGGAGCTTTAACAGCCGGCCACCAGGGGGCGATGGAGGTGCTTCACTTTTTCTATGGTTTAGACCGAAGCTTAGCTACAAAGAGTGAAAATGTTGACCGATGTTGCTCCACGTATGTTCACTTTAAACTGACAAACAGTTTGGCTCCACCTTTCCTCCCGTCAGGCTGAAGAACTTGTTTCCGAAGCAGGGATCTCTGAAGGGCTGTTTCCGGAACGTGAAGGCTCAGAACTCTCACATCGACCTGAAGAGGATGAAGAGCTCCGGCATCAGCTTCGGCTGCGACGGTGACCTGCTGGTACGAAAACTCTCCAGCTCAGATATTCTGTTTCTGCTGATGTGCCGATGAAGTGACTCATTTAAGCAGCGATTCTTCCCAAGAACATCACAATTTAGCTGAAATTTGGCCGTAAATAAATATTCAAGCGAAAAAAGGGCCAACGAGTAACCGCAGCAACAATGAAAGATTCGAGATTGTAAAACTCAGTCATTGAGTCATTGTCTGATTGAGTTCCACCGGCTGGTTTCCTGCAGCGGTTCACTTCGCTTCACCTTCATCTCTTCAACGGATGTAAAGGATCAACACGTGGAATAATCGTTCAATTTAACCCCCATAACTTCACAGCCACTTTTACTTTCTGAACTAACGATTCAATAGAATTTATCATTGAATAAAAGTTCTTTAAAAAAAAAAAAAGGTCATAAAAGCATAAATAATTACCAAAATGTTCCAATCTGATATACTCTGAGACATTTGTCCCTCTGATATCTGCCCCTGTGTGTGTTGATGCAGGTGGCTCGGGAGGCCCACTTCTCGGGTCAGAGCTACCTGAACCTGGTCCCGGGCAACGTTCCCAGCCTGAGGAACAACTTCTACACCAGCTTCAGCTTCAGAACCGAGCAGAAGGAGGGACTCATGTTCTATCACCAAGACCAGGTGGGACTGACTTCCTGTTTCCTGTTTCCTGTTGGTTCCCGAGCGTAGCCGTCCGTGTTTGATCATCAGTGTGTGTGTGTGTGTGTGCGTGGGTGCGCACAGGATGGAGTGTGTCAGGTGTTCCTGCACGAGGGACACGTCGTGGTGAGAGCCGGCAACAGTGAAATTAAGACGCAGAAGACGTACAACGATGACAACAGCCACTACATCGCCATCTACAACAACGTCAACGGGTAGGGCGGCGCGTCGAGTAAAACTCGTCACGGACGTCCACACGAGGGCGCTCTGTTAACAGTGTTTGCGTGACCCGTCAGGATGCGCTTGTACGTGGACGACATGCCGGAGAAGGCCAAGGAAAGCATCCGGCTGGACGGCAGGGGGCGCGGTGCCACCGCAGGAAGCACCTACCTGGGAGGAATGCCCGACCAAAGCCAGAGCAATCTGACCGGCTGCATCAGCAACGTGTTCATCAAGAGGTGAGGAGGCCGCGCGGCAAACCGTGTCGACACCTTCCCTACCTGCAGAAAGCTTTTCATCGGCTGCGTGTGAGGTATTGCTATGGAATCTGCTGTCATGGTGACGTCATGTGTCTTGTTGTCAGAGAAACGAGTCCTCAGATGGTTTTGAACCTGCTGAAGGCGAAAGAGAACGTCAACGTTCCCCTGGACTGTCCCGCCGCCAAGAAACCTCAGCAGATCGTTGCTACGCCGCCCAAACACAACCACAAACACAAGGTAGACACACGCAGTCCTGCCTGCCGCTGTGCCTTCAGAGCGCCGAACCAAAACCAACTGAGGACCCCTCAGAACGTCCCCGAAGACCCGTTTGACATCCAAAGAAATACATGCAGACACATATTAACTGTCTCTCTCTCTCTGTCAGGGGAAGCACAAGAAGCCGTCGGGGTCTCGCAGCCGTAACACCAGGGAGTCGTGTCGTGGCGAGCTGTCCGAACACGAGGCCAGAGCGACACACTTCAGCGGCTCCACCAGCAGCTACGAGCGCTACGACGCTGCGCCCGGCGCGCTGGGCTCCAGGTGAGGCTCCACCCGCGTTGGCCGTCAGCAGCCACCGTCCTGATGTTTCTTGTGCTCGGAGCTTAACAGGGAAAAGGTCAAGGACAGGGAATATCCCATCAGTCGCCGTTTCTAACAATGCGTGGCGTCACGTTTCCGAGCGGTCGCTGAGTGTGAAAACTGTCCTGCGCCATCCCCTCGTGTCGGAGTGAAATCAGCCTGCCCGTGTCTCTCCGCAGGCCTCACGTCTCCATGGCGCTGAGGATCAACTCCTCGGACGGGTTGGTGCTGTACGCGGCCGGCGGGCAGCGCGGCAGCGCCGGGATGACGCTGGGCGTGTCGGACGGCCACCTGTTGCTGCTGCTGGATGGGGGGAAGAAGAAGATCAGCATGCGCAGCCGCAAGAAGTACAACGACGACCAGTGGCACACGGTGAGGTGGCGCGCCACGGTCACGTGACAGGAAGTGAATATGTGTCATTCTTCTGTGCTGAATTTCTTCCCCTGATTTTTGGCGACAGGCAGTTGTCTCGTTTCATGTCTCAGCTCTGAATGAGACGCTGAAGTAAAATGTGAAACGATGAGGCCTGGTTGCTCGATGCGTTCTGTGCTCCTCTGAACGCCTGACGCCCCCTTGTGTCCCGTCAGGTGTTTGTGAAGCGCGACGTGGAGAAGATCAGCCTGATCGTGGACGGGATCGCCGCTCAGTCCAAAAGGATCCCGGGAGGAGACCGGACCCGTCTCACCGGGCCTCTGTACGTGGGCGGAGTCCCGGCCTCACTGACGGTGAGACACGCCAGACGCTACTTATTTATATCACAACACACCCGAAACCTACAGCGCCACCATGTGGGCAGGAGGTGACACACACACACACACACACACACACACACACACACACACACACACACACACACACACACACACACACACACGCTGCCCCGTTTGTTTGGATCCAAAACATTCGCCAGCTTTTACTGCATGTGGACGTACGGACAACATGTTTACTCAACTCAGCCTACTTTTGTTTCTTCCTGGGATCCAAACGTTTCCGACAACCTTGCCGCTGTAAAATAGAATTCATATTAAATCAACATTTATTGGGACGGAGTTGAATCCAATAGCAAACAAGTTCCGACATTTTTCTCAGAATTCTTTGTTAAATCTTTAATTTTTCCCCTCAGAATTTCCAAATCTAATTTATTTCTGAATGTTGAGAAAGACATCAGAGCTCAATGGCTCTATTTGTCTTCCCTAATCTAATCATTTTCAAAATTCAAATGTTTTTATCTAAGAAATAATGCGTTTGAATCCAAGTCACATGTCCTGCAGCTGGTGTGAAGGCGGCCGTGTTGCAGAATGAATTACATTAGATTAAAAAAATCAAAATGTGACATGTATTTCAGATGTGTCTGTTTTATTTACTGCGCTTCCTGTCCAGTCGTGTCCACCGTTAACCCTCTAACCGTCTGTGAAGAGCTGTCCTGTGCACGCTGGACGACAGTGACCTCAGTGTTGAGGAGATATTGAACTGAGAAGCACTTTCTGAGCTCCAAACGACTGTACTCGCTCTCAGACGCGCCTGCAGACAAGCCGACAAAGTGAAAAAAGGACAAACTCCACGTCTCCTTTTTTACGGACGTTATTCAAATATCAGGGTGCAGTTAAAATTCCAAACTGAGTGTTGTAGCCAACAACAGGTTTACCGTTTTTAACGCTCTCATGGATCCTCTCAAACAGAATAATTTGGTTAGTGATTCATGTAAGAACTGCTGAAACCGTCCAGTCCTCACTGCAGACCTGCGTTCTTCACTGGCCTGCAGTTTGAATCGAATCTAGCTTGTGAAGCCCTTCGCAGTTTTCGAATGTGCTGTATAAACACATTTGACGTTGACCTTTGTTCTCTGTGGTGAACTTTAGGCACTGGGTTCTGGCGGCTTCGTCGGCTGTGTCAGGGACCTGACGCTGAATGAGGCCCCTGCAGGGAGCCCTGCCCACAGCCAGGGGGCGGTGCCCTGCTTCCGGGATCCGCTGCAGCCCGGAGCTTACTTCTCTGGCCGGGGAGGTCACATGGTGATAGGTGTTTACGTCTCTCTTCTTCTGCGGTTTGTAACACTTGCTGCTTTTTAACTCGCTGTGCTGTCGTGTGCTGACTGAGGCTGCTCTCCGCCCGCAGACGAATCTTTGGTGCTGGGCCGGGATCTGGAAATCCAGCTGGAGGTTCGGCCCGTGTCCGACTCGGGGCTGCTGCTGCATGCTGGGACGTCAGCGGAGCAGCATCTGAGTGTGGTGCTCAGTCAGGAAGAGGTGAGATGCTGGTTTCGCCCTGTTTATGGAAGTGCGATAGAAACAAGAACATGAATATTATTGAAGCTGGTACAACACAAACTGAGACTGTGTGTGTGTGTGTGTGTAGGTGACAGTGTCGGTGAACAGCGGTAAAGGCGACTTTTCGACCTCCTTCACTCCTAAAGAACCGCTGTGTAACGGCCGCTGGCACACCATCACGGGTGAGTTGATCAACGTTTTGCTCTCTGGCCGTCGCCCTCATAACGCTGACATGATGATGTCACGTCCGTGTGCCCCCAGTGGTGAAGAAGAACAACGTCCTGCAGCTCAGCGTGGACGCGGCCAGCGAGCACAGCGTCGGCCCTAAACAGAGCCGCTCAGGCGGGGCCAAAGAGACCGTCTACCTGGGAGGAGTCCCCGGTGAGTACGCCGACCTGAGGGCGGAGCCTCAAGCTGTTCACGTCGCACTAAATGTCACGACGGTGGACAAGATGATAGCGAGTCAGTGTCGGAGCATTTCCATTTGGAGGGAGGGGACTGATGTTCTGGGAGAATCAGGGAATTTCTTAGATTAAAAATTGTGTTGCTGAGTGACTGTTAGCAACTGAGCTGGATACAAACCAGATGATCCTCCAACTTTTGGACACTTGGAGGAATTCTGTCATGGGATCACATCCTGACCCATGAAACACTGAATCAATAAATGATCAGAATGCAACGTGTTCCTCTCTCTGCCAGCAGATGGCGTCACAGCTCCTGATCTACCTGCGTTCCACGGCTGCGTCCGCCAGGTGACCATCAACCGGCGAGCGGCCTTGTTGTCCAAACCGTTGGCTGTGCACGGCGCCGTGGGAACGCATGGCTGTCCGCACATGTAGAGCCAACAAACACACACTCTTACCCTCACATTCCCCAAGTTCCTGGTGGTGGGTGTCATATTACTGTAGCTAATTTAAATATATTAATATTTATTTCATATCCAGACAAAATATGTATATTTTCATGTTTGGTCTGTTTTTGTGCTACGAACGCTTGCAGAGATGCGCGAGTGGAAACATTAGTCGCCTGACTGATCATCTTGCCGAAGGTTTCAGGGTTTCGGCCGCAGACTAATCAGCTGTTTGGGTTGTGTGGAAGTAAACAAACGGGTTTTCGGTGCATTTTTGGCAGACGAGCAGAAAACCTGCTGAATCGATTCACTGTGAACTGTGACCCGGACCAGAACCAGGGTCAATCTCTCCTCCGTCATGAATACGTACCAAACATGTAACATAACCACTTAAACCACATAAACGTGTCACAGGAAGAATAAGCTGCCCCCACACTCCTAGCCCCACCCCCACGTGTTGTAAATGTATTTGGAAATAAAGTTTTTCAAAGAAACACAAAGACGTGTTTGCTGTGATCTTTTTATTATGAAGCATCAGATGGTCTGTGACGTACAAACAGGAGGGAAATAAAAGCAAAGCTAAGCCCCACCCCCTTCAGAACCGACTCCGCCCTTTCAGGGTAAAAGTGATGACGAGGTCACAGCAGGGCGGCGCCTTCGGTATGTATGGAAGCCCAAAAGATGTTGAGATGTCATCACTGACTTTGTCAGTTTGGGGGGGGGGGGGTCAGACCACAAAAAGCAAGCTGAAGGCAGATTTTTGAGAGACTAATCCAGACTCATGTCCTCGTCCTCCTCTTTTTTGTCTCCCTTGCTGCTCTGCATGGCTCTGGCAAAAGCCTCCACGTCTGAAACCACATTTCAAGTTAAACACTATGCATCAGTGCACAGGAGGAAGGAAGCATCATTCAACAGTTTTTGGCCTCAGTTGTTTGGACCGATTAGCCCAACAATTCAACGACAGAGTATCAATGAACGTCGGAAATCTATTTGATGTGCCTAAACAATGAGCTACAGGAACCTTTAAGATCACAAAAGTTCCACATGCTTTTGGTTGAAATGCAGCTATAGACTCTTGTGGATTTAATCCAAACTGGAGTAACTGATTTATTTGGTGAATGTTTAGATCCCCGTAAAAGACCAAAAACAGTTTAGCTAAAAGAAAATGGCAGAGTTCTGCTTTACATCCACTGAGAGGTTTATTGTGAATGGAGACATTTGAAGTTAACTGGCAGTCCATGATTACAACTCAAGTAAGAAAAATGCAGAATTTCCAAACCTTGAGGGCAGAAAGTGGTCTTTGTCATGTGACCTGTGTGTGTGTGTGCGTGCGTGAGCGTCACCTCCTCTGTTGGCGGCGTCCACAGCCTCCGCCGGCAGACCGAACTGGCTGAGGAGGGGTCCGAGCTGCCCGGACGCCAAGGCACTGCTGAACATACTCATGGCCTGCAGGACCATCACAGTAACACAGTCAGACGGGTGAAACTCCACAAGGTTCTCCCACCTCCTCCAGGCCGAGCTGCTCCTACCTGCTGGAACTGAGGCGAGTTCAGGGTGTTCTGGATCTCCGCGGCGTTCTGTGGGAGACTCTCCCCGCTGGGCAGGAAGGGCAGGAGCCTCTGCTGCACCTCAGCGTTGGTCAGGATGGGAGCCATCATCTCGGGGGTGCAAACGCTGGCCAGGTCCACTACGGAGCAGACGAGTCCAGTCAGCCGCGTTTTATCAAACTCGGCATCTCCTCCAATCATCTGACACTCACCTGCCGATCCCTGATTAGTCATCGACGCCGGAACGTTCATGGTGGCCAGGATGCTCTGAAGGTCACTAAGCTGGATGGGTTGGTGGGAGGCGGGGCTTCCAACGGACGCCGGGACCACTGGGTTCTGGGCTGCAGCTGCAAACGACCAGGAAGAGGCGTTAATGAAGCACGGCGCTCAGTTTTCTACTCTTCACTGAACCAAGTTCAAAATGAATGAATCTGATTGGTTACTCAAAGCTTCAACTGAAAACCTACAGATTTCGCAAACCTCGTTCGTTATGTGTGTATTAATCGGATGAAAAAACGTGTCTGATGAGCAAAGGCCTAAATCTGAACTTTGACTCCTGCATCTCCATGGTTACCAGTGATCACTGATAGAATGAGGTTAGATTTAAAGATTTCATGGCAACAGTCTGTGACCCTGAATTTAAGGTTTTATATGTTCAGTTCACCTGGTGTGGTGGGAGCAACACTGCTGGGGGAGACAGCTGAGGCCGCGGGGGTCACAGGGGTGGTGGGGGCCTGAGAGGAGCTCAGTCTGGGGGCTCCGCCTGACGACGGAGTGGCTGCTGCTGATTGGCTGCGAGAGCTGTGGAGGGGAGAGACCACATATAAAACATAATGTTGACTTCCTATGTTTAGCTTCTGTTGAATCTCGTCTTTTCTGTTCAGCTCTCGTTTCTCACCTGGAGGAGGAGCTGCTGGTCGTCGGTCCTCCGCTGCCGAGCAAGTTGGCGAGTCCTGGTCCCGCTAGAGCTCCCAGGCCTCCTTCGACAAACACAGACAGATCAGAGAGGCTCCAGAACTGAACTCAGTGTCTTTAAGTGAGCTAATGTCTGACAGAATCTCAGAACACCTTCTCTGCTCCCCGATCAGTCACGGTGGGCGACAGCCTGTAGCCCAGCTCGAGGGCCTTGTTAAATTAGGCTGTGATGTCTCCTGATTATTGATTTCCACATAGGTATGACAAAGGGTGAACATTGACTTGCCTCGAGATG
This sequence comes from Mola mola, assembly GCA_001698575.1. Taxonomy (NCBI): domain Eukaryota; kingdom Metazoa; phylum Chordata; class Actinopteri; order Tetraodontiformes; family Molidae; genus Mola; species Mola mola. The sequence continues at coordinate 4,690,805 of KV751364.1, read as the reverse complement.
TTGTGTAACATAAAATGGACAAGGGGAGGCTGCCCTGATGACTCTGACAGAAGGTAAAAGGGTGTGACTTATGTTTTTATATGATACTTATTAGGTGGGACTTAATTGGTTGTGGGGGTGCAGCATTTGATTGAAACCTGTCTAAATTTCTAAGGAGGGGTCTATCCTGGCTCCTGAGCACATAATGACATCTAGTTTTACTCTCTCGTGGAATGAAAAAGAACCTTTATAAAGCATTCTGTCAGATTATTAACTCAGACAGGATTAGATACATGATGCTCAACTCTGATTTTATCATAAAAAGCAGACAAACTCATGAAGGTCCAAGAGCTCGAGCTGTAGACAAAGACCTTCAGGAGATCTTCAGGAGCACTGCTCACCCAGTCCTCCGAGCCCCGTTGGTCCAATCAGCTGCATCAGCTGGTTGTGGCTCATGTTTCCCAGCAGGTTTTGCAGGCCTCCCTCTCCGCCGAGTGCAGACAACTCGTGGCCGCTGCTGCCACCGCTGCCCGGTGCTCCGGGAATGGGAGGGTTGTTCAGGTACTCGTTGATCTTTCGGGAGTACTCATCGTCCTTGTCCGTCTTTGGCTCCTGATAGGAATTGGGAAAACATGAATTCCTTCAAATCAAAACCAAATTCTTCACATTCACCCCCGTGTGAGGACAAAAAACAGGTCTGACACCAACAAAACCAACAATTAAATGTACACATTATGTCGATAATCAAATATATTCATCAAAAGTACTAGTATGGAAAAAAAATCTTACTGGTCCATCCTTAAAAACTTAAATATTACAGGTTAATTAGCTGTTTTACAATAATACAATAGTCCACAAGATGAGATGATTGTGACCACAAAAACTGTCACTGCATCAGAGTCTCACAGGTAAAATGTCTATCTGATGTGTCGTGACCAGCATCATTCATCATCAGCTGGTCCTCTGAGGGTTGAGAATGACATCACACTCCAGAGCAACATGTCCTGGAGCACCTTCCTCTTACCTGCATCCAGAAGAACAGCCTCTTAGATCCGGCCTTGAACTTCAGCACGTAGACACGCCCCGTCGTGCACTGGTTCACCCTCTTGAACTCACAGTCGTCGGGGAAGATGATCAGGTCCTGCAGCGAGAGAGGCAACCATCATCATCATCATCATCATCATCATTATCAAACACAGAGGAAGAAATGGAAGATTTTTTTTTCTTTCCCACTGAGACCAGCCTTCATGATTCCTCTGTGGTGTTTGTGGAATGTAAAACATCTGTAAACAGTAACAACATGTGTCACAAGGAGGTTTTAATTAAATGAAGCTGTGAAAGTCAGATTGTTTCCACAGGGCTAATCAAACTGGAGCTTCATGAAGTGAACAACTTTGTTCCTGATTCAAGTTCTGGATCATCTTGGTTAAAGAGAATGAAAGAATACACAACAACACATCACAAGCCTGGTTGAGACTTCCACTGACCCTAACCCTCACGAAGCTCTAATGTTTAAACATTATAAATTTATCTTTTCAGGTTCTTTTGTGTAACTTTACTCCACTTGATCCTGTAACTTTAATTACTTTAAATGCAGCTGTTTGGATTCAAAACCTGGAAGTGTCATATCAATGCAATCAAACGCAACAGCCTGATTTGATAAGACCACATTGAAAGTTGTTAAAGTTCCTCACATCGTCAACGTTCCCGGTCGTCCTGTCCTTCCAGCAGAAGTGGATCAAGGAGTCGTCGGACTGCTGGATGTACACCGTGCCCTTGCGTTTGTCTGGCGTCACAACATTCCCCTTCAAGGTCATTTTACCAGCACGAAACTCCACCAGGTACTTGCTGGAGCTTCCTCGAGAGCTGCTCACCAAGCTTGGAAAGAGAGCGCCTGAGGACATCTTTAAATAAATGTAAAATTGGCCTGAAACCTGGAAGAAAATTAGACAGACAAGATGTTTACCATTATGATTCAATATAAGCTGTAATATTCATTTACACTTCACTGAAGAGCATAATTCCCTTATAAATTTATGTATTAAAAAAAAAATGTTCCACTCTTATCAATTACTATTACTTTCCAGTCTCTTCCTACTATGACTTGATAGGAATCAACACACATCTAACACCATCAACTGTACACACAAATATACAAACTGGCCAATAAATAAACCACAATTACATTCCGGCCGTTATAATTTTGATACTTTGAGTTCCTACACTTCTACAATAACTTGCTTTAGTTTAACATTAACTCGAAATAAGGACTTTGTAATACGTTATGTCATACTGCAGGGTATTTTTGCATATATAGTGTTTAAGAAGTCACTTAAAACTCAATAACTTGAAATATTGTTTCATTCTGAAGAAAACAACGCACATTTATATATATGTATATATACACATTTGTCAAGAAACAAAGTCACTGATAAATAACCACTGTGCCGGTTAAGCGGAAGTTATTTGTCTTTATTCCAAAATAAATTACACTTTGAGA
>KV751364.1:4673086-4687297 GCA_001698575.1 Mola mola | reverse complement strand
GACGAACCTAACTGACTTCCGTGTCGACTTCCTGTTAACCCGTGCGTGCACGCGCCTGGACGTCAGCGGGTCACGAGCAGTGGGAGAGTCTCCGCGCGGCCGCTCGACACAGATTGACAGCTCCGTCCTCAGCGGCCGTTCGCGCGCTGGCTCTGCTAGCGGCTCCTTGAATGGTCTGTAGGAGACGAGTGAGGCTCAGCTGGGATGCGCAGATTATAAATCACGAGTCACCCTAAAAGAAGCCAGAAACTGCACTGCTCGGGATTGGAAACAAGGTAAGGAAACCGGAGTAAACCAGCGGTCTAAAACTGGTCAGTTTTGTCGCCTTTGGATTAACCGGTTTTATCCAGACCGGGTTTACCGTCCGGTACAGGCTAGGCTAGGCTAGGCTAGGCTAGCCAACATGGATGCTGTGTGTTGCTTTGATGCGCAGCCTGGAGATTATCCGCTTTAACCACAGTTTGCTTCCCGAGCTGACCGGGGCTTTCTGGTTCGGCTGCCAGTCACGACCTGGGCGCTCACTCGGCAGCTTGCGAGACTCGGGGGAAACACAGCAACTGTTGTGGGGGTCAAACGTGACTCATTTGGTCAGAAACCCGTGAGAAAACGGGACGGTGGGTTGAAGGCCAGCGATGAGGCGGTGGCTTCGGCACCGACAGGTGCAAATTGTCCTCCGAGCTGGCCGGTCGTCAGCGACAGAAAACCCGGGGTATATCCGCCACCGTGTGGGCAGAGCCCCTCTCGTAAATCTGCGATAACTGGGCCAGAGCTCATCCTGCCCTGTTCGGGCCGGTGTTACAGTTTAACTGGTGATCAGATTAACGGGTGAGGTCCCAGATGTTCGGAGAGGTGGGCGTGGCCTACGAGCCCTGGTCTCTCAGTGCTGTGGGCGTGTTTTACTATCCGCTGAGAAGGAAATGTAACGTTATTATTTTTGCTCGTGTTAGTGACGTACAGTCGTAAGAAGCCGTGGCATGTTAGTTCAGAATACTACAAACTTCAATAAATCGTACTGATGTCCAAGCTGTCAGTGTCATATGTACATCGCAATGTTCCAGTATTGTTGCACGGACAGAAAACAGTTTGAGGTGTTTCTTCCTGAGCTCTTTAAACGCAGTGTGGAGATGGCTGTTGGTGCTGAGCGCCCAGATTAACTGGTGACACCACTTATCTCCAGCGATCTCCCTTACATTTCACACTCACATCAAACACCTACAAAACCAGCCGTCAGCACAATCATACTTGTTCCATGTACTGTTAACAACCTCACGTCAAGTCCACTGGAAGACTTTTATTTGTCGTACAGGCAGCATATGAAACAAAGCGTCTGAAGCCTTCGTTTACGCGCAGCTCGCTGAAACAGTGTCAGGTGTCCAGATCAACCTGTGACAGGGTACACAATTTTGTGACACAAGTCCGTTTGTTTGTTGTCTATGGACGTGAGTCATATTACCACTATCACATTGTGCCACCCAAACAACACACCACCGTGACTGCAAACCAACTGGATGCACAGCTGTAAACAGTGAGCAGGAGGGAGTGTTTGGGCTGCTATAAAGATGATTGTCCTGCCACAATTCAGGGTTCTTCAGGTGTTTAGACAGTGATGCAAAGTTGACAATGGTGCAATTTTCCATTTGCAACATCTCAAAAATAAAGCCTGAACGCAGGCAAAAATGAGTGAGCTTTAAATAGTGCAACATTAAGAGTCACATATTTCTGAATAACTGCCTTTGTTTCATACTTTGCTGTATTACAGTCACCTATGACCCTCATCAGTCAACACAACATGTCAGTGGATACATTTACCATGTGCAATGTAGGCCTGTGCTCTGTCCACATAAACAGCAACCATGGTGACCCATACGCTGACCGAAAGAAAGACAATGCTTTTAAAACAAAACCTTTATTTGTCAAAGCCTGCATCCCTTACAGTTATAGTCTCCGGCTGTGGAGGGACAGCCAACACACACTGTGTTGTACCAAAGACCGCAGGAGGTGCACTCAATCTGAAAATGAAAAACATTGTCAGGTTCACATCACATCTAGAGAGTGTATAGTGAAGCAATTCAGTTATCATTACACTATAACATTCAACCTGTGTGAAGTCTGTGTTATGTGGTTTTTCAGCTGCACCAGTGTCACCAGAAAGTGCAGTCATGCAAATTAGGTTGATGAGCCCCATTCATTGTCAATAGCTGTGTGATATTGCAGAGTTCACCCAGTGGTAGTGAGGTAACCTATCCAAGGTGGATCCCAGTCTGCCAGCTGATTGTCATTCTGCAGTCGGATGAACCTGAGCTCTCCTCCCCACAAGCCCGACACAGCTGGGAAAGGTCATCTGTAAAAACAATACAAGCATTGATGTGTTTTATCAAACCAGATGCCATTTTGACAATACATGGTGGAGCACTGCGTACCTGTGTCAGTCAATAATGTCACAGCCACTTCCAACCTCATTTTGGCCACACCATCAGGGTCCACACAGTACTGGACTTTTTTGTGGTTTATGATTTGCTCTGCAAGCTAAAAAGTTTCATTTAAGTGTATCACGACTTCTTTAATGATGGACGGCCACGGATAATCACATTGTTACCTTGCACACAAGAACACCACATGATGTAGTGTCCTGCTGCTTAGTATGTTCAAGTGTTGAACATGACCACCTCCCAACAGCAGGATACTGCCTACGAACCAGTGCTCTAAACAGAGATTGATCACAAGTGTGATGTTTTAGCCAGTGCAAACATTTTAATTCAAGCGCAGGTGAAATTACACCACAATTACTTCAGTAATCACAAGAAAAACTAATGTGCCTGCTGAAATAGTGTTGCATCCAAATGCACAAACAAATCAGTATCTAAACTGATACTGCACTTGCCTTGTTACATCCCTGCAGTGATCTATCTGTTTTGGTGTGGCCCCAAATGGGTCCAGGTACAAGGACCTCCTTTCCTGAAGATAAATGATCTGTAGAAATGCAGTTACAAGATAGCCTAGCTGTCACATGGGCTAATGGGTTGAATAAAATTCTGTTAACAATTGAGAATACTTACAATGAGTGTCCAGTGTCCCTGGTGGCAAACTGTTCCAGCTGCCACATTGTGATTCAAAAGGTCAGCCTAAAAAAAAATACAAGTTCAGTGCATAGTATATATCAATTACATATATTAGAAGAACTTGTAACATCTCACTCACCCTTTTATAAAGTTTGGATGAGCCCTGCCACACCTGAGTCATGGTATAAGAATCAATCACATATGTAGTCCTCCTCTTCCCCACAATTGCCAGGTAGGCATTAATAATCTATGAGGACAAGAGTGATCTTTACTCAGCTGTTGACATTTTAAAGAGAAATAGACGAATAATTCTATGAACAAATAGTACCTCACTCTCCAACTCTTTTTCCGGAGCCAGGTCCATTAAGTTTTCGGAATAAACTTTGTAGGGCCCAACCTTTGTCTCAATCCTGCCCCCTGCCCATATGTCTCTGATTACTGTAAAATAGAAAAGCTGACATTAATGTGTGAAATGCAAAGTTTCACGAGTGCATTGTGGAAGAGTACTCACCAATTTCTGCACCACTGGAGGATTTTGGGACCTTGGGACCTACAGTGGCAGATGTTTGTGTTGTGTGTGCGTGTGTTTGTGTTTTGTGTATTTTGTGTTGTGGTTGTCTGTGATACTCCAGCCAGAGGAGAGGGACTCAACATTTTTTGCAATTTTCTAGGTATTCTCTCCTCTGGCTGGATATAATGTGTGAGATGGTCAATGTTAATACTGTTTTTTTTTTTTCCCCTTGTCAGACACAAGGTCTGCACTCTTCCCCTCGATTCGAATGATGACAAAGGGTCTGAGCATATCGGCCTCCAGCTTTCCTCCTTTCCTCTGCTCCATCCTCACATTTTTTTGGAGGACAAGGTCCCCCACTTTAAAATTGTCCTCCTGGCCCCTCTTCTCTTTCGTTTTGCGGACCTTATCCTGGGTAATCTTCATGTTGTCCTTGACGTGTTCATAAATCTGGTCCTGGATTTTGAGTCCTTCGCAGGTATCCTCTCTTACAATGAGCCTGTTTATTTTGTCTTCAGAGATCTGATAAAATGCATAAATGGATGGATGAGAGATGGATGGATGAAAGATAGATAATACATAACATAACATTGAGCAATCTTACATTATACTTTTCTGGTATCTCTGAAGGATACCTCGCCTCTCTCCCAAACATCAAAAATTAGGGGCTGTATTTGTTGGTAAGTTGTTTTTTAGTTCTTAGCGCAAACATTGTTGGCTTTAGCAAGCTGTCCCAGTTTTTGGGGTTATCAGCCACCACTTTGTTAAGGGACCTGAGTATGCAGAATAGAAATGCAAACATGACAAAAAGATTTTGGGTACACATATACAACAAGGCAGCTCTGTCAGGAGCAACAACATATGATATTGTTGATACTCGAGTGTTCAAAATTATACCTCTGTATTGTCCCATTTAGTTTCTCCACAAGGCCGTTGGTCTGGGAATGGTAGGGCGAACAGAGGCTTCTCTTAATGCCCAGCTGCTCGCAGAGCTCATAATTGACCTTATGATAAAATGGAAAAAAATTAACAGGCAGCACAGCAGTACAGTATTTGCTCATGGGGACACATGCAGCATCATTACAGTACCTTGTTGCAAAATTCAGAGCCCTAGTCTGTTAGCAGTCTTTTTGGTACACCAAATTTGTAAAAGAAATCAAGAATACAATTTGTGACCTCGACTGCTGTTTTGCTGTTGAGTGGGTAAGCCTCTGACCATTTGGTGAAATCGTCAACCATTACACAATTGTACTGGTTACCACCATCTGTCTGTGTGAGTTTACCCACCAGGTCCATTCCGACAAGTTCAAGGGGGCTCCGTTACCTGCCAGGAAAAAAGAAAAAGATTTGAATGATATCACATGTCTCTTGAAACTTACAATTCATTCCATCATCCCTTTTACCTCTATTGGGCTGTACTGCCTCTTCTCCTTGATAGTGGCCCTCTTCCTTTGGCATTGTGGACACTGTGCAAACTAAAATAGACAAATATGCAGGAGTGATGTCAAACAGAAGTCATCCTTCAGTGTACATCCACAGATAGATGTTCCACACTTGCAAAAATATACATTAGACTCCAACACAAGAATGTGTGGTGGAAGGATCAAAACAACTCATGTCATACAGTTGCTAAATAGGTATTCCACCCTTAAATTCTAAACATACTAACTCACCCATTTGTGAATGTCCTCCTCCATTCCAGGCCAATAAAAGCGACTAATAATAGCAGTGTGGGTATTCTCTACACCACAGTGCCCACCAATCTTGCTGGAGTGAAACTCCGTAAATATGGAGTTGGCCTCCTGGGCAGTTGTCACCACTTTTGCCAGGTGCTCCATTTGGTTCTTCTTACGGCGGCAAATGTAATATAAGGCTCCATCTGGGGTTTATATATAATGAAGTTGTTTTTTTTTATTCAAATTTTGAGTTGAGAAATAGCACAAATCTTTATTTCCATGTCCTTACCCTTCATCCTGAAGGTGTCAGCTCTTCTCTGAATAACAAATCTCTCCTTACTGGTTGACCCTTCAGGATATCGGTTGTGGAGTTTACACTCCAGTATCTGAAAAACTATTTTTGCATCCATGTGTTATCCAAACTAGCCATCACTTTTGATATCACTTTGTCTCCAACCTACTCAATAACCCACAAAGTTGTGCCACATAGATTGATCCTTTATAGACTTCCATTACCCCCAATGATTTAAGTTTGTGCACCTGTGTATGGTTGAGAGGTTACTGCCCTATAGACTCAGGACACCCCCCCTCCCCAAATGCTTTAGTTGCCACACCTGTGCATCCAATTTCTGTTCCTCTGAGCATAACAAGTCACAGTTGTGTCAAATGTGAAAGTGAGCTGCAAAGTCAGAGGATATCAGAGTAAAGTCATGGTGGTATAAGTGAGAGGATTTAATATTGACCATTAGAGACGGTGGATACACAGATGATGTGTCACAGGTTGATCTGGACACCTGACGCTGTTTCAGCGAGCTGCGCATAAACAAAGGCTTCAGACGCTTTGTTTCATATGCGGCCTGTACGACAAAAGTCTTCCAGTGGACTTGACGTGAGGTTGTTAACAGTACATGGAACAAGTATGATTGTGCTGACGGCTGGTTTTGTAGGTGTTTGATGTGAGTGTGAAATGTAAGGGAGATCGCTGGAGATAAGTGGTGTCACCAGTTAATCTGGGCGCTCAGCACCAACAGCCATCTCCACACTGCGTTTAAAGAGCTCAGGAAGAAACACCTCAAACTGTTTTCTGTCTGTGCAACGATACTGGAACATCGCGATGTACATATGACACTGACAGCTTGGACATCAGTACGATTTATTGAAGTTTGTAGTATTCTGAACTAACATGCCACGGCTTCTTACGACTGTACGTCACTAACACGAGCAAAAATAATAACGTTACATTTCCTTCTCAGCGGATAGTAAAACACGCCCACAGCACTGAGAGACCAGGGCTCGTAGGCCACGCCCACCTCTCCGAACATCTGGGACCTCACCCGTTAATCTGATCACCAGTTAAACTGTAACACCGGCAGGTGGTCTCAAGCTGGTTGCGGGAGCGCGCGTGCGTGTTTATGGCACGAGATGATGCCAACATTCTATGGAACTTTATTAGAGTGTCGGTTCGGACTCTGCTCAGCAGGTTTAGGTCTTTTACATCAGGTTTAAGTGGTGCAAGTCAGTGCAGTGATGTTGCCACTGCTTCTGCTTTTCTTTGGTATAGATATCAAGTTTGGAAAATCGATATGACTGATGATTAAGTGATGGAAATGTTATTGAAATGTCCCTGATATTGCCAACAATGCAGGTATGGGAGTCACGTTTTTGAATCTGTGCCTTTTTATTTTGCAAATCGGTGGCTGCATTTTAACTTGTAAAGGAATGATTTATTCCTGGATTTATTTAGTTTCAGTGTCTGTCACACCGCAGTTTTATCCTGGTTTGTTAAAAACTGGCTGCACTTGTCTTAAAGGAAATTGTTCTTTACTCCTAAATGTATTTGTTGAGAGACACAGACTAGCAGCCACACTGAAATAATCCTCCATCAGCCTGATACTGATATTACTGCTGACATCCAGTTTTCATTTCAAAGTTATTAAATGATGTGTAACGGTGGTGCGCTGCAGTATCTCTTTTACAATGTGAAAATCTTAAGTCAGTAGTGTTTTACCAGAGATGTTCAGGAGGTGTGTGTGCGTTTCCGGTCACATGAAGTCACATTCCAGCTGGATGACAGAGCAGCTCAGAGAGGGAGGACATCAGTTCAGTTCAGTGGTCCGATCAGAATATTTTCCTCTACTTTGATCAGTTGACAAACAGCTGAGTCAGTCTGTCACAGTTTCTCGGGATGAGGTCATCTGTTCTGTGGTCTCCCTTCTATTTAATTTGCAGTGATATAAATTGAGAAAGAAAACTCTCATGTGTGAGAAGCTCTAAATTCTTCTGATTAATTATCCTCAATCTTTAAAGCAGTACAGTAACTTGCTTTCTAGGGAAGATCATTAGGGCCATATTTCATAGAATTCTTTCACTTTTGACTTTCATCTTTTTTTGTCAGAATTCTGCGCAGAAAGAATTCCCATTTTAAAATTTGATTTCAAATAAAATTTTCTAATATTTCCCGAAGTCACTTTTTAAAAATTTTTTCTCCTCAATTTTGAGAAGCAGAACACTTCCGTAGTTCTTATCTGTGTTAAATTAGTTTATTTTCCAGATTTCTCACTTTTTTTCATAATTTTGAGAAGCAGATTTTTATGTTCATAATTCTGAAGAAAAAAATAAGAATACTCAAAGTCAGAATTTTGGAATTAAAAATCAGAACTCAAAGTCTTCATGTTCCTCTAACTGGTCATTTTTCGCTTCGGTCATTTCTTGTCTGAGCTTCATTAGATTGTTAAACTTTAACTGTGGATTCTGTACATCATTTCTGGATTTGTTTATTTTTCTAAAGCGGAGAAGCTTCGGTCAGCTTTGTGCCTGGGGCATCTCTGCTGTCTCTCTGCAGTGACCCCTGAAAACCTAAAATTAACCCTCAGCTGGGCACCTGCTTTAGCTCACTGGTATTTGATATTTATATGTCCACCCCACATAGACGCCTGACAGGGTTCATTCTCTGTATATTAAAATCAAAATAATACACCTCTGCAGCGACTGATCCTGACAGATCAACTGATTTGTTAATTGTGGATTCTCATTTACAACCTAGACAATAAGAAGTTGTATAATGCAGTGATGCAGTAAAAGTCCGAAGGTGAAACACAGTTTTCTTGTCAGGTTCGATGTTTATTAACTGTAGCTAAGTCAGGTCGGGTCCTTGTTGCTCAGGAAAATGAAAATTGGCTCAGAGTAAAATTCAGTAAGTTGTCGCCATAAACTTCAGGGATGCACGGAATTATCAGTTGCTATTTTCCTTCCTGACGATTTCAGCAAGTAAGAAGACATTTGCAAAGCAGTGATGGACGTTTATCTGTTGTGTCACACCAGTGACGTCATCAGTTTGTAAGACGATGCGCTGAAAAGATGTTCGCACTGAGTTGGTACAGCCGGACAAAAGGTTTCACTCACTGGAATAAATATTACAGGTTGTTTCATACCTTTGAGAGGAAATTTGTGCTCTTTCACCGACCACATAATTAAAGGCTGAACATCTTTAAAACGTATCTGGTATTTTTTGTGTCTCTGGCACAAAAGGAGGAATAAACTACAATAAAACAAACAACGTGGGCGTTGGTTTGGAGTTTCACAAACAGAGCATCCCCCGACATTTTCCCCCCACGTTCCCACAGCAGCTGATCTGTTTGAGCATTTGTTGCTTTGCGTTACATTAATGTTTGCTCATTTAATTTAGTTTAGTTATTTTAGTTTTTGCGTTTTTGGCACATTAAAGTTTGTTCACTGAGGACAATATTTGTCAGCGCGTTACATGTTATTTCTATTTGTGGCCTGCTGAGTTGACAGATGAGTGATGTTTCTGAAGGCGGAGCACTAAAACAACATGAGTGTTTGGATTCAATGTCGTTTTTTTGGAGAAGTTGGTGACTCTGAGCTGCAGCATCATGAAACTGCTGCGTGTTCCCTGAACATCACATGACCCACACTTAGTGTCAGGGTTTGGTCAGGTCTCTGGTCATATCTAGGTCATGTGTGTCCCCTCCTGACCAGAAGCTGAGGGAAAATCTGTTTTGAGCTACACATTCCACATCAAGACGCTATGACATAATGACCCCTCTCAGTGCGTCCCTCCAGCCACCTCCCCTCTGTCTCTGATTGTCCTCGCACACTTCACACAAAGCCATGAGAGAGTAATAACCCCCAGTTTGCATGTTTTTGGACTGTGGGAGGAAGCCGGAGAACCCGGAGAGAACCCACGCAGACACAGGGAGAACATGCAAACTCCACACAGAAACGCCCTGACCCGGAATCCAACCCAGGACCTTCTTGCTGTGAGGCGACAGTGCTAACCACTGCACCACTGTGCCGCGCTGCAACTAATGATTATTTTACTCATCCATTAATCTGCCGATTATTTTCATAATTAATGATTGATGGCTCTTCTTTTACTGCCAGAAATGACCAAGAAAAGCAGCAAATCCTCACATTCAACAAGCTAAAAATTTCATATCTAGATAATTTTTCTGAAAACAAAACTGAAAGGATTATTCGATTATCCAAGATCGAATTTCTTTCAAAGCCAAAAATGCTCAAGTCATTATTGTTTAACTGTAAATGTAAAGTGAGACAATATGGTTAAAGTCATATATCTCTTTGTCCATCTATTTTTGACTTAATATCATCAAATATTGCAACAATGTTGTAGGGATGACTATTGGTTATGGATGTAGCAGTGCACTGTGAGCTGGTTCTATATACACTTATATACTCTATATACTGTGACTTTACGTTAAGGTCATTCAATGAGCGAAGCGCGGCAGATAGGACGCGGTTTCGAACGCAGCCGTACGACCAGGACATTGTTGTCAACATGTCAAAATGAATGTCTGAAAGATTGGGGTGGAGCTACGGAGCAGAAACACTCCTGAGAGGGAGAGGAGTTGCTTCCATTGAGTCTCATGCCTGATCCCCAGAAGTTACAAATCCCAGCTTTAAGACCAAAGATGTTTTTATTTCCTCATTTACAGAGAAGAAAGTGAAACGTGCATTGTTTCACAGTTTGTAAGGTTTATAACCTCCCTACCTCGTAAGTGAGAAGGGATTCTTTGACCATTTGAGCAAATGGTGCTAAAGAAAAATGCTGATTGTGTCATTTGGACACTTGATAGCTTTAGTGAAGACGACATGGAACAAAAAAGGGTCAAACGTAAACACTGTCCTGTATCCAGGACCAAAGCTAACACCACCAGTTGGTTTCACCGCAGTGAGCATGATCACTGTACCGAGTGTGAACAGTGACAATAAGGGTTCATTAACTGTAATGCAAGTAAAATGTCCAGGTAATGGTGATACTGTTACATATGATACATATGTAACATACATATTATACACTGATACATATCGTCCAGCAGTAATAGTAAGTGTAGAAGCCATATTCATCGAAATTAACACAGAAAAGTTTTTAAATATTTCACTTTGTGTTTAATGAGTGTTGAATATATGAAAGTATAACTAAATGAAGATTTAAATTCCAAAAAATGTAACTTCTTCTTCCTCGATGATCAGTGCACTAGGATCTCCACAGGTGTGGACTTCGCTTGTTTTTCTTCAAGAAAGAAAAGAAAATCACAAAAATAAATACTATCAAATGGTCATAGTTTTATATTTGCAATAAATCAGAACGGCTGTAGAAAACTGTAACAACATATGAGGATGGTATTATACCATGATATTGATAGAGTATTGATATATGACACATTTGAGTTGTAGTAATAATATAAATATGAGCTAGTTTCCAGTTTGTCTCCTAACATTCCTGCAGGGCTGCAAGTCCAAACTTCACTTCAAATAATAAGGTGTTATTCACTGTGGATATTCTGATCCCACAATTATTATTATTTATAATCGTTTGAAAAGTTGAATCCAAGAATAATTTGTGATTCAACTGTAAATTTAAATATCAAGAACTCTCTCAGTTTTGCTTCAGCGTGCTCTTCCATCTCTGTCAGCAGCTGACCTGAGTGGATCAGTAACTTTCTCTGGTACCCGTCGAAGCATCCTGACACCGTTACGAGAGCAGCACTGACAGCAGCTCGTGGTCAAATTCTCTGAAGTCCCCTCAGAGATGAATGACCCGGCACTGACCTGAAGAGGCTGTTTGTAAAACGCTGCTGATGTCAACACCGCAAACTGAACCTCGTGTTCACTGTTAAACCACCTGCACTGAGGAGGAGGAGGAGGGGGAGAGAGAGGCTGCTTGGAGGGTAGACGACATGAGGGAAGTTTAAAAATGATGTTGAGGTGAATATGTGGCAATGGGAGGGTGAAAAATGTAAGTAAAGAAGAGAGGAAGAGATGGGGCAACGCGTTAATGAGGAAGTGATGACGAGGTGTGGAAAAAGGAAGAGAGAGGGGGAGCAAACTGAAGATAACATTAAACAAAAGATATGAATCATAGGCAGTTTCATTAATTCAGCAACAGAAATGTGAACCATTCACAGCTGCACTTAATCAAAAAGGAAAATAGAATTATATATATAAAGTAATATAATGAAGGAGTGTAGTGCTGCAGAGTCATGCTGAGCTAAAAACATCTAAAAGTTTGGTTAACTGATGTTTTACCATCGCGAGAAATATACAATTGTGACATGACGGATGTTTATTTATGTGGTTCTCGTGAAATAAGCTGTGTTTTGATCTGATTTCTGGGTATCAGAGTATCACCATACACACGATAATCATGTGATTATCACCTTTCATAATGTATTACATCACTTCATACCATAAAAAGTCTCTATCCAGATATTGGAATGTTGTCACAGATCCTGGATCAGGCACTAACAGCAGGCAGGGCAGTGACTGGGGGCAAGAATCCTCATCAAGTTACCTGACCAGGCAGCTGAAAAATAACTATTGTGCTGTGATCCGACAATAAGCCGAGTTCTGTATAACCACACACATAATAATAGTAATAAAGATGATGATGATGATGAAGATGAAGGTGATAGACGCTAAATGTCTTTAGGTTTTGGTCAGTCAGTGGTGCTGAGACTGTGCTTGAGGCTTTGCAGATGTTTGTTCAGTTCGCTACAGCCTCGACACTCTTGTTTCCACCAAAACGGGCAATTTGGTTCAGTTTGGGGTGGATTAGTTTATATGTCCTAACCTGGAACCCCGAAGAGTAGAACAGAGAGAATAATCACGTAATAAACACACTGAAAGGCAATAAGGAGTTGAATGTGTCCCCTGCATCATTTAGATTACATTTGAACTTTTTGTGCTTCAGTTTGGGAAGGTTCAGCATGTGCGTGTGTCGGGGGGGTGTAAAGAGTAATTCTGACTAATGATCTTCCCTGGGTTAGGGTGAGGGTTACGGAGCTTACAGAAGTTTAGGATAAATCATGAGTTGAGTTTCTTACAAAAGCTGAAAACTGCTGTTTTTATTGTCTCTGTAGTCTAAAAATGCATCGTACACAGTCTTAAAGGCAGCTTTACCCTAAAAGTGTATCTAGAAACAATCATTTCTTGTAACTCTGCAGTCGAGTCTGATGAGAAACCGTTTTAGTACAGTGCATTTAACATAACACTGACAGCAAAATGAATCTTAAACTGTGAGTGTTCAGCTTCTAAAACCAGTCACATCTGTTGTCTGCTGTCTGGTGTGGAAGAATTTAGCCAAAAGTGTTCAGCCAACAAAATCAGGACAGTGCTTTACTTTATTAAAAACATCGACCCAAATAAAGATGGCCGCTGTGTCTTCATCTTCCTCCCCCTGAACAAAAATGAAGCTTAGATATCCTGATACAAGTGCTGCCATCTTGCCTGCACTTGTATCAGCAGCGAATATTTTAGGGTGTAATTAGTGGTACAATGTGTCATTCAATCAGGCCATCCCCAGCTCTACCCTCTCATCCAGACGTGTTCACACATGGCTCCAAAAACGTGGCCACCGAGGCCGAACTTGAGGCTTCAGGCCGCAGCCCACAAGCTCCAGCTGTTTGAAGCACACTTTGTGCCTGACGCAGTCTGAACGTTCAGCATCTCATGATGATCACATGTTGACCGTCGTTTCACAATGATCAGTGGAAGATTGTGACACTTTCCTCACAGGAAGTGGCTTACTTAAATCCCAAAGATAACAACCTCAAACTGAAGCCACATGAAGGCAAAGAAGAAGTGTCACAGAAACTGACACTGTCACAGACATTTGAAAGAGTTTTTCCTCTCTAAAGGCCCCGTTATAAGTGACAGCTTCTTCTTCTCATGCTGTACACAACCATGTGATGTGATGTGTTTACAGGAGAAACGCTGGTTTAAATTCAGCACAGGGAAGTTAATTTTCCTCCAGAGTCTCACCCCAATTCTGAAGCAACATTCAAAACTTCTCCCGTAAGAATGTTCAGTTTGGTTTGATTAACTTTTCATGTCTCTAAAGTTTTAATTTGTCACTTCCATTTTACGGCCTTTTAAACCAGGGAAAGACAACATGTATGTCACATGACGATATAATAATATCTAAAATATCAGACAGTGTATATTGTCAAATCATAATAAAGATACATATTGTAAATTTTAGCCATCATTGATGTAAGTAACTGTGAATAAAATCAGTTCATATCTTTGGCTTCTCTTCCACAAACATTGTAGTTTAGCACAGCTCAGTAAACGACACCCGACACAAGAGTCAAGCGAACGTCAAGTTTTCATTGTACTTAACCAAATGTTTTGTTTGTGAGCCGCTGTTTACCATAAATTTGGTGAGTAAATTAGTTTACAAGTTTTATGTCCGTGAAGGTTCTCAGTTATCCAGGTCATCTTGATCTCGGAGTGTTTAGTAGGAAGCAACTGGACTTCTTATCTTGTTTGAAGACATTTCGCCTCTCATCCGAAAGGCTTCTTCAGTTCTGAGGTTCAGTCCGGGAAACCCAGGTATTTAACCCCGAGTGGGTAGAGACAATCACCAATCACCAACAAAGAGGACGTGTTTTGAAACCAACAGCCTCTTTGTTGGTGAAAC
>KV751364.1:4642325-4666462 GCA_001698575.1 Mola mola | reverse complement strand
TCACTTCTCACATGATCTTGACACGAAAGTTGTTTTTTCTGCGCTGTTAGCCACGAACACGTGAACACGTTGCTAGATGTCGGTCGTCAATACTTAAGCTCAATCAATGCAGCAGCAAATAATATCTAATGTAAGTATCTAACTTTTCTGTAAATTGTGTAAATTTCTGTTTTTGTGATTTTTTTTTTTTTTTTTTCTTGCAGATTATTACTATAAATATTCTTTGATTTAATGCAACATCTGATTGGACATAGGGTTGCAAAGGGGCGGAAAATTTCCAGTAAATTTCCGGAAACTTTCCGGAAACTTTCCATGGGAAGTTAAGCTGGGGAATTTTGGAAATATCGCCAAACTTCGCCAAACTGCCCAGAACTTTGCCTTTATCAAGGCCCAGGTGGCCAGACATGGCTGTAATGACAGCATAAGCACCGTTAATCTCTTCTCCAGAGAGTATGCCCGTGTCATATTTTGGGTCCAGCATGTACGCTGCTGCATGCACTGGCTTCATGCAGAACTCCCGGCGCTTCTCCAATGACTTGACCACAGCAGTTTCCTCTGCTTTGAGTAGTAGGGAAGTGGGCAGGACCGTCTGGATTTGTTCTTTGAGGTCGGCAAAGAGACAGTGGACATCTGATAAGATGGCATCATCACCCTCTATCTTGGCAATTGCTGCTGCAATTGGTTTGAGGATTCTCAGGCTGCTAGTCATTCTTTCCCAGAACACATCATCTAACAGGATTCTCTTGATGTCACTTTCAATGCCTGCAGTCTGGGATATGGCCATCTCTTGCAGAGACTCCTTTCCCTCCAGTAGACTGTCGTACATGATGACAACGCCACACCATTGTGTGATACTGGGGAGCTTCAGTGTGGTGCTCTTGTTTTTTTTTCGTTTTGCTTTGAGAGGTAGGTTGCTGAAGCTACGTGTTTGCCCTTCACATACTTCACAACTTGCTTAGCTCTCTTGTGTAGTGTGTCCATTGTCTTCAGTGCAATGATGTCTTTCAGTAGAAGATTAAGAGTATGGGCAGCACAGCCAATGGTTGTTATATGAGGGTAGGTCTCCTCCACGTGTGCCCAGGCAACCTTCTCTGGTCCAAGGTCATTGATGACTGCTTTCAGCTCATCAGCCATGTAGGGGCCTGTGTGTCTGTTGTCCTTTGTGTCTGTGCTCTTGTAGAATACAGGTTGAGGGGTGGTGACAATGTGCACTCTGTTGAACTCATCATCCAGCAAATGAGTAGATAGCGCATGCCTGGTTGGGGGGGTGTATGCTGGCCGGAGAATATTCAAAAATCTCTTCCAGTACACACTGGATGGCAGCATCAGGGGTGAGCCAGTTGCATAGACTGCACGAGCAAAACACTCATCTGCATTTCTCTGGCTACGTTCATCCATCGAATCAAAGAATCCTCTGATACCAGAGGGACCAGGAGCTGATGAGAGGGTATCTGACTCTGATACAGCAGAATCATTTTCCCCTTGAGTGGAACTCTTGTCTGCTGAATGTTTTGAGCCTTGAGGAAATTTTTGGCACTTTGCAATATGCTGCTGCATTTTTGTAGCATTCTTCACGTATGTCTTTCCACAATATTTACACATATACAAAGACTTTCCTTCAACATTAGCTTGTGTGAAATGCTTCCACACATCAGATGGCAAACGTGGCATTTTTCTGTAGAATAAAATAGCAAAAAAGCTTGTAAAAACACTAATGCAATGGCATGAACAGAAATATAGTTGGCTAAACAACTGGAATGGTCTTCAAAATATTTTACAATTGATGTATAAATTCTTGTATGGTTACAGAAAACCGTCTTGCAGGAGTCAGAAGAAACAGCATCACATTTGAGGTAGCTATAATAAGCTAGCCTCTTAAATGGTCAATGAAATGAAAAATAGCTTACATTTAGCACCTAACTTACCAGCTAGCTAGCTACTGTATGAATACATTTTTATTTAATTTTTGCAAGTTAAACAGTAATACCATTATAGTTCAAAAATATTTACCCCATAATATTATAAAAAACTTGCTTGACTTTATATAATCCGCAGGCTCAACTGTGTGGCTTCAATAGTCTTGTGCTTTGGGCTCAAAAGTGTGGCCTCCAGGGTTTAAGCAATCATCTGTGCATGTGATGGAGGAGTGCACAGTGCATGCAGGGGGCGTGGCCTCAATAGCCCTGCAGTAAGCAGTGCTGTGTGCATGTGATTGAGGAGTGTACTTGCATTAAATCTGGTTGTTTTAGCCAAGATTATATATTTTCCCCAACTATATTTAAGTTCCCTGTTGAGGGCCAACCTTCAATTTTGTAAATTTCTGTTTTATTCCCATAAATTCCCGTTAATTCCCATGGAAAGTTTCCAACTTTGAAAATTCCCGGAATTTTGCAACCCTAATTGGACACAACTGGTAGTTACAGGTAAAGTGTTGCCAGGCAAAGTTCCTTATTCATGTGTTCACACGGCGCAGCTGGGATTTTATTGAGGAAAGAAAAATATTTTTTCACGCTGTAGAAGTTCAAAAGGTACTGAATGATACTTTTTCACTCTGGCTAAAACCTGCTGACGTGGATTTTCAGTGCAGGGTGTATATGTAGACGCGGCTCAGACACTGGGATTTATCTGTATCGCTTTAAGGGTGCTAGTATTCATCCTCAGTTTCAAAATTTAAACCATAAGCAGCTCTAACACACAGTTTGCTACGTCCCTCCAGACCGTTCAAGGTGTCGACCTTTGGAGCGTGCTGAAGATGTGATGAGATGTGTTTTAGAGCACAAAAATGCCAGTTTCCTCTTCACCGCTTGTGCTCTGCTTAGCAAGGTTCATTCAGGACACTGGGTGTAAATCTCGCTGCCTGGCTGGATGTCTGACATGAACTGAGGTTACCCTGGTTAAACGCATTTATTCCGATCCCTTCCACTACACATCACACCCTGAAATCCCACAGTGCTGCGTTAACAACATCCATCTGGTGTGAGTTTCTGTCTGATTTATTCATGTGTATGTTAACCAGGAAACTCTCTGTTCTGTATTCTAATGTTCCTCAATAAGTTTAGTAAAATTGACAAGGAAACAAAAGGTGGAACCTGGAGGTGTCATTTTATTCTGAACATTAAATCGTGAATAAATGCTCCTTTTTTAAACTTGTTTGGGTCTCTGTGAAACACACTCTGATTATCAGAACCTGTGGAGGAGTCAGGAAAACAGTGTTCAGTATGCGTCACATCTGGAAACCTAGCAGCCAAAGCTCCCCTCACAGTTCAGTTAGATTTACTGAAATTCTCATGTGGAAAATGAAATTAAGTTAACTCAAAGTTGTGCCTGTAAAATACATGCAGGATTGTTCTCGTGTGTGAAACGTTTACTTTAGGTAGAGCAGCAATGAAACCAGCGCAGTTTCCTTTTACCTGCATTCTCTGTAACGGTCAGTGGGGGGCGAGGCCGCTCGGGGCAGAATGAACGGAGCGAACAGAATCACTGTTGACACTCACCTGTACTCTCTTCTCTCCTGGTGTTGGCCTGACAGCGGCGAGGCGGAGCCACCATGGAGCAGCAGAGACAGAGAACACTCTCCACGTCCGGAGAATCGCTGTACGCTGTGCTGGGAGTCGACAAGAACGCGTCCACAGAGGACATCAAGAAATGCTACAGGTTCGTACCGCTGAGTGAAAACATCTTGATCTCCCCCCACAGGCTGGCTGCAGTATTGCTCATAAACCCCTCCCCCTCCGTGTTAGCAGAGGGGCCAGCATGACACATGATTTCATGCAGTGGGAGGAGGGGCAGGTGCAGCAGCCATCTTTTTGTAGGTCAATGATTATTGTTTGTCCAAAATGACATCTGTGAACTATAAAAGTCAGACTCACTGCGAGTAATAACAGTAACTATAATGATACAAAATTAACACAATATGTACAACATTGTTTGTCGTCCTCATCATGTTTTGAAACTTTCTGCATTTTTCTTCTCACCTCTTCGTGTCGCCACACCTGTAATGATCCTTGAGCTTCACACCACTAAGGGGGAGCCACAGCCTTTTTAAAGGCTCGAAGAACCTGGAAGCAGCAGAAGTTTCTGACACTTCTGCCTGAAAAATGAATGAAATCACTGATTTTCTTTCAGTTGACTGTTTGTTTTCATCTGTTTTCAAATGAAATCCCTTCAAGCTCAAAAGAAAGTCAGACTTCTCCCTGCTGAAGACAAAATGTCAACAGCCATGTTTTTTTGATTAACTTTAAAGAGTGTTTAATGTTTAACATATTGGTGAGAGTGATGTTTGTCACAGTTAACATTTAAAGCAGGTGAAAATAAGAAATGCTGGATTCCACTTAGGTGAATAAAAAAATATCCTGATTTCTCTTCTCTTCCAGGAAACTGGCACTGAAGTTCCACCCGGACAAGAACCCGGACAACCCGGAGGCGGCGGAGAAGTTTAAAGAAATCAACAATGCCCACTCTATCCTGAGCGACGCCACCAAGAAGAACATCTACGACAAATACGGCTCGCTGGGCCTGTACGTGGCCGAGCAGTTCGGAGAGGAGAACGTCAACACCTACTTTGTGCTATCCAGCTGGTGGGCCAAGGTAAGACGGCCACACGGGGGCGCCGCAGGCTGCGAAACCAGCCGACACGCACAGGCGCTTTGCTTGGAATGTTTTGACCAAACAAAACAGGAGCAGAAAAAACATAGAGACTCATTCAAATAGATGTGAAACAATGAGATTCACACTCAGTAGTAGAAGAGCTGAAACATCTGAACGATGTAAATAACTCACAGGTTTTTTGTTTGGTTGGGTCTAAAAGTTTGACTTGATTTTTACCTGATGTGTGGGATGTAGGAGGAGGATCGCAGCCACGTGTGAATTCTCAGGAGTCCTGGAAAAGATTTTCCTTCCATGTTCCCCCAGTTTCAGATGTTTTTTTTACATGTTGCCCTGATCCTCCTACACATTCTGGTGTTTTTGACCTTTTAAAATGTTTAAAATGTTCGTAGTAGTTTTAATTTCTATCGGCCTGTTTTTGTCTTTAACTTATTTTTAATCAAAATTTTTATTATCCAGATTATTTCATATTATTTTTGATGTTCTGCCTGTTTTTACCATCTGTGTTATTATCAAGTTAGCCTCCTCCATCACAGCCTCTGTGTTTGTTTGTTTGTTTGTTTGTATGAGAGGTGCTATGAAGAGAGATCGTGATCATTAAATGTGATTTCTGTCCCCGTCTTCAGGCCTTGTTTGTCTTCTGCTGTTTGGCCACCGGATGTTACTTCTGCTGTTGTCTGTGCTGCTGCTGTAACTGCTGCTGCGGTAAATGTAAACCTCGGCCTCCGATGGACCAGGAGCCTGAGTTTTACGTGTCCCCCGAGGACCTGGAGGCGCAGATGACTGCCGACGAGCGAGGTGAGGGCCACACGGGGAAGAAACAAACGGGTACAACAGTGACCCAGGTTCATAATAATCTTTATTTATTCCTCATTAATCCATGACAACAGGAAGCAGGTAAATACCAGGAAGATACAACTCAGGGAAGTTTTTCAGATTAAAGTCTCTTTTGGGACAAGGATTTGGGAGGTTTTAAAATCATAATCCATTTTTAATAAACTAATTCTAAGCATTTCACGCGGCTCAGTGATTAAAATTGATCTTTTTAAAACATGATATTTGGATGATCAACATGTCCAACCTGCAGAAAACACATGACAGGTTCACAGTGGCTACATTTAATACCAGAACCTCCCGTATAAGCGTATTGTTTTAAATAAATGGATACAATCAGATAATTTGATTTCATTCACCACATACAAAAGAATGTTGGAATTTAAAAGATATTCAACAGTAATTTTCTAAAAGGCCCTGCAGAGCTCTGGAGCGCGTTGCACTAACAGACAACAACAATAAATAACGGTTTCATCTCCTCCGGTGTTTCGTTATCTGCAGCCGCGTCTTCAGAGAGATTTCAGTTCACCTTAACATAGATTAAGATGATTGGTGCCCCGTTACCGTGGAAATGAGCTGCTCAGTGAGAGGACAGGCTGGAAACCGATAATTCACACTAACAAACGTTCATTAATCACTCCTCCAGATGAGAGAGGTTTTATTTTTAATTGAAAATAAAATTTGGTGATCCTTGTTTAACTTTGTAATACAGCCGATGAGTTCTGGGCCCCGAACGTTTCCCCCTTGTGGTCGGCCCTGTGCGGTGCGCACAGCCGGCCAATCAGGTGCTGCAGCTGTAAAGGACGCTCAGTTCAGAGTGTTTTTACCAACAAATCTGAGGAGGCCTTCACGTCCGGCTGCTTGTTGGTTTCTGAGTAAATGAAGTGTCAGTAAACTGTTATTGTCTGACAGGAAGCTGATGAAACTCCAGCATGAAAACATGATGTGATTATATGACTTCAGTTTGGACTGAAATGAGGGCAGAGTGTTGATCTGTTCTACAGCAACACAACAACAAGAACAAGTGACAATGATCCAGAAACACACAGGTGGGAGCTCCTCCGGGGCTCCAGGCAGTTTGTGAGATGGGCTCTTTGGAAAGGATGTATGGAGATGATATCCTGATTCTTTTTTTGTTCTACACGGATCACAACTCGATAATATTGATTATTGTGATTTACTTTTCCTTCTTAAAGAAAAACAAAGTTCACTCATACAGAGAAAATTTGTCATCCGTCATATTTCTAAAAATGCATCACGTGTCAGTCAGTCAGACTTTGACTTTATTTCAGGTGTAGAAAAGTCAAGCCTGAAACAACAAACAAACAACAGGATGTTTTTAAATAATCTGCTGCATAAATAGTGGTTAGCGTTGTCGCCTCACAGCAAGAAGGTCCTGGGTTGGATTCCGGGTCAGGGCGTTTCTGTGTGGAGTTTGCATGTTCTCCCTGTGTCTGCGTGGGTTCTCTACGGGTTCTCCGGCTTCCTCCCACAGTCCAAAAACATGCAAAACTGGGGGTTAGTAGGTTAATTGGTCACTCTAAATTGCCCGTAGGTGTGAATGTGAGTGTGGATGATTGTTTGTCTCTATATGTCAGCCCTGCGATGAACTGGCGACTTGTCCAGGGTGACCCCGCCTTTGCCTGATGATGGTGAGATAGGCTCCACCCCCGCCGCGACCCCCTAACAGGATAAGCGGTAGAAAATGGGTGGATGCTGCATAAATAAACGCACGCTCATCAAACTGGTACCATAAGAAAATAAGACGATAGATTAATAAGAAATGAGGCGACTCGTTCAGCTCTGCTCAGCTTCTTGTTGACATCTGATGTCACCTGGTTCGTAAACCATGTGACACTGGATATGACATCACGTCGTGGCTCTCTGCACTGCCATAAAAATAACATTGAATTATTTTTTTTTTTTTTTTACAAATCGTGATACTTGCAGGAATCGACCTTCATGATAATCCAGCAGTGAGACGCCTTATTGTCCCTGCAGGGTCCCGTTAGACCCACAACACAGGCAGAGATTTCTGTGACTGAGCTTTCAATTCATTTTATGTTTGTGATTAAAGCAGAAACATTCAAGATGATCTACTGTCATTTATCTGAAGGTGAAAAATCACATGCAGGGAATAGAAATGTATTAAATATTTGCTATATTTGGGATGTGTGTGTTTGTTCCGTAGACGGCGGCGATCCCATCGTGCTGCAGCCATCCTCAGCCACAGAAACCACCCAGCTCACGTCCGACGCCCACCAGAGCTACAGGACCGACGCATACTAAACACGCATGCGCACACACACACTCACACACAGACACACACGCCATCACTCGGGTCATCACGAGCCGACGAGCTGTCATCCTTGTTTAGTCTATATGAGGGGGTGAGAGGACGAGGAAGAGGAGGAGGAGGTCGAGGTGGCAAAGAGTTTTGATTTTAATCAATAGAAAGAAAACAGTTGTAGCTCGAACCAACGTTAATTTGCAGCTGTAGAGCTCAGACACTGATGTGATGAGCAGCGCGGTCGCTCGGTGACGTCCAACTGTGAAATACAGCCTACAGATGTCCGCTTAGTATTGGCCACCTGTCACAGAATGTGTGGCTTCGGTTCGTTAACTGCTCACATCCTGACCGGAAACAAGAAAAGTTTATAAACGTTTATGTTTTATCTGAAAGATGTTAGATTTTGTGCCGTTGGAAGATTCCGACTGTGACAGGAAGTAGGTCAGGTTCCATCTGACAGATTGAAGCTCATCTGAGCTCTGGTTCATTTTCATGGAAAGTTTCTGTGGGGGCCTTCAAAATAAGAGTCAGAGGATGAAGTTACCGTCACGCAGAGTCCTCCTCGTCTTCCTCCCGGCTCACTGCGTGTCAGCATTTAAAGGGACAGTTCACCCTGAAATCTAAAATAGTGTTTGTGTTGCTCCTCTTCTGTGTCGTTCCCAACCAGCTCGATGGCAGGAAGTGAGGTCATATGAAACCTGGCTGCTGCCTCTTTTTTCTACCAAACCGCGTGATTCTACTCGTGGCCGGACACTTCTGACCCGATGGGCTGAGCTGTTCGCCTGGTCCAATAATGTTGTCCAGCCTCCTAGTTTACTTCCTGGTTTTGTGGCCTATTGAACGTGCACACCAGCTTTCTCCTGTGACTCCGCCCACAAGTTCCCTTTTTATCCATAAACTTTGTATTGTGATGACATCCGAGATTTCTAAATCTCAGAAGTTCATAACAGGAGGTCACGTTTGACCTTGTTTTCTGCTCAAAGTCCAACACGTATGTTTTATAGTGAAGGATTGTGGGATTTTGGCTGTAATACCGCTGGTGAAAACAGGAAGCAAACCGTGTCCAGATTCTAAATGATCCACTGATGAGTAACGTCAGCTTAGCACGTTGTTCCTCCTGCACAGGGATACGTAAATAAAATAGTTCCTCCGTGAAACCGCTCACGACCAGCTCATTGAGCGGTCCTGATTCCCGGTTCTGTGCGGTGATGAACAGAACCACAGGAAGAGAGGAGCACCGAGGTTAGCTCTCAGGGTGAGCTGTGTGTGTGTGTGTGCAGTCCAGTTTTTTTTTAAGTCAAAATGTTACATCAACACATTCATGACCAGCTGTCATCTGGAAGAGCACACACAACGACTTGTTTATGTTTGTTTTTAGTTTTTATTTGTTTTGTGAGCAAGTGAAAATGCCGTACATATCGTGTAAACTGTCCATTTTAGATTTTTAAGCCACAGTTTGTCTTTTATGAACGTTTCTTTCTTTCTCGTGTCTGTAGAACTGCTCTTCTTTGTTTTTTTTCTTATTTATGTTGTGACTAAAGGGAGGATGTCCAAGTCCACAGTCTTACATGTTAATGTGGCCGCAGTTTTGTAGATTGTACAAACCTCATCGTGATCACTTCACAACTCTCCAACTAATGAGTTAGCGTCTTATTTTCAGACAAATCTTGGGTTGTTTTGTAGTTCTTTATTTGTTTGTCATGTATGGAAGAAGATTATGGCCACTGGTGAAACATTAATCTTAAACTCCACATTTATTCCCCCCCCTGCTGGAAATCTGAGAATGAAAAATTGTTAACAATTATACAAATCGCAGAATTCTGACTATTTTATTAAAATTACGAAAAAAATGTTTTCTTAAACATGATTTTCTGAGAAAAAAAGTCAGATCTCTCAGATAAAATTCAAAATTCTGATTAATTCTGAATTTGACACAAATTTTCTCAGAATTTATGACTTTTTTTCTCAGAATTATAAAAATTCTGAGACATTCTGAGAACAAAAATTTTGGGGAAAAAATGCTGATCCTGAGAGAATCAGTTCTTTAAAAGAATCAAGAAAAGTCACTGGGAAAATCTTGTCAAACTTTGCACTCATGGCCTTAATCCTCTTCCGTACTCACAAGTAGCATCACTCTGCTCTGGTGGTAAATTCATCATTCAACATTGTGATTGTTTGTGTCAACATTTTGATTTTTGTAAAAGAGAAACAAAAACACCCACATTCAACCAAACAGGCTAATTTAATCACAGTATTTTCTTCCATTGAATATGTATTTATACATATCACGATAAAGTGCAATAAGAGACAAAAGTTGTCTTCACGCATTTCAGAGGAATCTGCAGGTTTAAAACCGTAAAGCCAAATGAAACGGTTATTTCACATCTTCACCGTCAGATTCCTCAAATTACAGGTCAAAAAAATCTTCTTTTTTTCATGAAACCTGCAGACGCCCTGGTTTTACCAAACTCCCCTGACTTGAATCATGTGACTGCTGAAGTTCCTTCTTCTTGTCTCACTTTTCCTCGATTGACCAAACACACAGCAGCAGCCTGGAAGCGTCCTTCTGCTCCATCCGAAGCTTTAATAACAAGAATTGATGCATGTGTGAATAGAGCCACCAGGTGATGGTCATAATGAAGCATTACTTTATTTATTTTATTTTTCTTATGTTTTTAATAATTGATTGCCTAGTTGATGTGTGGAGGGGATGTATAGAATTTTAGGCCAGACCTGCTGTATATACACGCAGTGCACAGTACAGTGAGGTGGAGGCGATGACGTTTGCGTCTGTCAAGCAGACGTGCAGGTAAATGAAGTATCTCATGTACTGTTGTAAAATAAATGTTTCTCTTGCTTCAGAGCCTTGCTTTTCTCGCTGTGACTTTATTTGATTAGAAAGTGAAAAAATAATTGTTTTTTTTACCCCAAACACTGTCACTTTTGAATGATGATCCTAAAAATATGACGATGTCGACTAAAAGAAGCATGTATGAGAAGAAGAAAAGTGGGCCGAGACAGATCCCCTGTGGAACACCATTGTGGATTCTATAATATGAAATTACTTACAAAAATAAAACACAAACCAATCAGCCATTTATTTCACAAAAAACAAAACTACATTCCCCAGCTGTGATTTTATTAATACATTAAGTTTGTTTTCTTGTAGCCCTCTCAACAATAAAATACATATTTGATATATTTCCTCGTGATGTCAGTTTCAGGAGTGTTAATGGTCACTTTTCCATCAAGTTTCCCAGCAAAGCCGAGCAGTGTCCACCCCAGAACCTGCCCTTAGTCTCTGATCCAGGATGAGGGTCCAGTTCAAGAACTTCACAGATGATGTAGTTCTTCAGCAAACGGAGATCAGAATCAGCAGCTCTGGGTCTGCGGCCATGGTCCTCAGCTCCCTGCAGGTTCGGGATGAGTTGCTGCTCTAAGTGAAAGACTTCATGCGAGGTGGACAAACGACTCGGTGCAGCACCGGCGGTAAAGTAAACGTTGCACCAGAGGAAACTGAGCCGGAAGGCCTCATTTTATCCCAAAATAAGTTTGTTTTTTTCCTCATAAGATGGCTGGCTCATCTCAGGGTTGCCTCTCATGACTCACTGAAGGTGGTTCAGGTATTTCAGTTCTTTCTATTTGGCAACAGCAGTTTGGCACAACCACAAAACGGTAACGGTTCCAATGATGCGCCACGTGGTGTCTCACAGTCAGTGCCCAGACTCCGTTCAAACCGACAACAGGATGTCAAATTCTCCTCTACACTGGTCTCCAGACTATGTTGGATCACGGAAATAGGAAAAAAAACAAAACAGTGCTATGGTTTGTTGTGAAATACAGGAAGAGTAACATGTCATTTTTGTTCATGATTGGATCCTGTTTGTGGTTTTCCGTCACCACAGTCCTGCGCTCTGATTGGCTGCAGCTGGCTGCCAATTGATCGTTGATGGAGTTTACGTGACAAATTCAAACAGACAAACAGATTTGTATGTAAAGTATTGAAACTCGTGGACATTTAGGCATCAGAAGTTTTGTCAATCACAGATGGGACTATAGTTATTAAAGGCTGAGAAGGCGGACTCACAATGTTTGAGGGGCGGGTCCAAACAGATAATTTGATCTTTTTTCTTTTTTAGCTATTGGAATGACAGACTAATGAGCAGCTTATCGCGTTGAATTCCCTGGAAATGCATCCGGCTCATCAAGTTGATCTTCGATAACGTGATTCTTTTGGTGTGAGACGCTGCTTCTCCAGGGAGCCACCTAGTGGCCTTAAATGTCACACATTAACGTTTGTGAGCGATACTTTAAATTGCACAAACACAGTTTGAAATTGAAGGGTGTGGTTATTGGTGAGTGTTGAAATGCAGTAGTTGGTTCCTTCAACAGGGGGGTCAGTGTGTGTGTAACATTAGAAAGAGCACAGCCAGCCTGGTCTTAATCCGTCCACATACCAGCACTGCCTCATATGGTATGTATGTGAGTGTGTGTGTGAAACCTGACCTCCCCTGCTGAAATCAGTCCTCTCACTCTTGACACACACACATTTCTGCAGGGACAAACAGCCGTCGCTATTTATGCAGAATAAAGGAGCAGAGTGAGTGTGTGATGAGCGAGGAAAGGTCTGTAAGGAAGAGCCAGAGAGGGAAGAAGGACTGTGACCGTCACACTTCACTCCCAGGCAACAGAGGCTGAAACCCGAGGACTCTGAGCTGATGTTGCAACTGGGTCTTTCCAGACAGGCTGCCAACAGTCAGCAGGTTCCTACAAAACACAAACAAGGTGCATTTTAATTAAAAAAACCCTGCGAAGCCAAGGAGCTGGACCTCCTGCAGGACTGTGCCGGTTCTCCCAGGAGAAAGTGGCTGGATGGAGACCAAGGTGAGCAAACTGGTTTCACCTTTCCACTGTTCTCATGTTTTCTCAAATTGTCAGATTTTGTCAGAGCTTTTCATTCATTGCTTTTTTTTTTCCTTACATTTTTCCTACCTTCTGATCAGAAACAAATATCAAAGTCAGGTATTTTTCACCCCATTTCCTGCTCTTTTGGCTTCTGAGATTTAACTGAATAAAATTCCTCCAGTATGGAGCTCGGTCGCTGGGACCAGTTAGCTCAATACGGCTACGGTGCAACAGTGTGAGACAAGTCAAAATATCAGAAATAAATCACGTTTTTCCTTCACTAACTTCATGAAAAATGTTGCCGGAGTGTCTGAAAGCATGGAACAGATTGCTGCACACAGGACACACAGGTTCTAACATGTTTCTGCTTCCTGCCGGTTCACACCACCACTCAGGTACTGAAGGGGGCGCTGTTTTCCGATGTTTACAAAAGACAAAGAAATTTATTAGCATATTTTAGCTTGTTAAAGTCTAATTGGGTCACATGATGCCCTGTTGTCGCAATAAAGGCCCAAAAATGTACTTTCTTTATTCTTATATCGAAATCCAATCATTAAAAGCTAAATCTTTTGTTTTCTTACAGATTTCGTGTTCTTAAGAACCTAAAACTCAATGTCAGACAGGAGTGTTTCTGGGGGGGCGGGGCCTCTCTGATTTTGGAGAAACAGGATCATATTTTATATGATACGGCTGCTCTGCCTGAACTCTCGCTGGTTTCCTGAACACACGCTTAGTGTGTTGCTAACTGAGGCTAACTGTAACCCGCTCAGGGGTTGATCAGACAAGCTGAGGCCAGTTTGACAGCAGAGAGTCCAGTCCCAAGGCGGGTTACAACGCTTCCCGATGAACAGATCTCGTGACCTGTTGAGGCGGCTGTTAGATGGTGACTGAGCCAAACTGCCTGCGGTCAAACTGGCCTCTGCCGGACGTCCCTCTATTGATGGTGTGTGCTCCTCATGTCTGATCTCTCGTGTGTTTTAAATTCTTCCATTTCCACAAGATTGATTCCTTCTTCTTCCACCTTTTAGGCAAAAATTAAAGAATGTAAAGACAAATATTTTCCATTAAAAGCCACCGTGAGAATGTAAACGTTGACTGAAGACTTGAACAAAACTTGCTTCCTGTTAATGATGGGCAGACAAGAAGTCAAACTCTAAGCTTGTTTGCAACATGTCAAGTTTTTGGGCCCCAGCAGCTCGGGTTCACTGAAGCGTGTGTCTACAGGACGAGGCGACGCTGGCAATGCTGGAGAAACAGCTGATGTGTCCCATCTGCCTGGAACTCTTCAACAATCCCGTGGTGATCCTGCCCTGCCAGCACAACCTGTGCAGGAAGTGCGCCAACCAGCTGTACCAGGTGCTCACGTTCACCTTTGACCTTTAACTCTTCAAACGTCTAAACTATTACTCACGTCAAAGTGGGCAGGTTTTACATGGATTCCTGTGTCAAATGTGACTAAATGTGCAGAAGGTGAGATAAATATTTTAAAATATATCAGTAAGATGATCCAACAGAATCTTTACACGTGCCAACGCAAAGCAGCGTGTGTGTGTGTGTGGATTACCAGTGTCTAAAATGGGATGTGTGGAAATCACCGGTCATGACCTACATTTACTGCTATTGTTCTGTGTGTGTGTGTGTGTGTGTGTGTGTGTGTGTGTGTGTGTGTGTGTGTGTGTGTGTGTGTGTGTGTGTGTGTGTGTGGACACTATGACTCAGAGACACATACTCGTCCTCCTCCTGAACACGAAAACACAAACGTGACGACAGATTGTATGAAACTTTGTGTGTATATGTGAGTGTATATATGTTTATATGTGTGTGTGGGACTTTCTGTTCTGTTTCAACCCACTAACCCTCCCTGATCCGGTTCCGGCCTCCCCCTGAGACGGGTTTGGAAGATCTTGAACATTCCCAACCGGTGACCCCGACCGACTGATACTGTTGCTGATGACTTCAATCCCAGCATGCAGCAGGGCTGAGTGAGACGCCACCTGTCGGGTGCTGACAGGCGGCGGCTGTTTCTCTGTCCAGCCCTCCTTGTTTCAGGCTCGCGCCAGCACGGTGGCGAGCAGCGTCCGTTTCCGCTGTCCGTCCTGCAGGCAGGGAGTGGTGCTGGATCGCCACGGCGTCTACGGCCTGCCACGCAACCTGCTGGTGGAGAACATCGTCAACATTTACAAACAGGAAGTCAGCAACAACAGCGCCACCAGGTGAGGCACAACGAATGGTGACATTAAGCATGTGCAGTGGTATCTGAAGATGGTTCTCGTGTCTGTCCAGCCCCCTCCCCCCTCCTCCCGCACTTCCTGGTCAGGTGACATGTTCAGACCATGAGGACGAGAAGGTGAACATCTACTGTGTCAGCTGTCAGGTTCTCACGTGTTCTCTGTGTAAGGTGTTCGGGGCCCATCAGTCCTGTCAGGTGGCCCCGATGACAGACGTCTACCAGCAGCAGAAGGTAACAGATTCCTGGGGAACGCCGCATTTTATGAATTTACTCACCGATTCGTGGCCATTGAAGGAGAACTCTGGTATTTTCCAACCCAAGCGCTATTCCCAGAAGGCTCCGGTGCTGAGTTTGTTCTCTAGAACCCTTTATAACGCAAACAGCTGTGTCGGAGCCCAGTTTCCCACCATTTTCTGACGAATGAAACAGTGACAAACAGACCTACAGGAAGTGGAGGATTGTTTTTCGACTGTTGTTACTCTAAAAATTATCTTGCAGTCGTGACCTGTTGCGGTTTTGTTTCTCACTTTGTTTCCTGTCGTCTGTCAGGATGAGCTGAGCGAAGGTGTCAGATCTCTGATGGAGGTCAACAACAGAGTCCAGTCTGTGATCAGCGAGCTGGAGGAGGCCTGCAGGAACATCGAGGTCAGCATGTGCGTGGACTTTGAGAAGCTGCAGATTTTCAGGGATTTATGTCTTTAGTCTGGGTTTTCACAATAAAATCTAAAAGATCTAACTGCTCCACTTTATATATTCTTAATATATGATAACAAGCTAAACTGAACTTGTGCGGAGAGGCCATCTTAGGAATTAACTGACAAAATGGAAAAAAATAGAAGTAAGATGTAAAATGATGCTGATCTTTTCTTTAATTCATCTTGGATTGAGTTATCAGATTACAGGCTGTTTATATGGACATTATTGATAACATCATCCAGTATCTGGTCCATGTGTGAAAAGACTCCACATCAGCTCTGATGTTCACTCCCTCTGCAGGAGGACTGTCGGGCTCAGAGGCACAATGTGTGTGAGAAGTTTAATCACGTGCTTTCCATTCTGGAGGAGAGACAGAAGGTCGGTTCTTCTCTGGAGTCACATGTGCTTGTTCATATCTATTTCTATTATGTGTCCAATTCGAATGACGACTCGTTCATTATTTCATCATCACATCGCAGGTGATGACGCAGCGAATCAGCTCTGAGCAGGAGGAGAAGACAGGCCATGTCCAGGCACTGATGTGTTTCTATGGAGACAGCGTGGAGACCAACAGGAAGCTGATGGAGAGGGCAGCGAGTGGCATGGAGGAGCCGGACATGGCTGCCTTCGTCCAGGTGGGTCGAGCTGGTGACACTTCCTGAACCATAGAACTCAAGTCACAAACATTATCATCATTTTAAATCAGAAAAACAACCAAAATGTTTGTGTGCAAATTTCTTCAGGTTGAAAATCAAGACAGGCTTAATGATCTCCACATTTTCGTAGAAGCTGGTCGATTTGATGAGATCAGAGAATTCAGAAGGCGATTAGGACCAAATGAGAATAAATGTGTTTGACGTTCAGACCCAGTATGACCAAAAAAACCTTCAAAATTAAATCAATGTTCCATTAGGGGCCACAATCCTCTCAGGTTTTCTGCGAGTGTCTTGTGCTGAACCACTGACCAAAATAAAGATGGCCGCCGCATCTCTACTTCCTCCCAAACATGAAGCCGAAACATCATGATGTCATTTGCAGTCAGAGTCTGTGTGGTGGTGATTTGGGGTGGAGCCATAGGAACACGTCCCCGCTCGCACGTCACAGCCATCAATCCTGATGTTTTTATAGTATAACAGAGCCATATAATCTCCGACATTATATCAAACATTAAAGATATGATACAAGAGTATTTCCCCACTGGATATTTTTAGTGATTATAGAAGCGTTTTTTCTGTATAGTCACATTTTGTTAATCATTTTTTATTATGCAGGATTAAGGTTTATATCAGGGTCTGATTAATAGATAAGGTGTGTTTGTATTGAATTAATACAGCAGGTGATTGATGAGATACCTACAATTACAATGTTTTCTTTCTGTCTTATCATTAAGCCGGTGATGTTCCAAATTTATCCAAATCTGTTGAATACTTGAGTTGTGTCCTTCCAGGTCCTGATCTGGATCAGCACCAATTCAGTTATTTAATCCTCCTCACATGAAGCTGTAAACCAAATTAAGATGAAATCCATCAGCACCAACACAAGATAACTCCAATCTTGGAGGAGCATGGAGCTGTACCCCCAAATTTCATCCAAATTCGTTGAAATGTTTTTGAGTGACGTCTGTAAGAGACAAACCCACAAATGGAGGTGAAAACAAAACCTCCTCCAGCTGATCGGAAAAATGAAATGACAGAAACCACCTTTGGTAAACAGTTATTTGACGTCTTCTTCATTTTCAGTTTGTCCTATCTGCTAACATCGAGGGGGAGGGGTTTATGAGTGTTACAGCAGCCAACCACCAGGGGGCCGTCGAGATGTTTTAGTTTGAAAACTGATTCGTTTCTCTCTCTCTGTAACTTCCTGCCTTCAGAATTCAAGAGAGCTGATCAAAAAGTGAGTAGTGTGAGAAGAAATGTGTGATCCTGCCTTCCTTCCTGTCGTCCATCATTTAACCGCCATTCCTCCGCCTCTCCTCAGAGTGACGGCAGCGAGCGGCTGCTACCCGGCCGACACCCTGAAACCCGGCGACGAGTGTCTGAGCCACTACAGGTACGACTTCAGCAGACAGGAGCGAGCGCTGAGGAGCATCGCCTTCATCAAAGGTACCGGAGGAAGACTTTTATAGAACCAAACAGAAGAAAGAAAGCGTGCAGCTCCTGGTGGATGAGATGCTGGTTAACAATGCTAACCAAGCTAGCTGAAGACGATGTTCATACTGTTTATGATGTTTTTATCCAAACACGAGCTTCTCCTCCACCACTGGCTGCATAGTGATATAGTGTCATGTGGTGAAAAGCAAAACAGCTCTATGCTCACTCTGCAGTGGCAGAAGATGTTCCTGAAGAACAACAGCCAGAGGAGCCCAAAGATTCTTCTGTGCAGAACGTCCAACTGAAACACCAGCAGGAAACCTCCAACCAGGACCTGGACTCTGTGGAAGAATCAGCACAGTCAGCACCAGCTCAGGGTCTGGCGACGGAGCCCGTGGACTCTGACGTCAGGGTCAGCAACGGAGAACCGGGTCAGAAGAACAATCAGGAGGAGGAGAAGGAGGATCCTGTTAAAGAGGGAAACGTGTGTGAAGATCAGGGGGGAACGAGCACACAGCAGGTACGATTTCACAGCTGCCGGACACAAACGCAGAAATGCTTCAGGCTTCAAAATCAACAACTCACAGTAACATGAGCTCACCGACAAACACGACAGTCTCTGAAGACACTTAATGAAGGTACGAGTGTCACAGAGAAAACAAGAGCGCTCAGAGAGCTCAGACCTTCACCGAGGTCCAGAGAGCCCTCCTCTATCTGTGACACCTGCCCAACATTCACTTCCAGGGCAAAAGAATAGAAACATGACAAAATATGCTAGTTATGAAAACTGTAACCCCCTTTCAGTTTCACTGCTTTGCCACTTCATGTCACCTGTTTTGGACATGGAACTTTACTTTTCACATCCATGAATTTAGTTTCCTCTGATATCCGTGTAATGAAAAATATCTAATCAAAAAATACAGATTAGAATAGAGGCTTTTTCCCAATAGTGAAACTGGCTAAAAGACACCTCACTTGAAATTTGGAAGAATTCTGTTCCAGGAATATTGAGATACAGAGATTTTTTTACTGAATTTCCTGTTGTGACCTCGACCTTTGACATTTCGAGGTCAGACTTAGTTTTGGATTAAACATCGACGCTGTACAAATGGTTGGAACTAATTAGATGAGTTTTTCTATAATCATTAGAACTGATTGAAATTTCACCCGATGTTAACAAATGAGAATATTTGGGAATTTTGGGAATTATTCCTGAACTTGACCTTTGACCTATAAAATCTAAAATTTAATTAATTGAAGCAACAGCCAATAGGAACTCAGAGAGGAAGAATCAGGATGATTCATCACAAATGGTGGACCACCTTTTCATAGGTGGACGGGGGGGGGGCTGCTGGCTGCTGTACTGCAGCCAGCCAGCAGGGGGCATCCAGATGATTTGGAACTCCATCATGCCCTCCATCATCCTCCATCTTAATTACAGTCACTCCAGCATTGTGCGACAGCTCCTCCCTGTCTCTGTTGACGTTATGTCACAGTCAAATGTCTGAAGGTAGATTCTGATGCTGCCACCTTGTGGTTGGAGGTTTAAACACAACACAACATGAAGTCCTGTCACAAAACTGCATGTAAACAATTAAAATTCAATACAGTATGGATATTTTGTGATAGTCGCAGTCTTTGGTGAGTGGAATAATCTCTAACCTGACGACATATTTGCGCCTCTGTGAGTGAAATGAGTCGACGATCTACATGACAGCGTCTGTTGGGTTTAGCCTGTTGTTGCTAACAGGCTAAATCTTCCATATCTTCCTTCACATGTCGGTTTGAGGGGCGAGAGGCGTTGCAGAGGGAGACAGAGGAAGGTTCTGATTCTCAGGATGAAGACGAAAGTGCTTCCTTGTACCGGTTCAGCTCCAGCAGCGGGCGGCCGATCTGTCCGGGTCCTGCAGGGGTTCATGACTCAGAAGGGACAATGAGTTCGGAGCCAGCTGGAGGTTCCCCACTCGTGGCCAGGACCCAGACTGAGGCTCGAGTCCACCACAGCTCTCCTCTGGGACAGAAACCCCAGTCTGGCCTCTGCCGGCTCTTCATGAATCTCAGCGTCGAGCCAAAAAGGAGCCTGTGGATCTGAGCAGGGCTCTGCAGGACACAGGAGGACACGCTGAGGTCGCTGAGGAGCCTGGGAAGGAGGAGGAGGGGGAGGAAGAGGAGGAGGAGGAGGGCCTTCTAGGGGCCGAGGATCAAAGCTCTGATCCGGGAGGAGGCGGTTCAGGCAGTCTTACTCTGGGGTCTGGACTCGAGAGAAGCAGCTCAGTGACAGATAACAACTCTGAGCTCAGGGACGGAAGATTAGACGATGCAGAAGAGGAAGAGCATCACGATGAAGATCCAAACGACGTGTCTGAGCT
The DNA here is from genome assembly GCA_001698575.1 of Mola mola. Classification (NCBI taxonomy): domain Eukaryota; kingdom Metazoa; phylum Chordata; class Actinopteri; order Tetraodontiformes; family Molidae; genus Mola; species Mola mola. Next base: position 4,646,443 of record KV751364.1, on the reverse strand, counting down.
GAGAAGTGAAGCTGAGGTGACGACTGGAAGGCTAGACAGTGGAAACATTTCCTCCGATGAGCGACAGCTGAGGAGTGCTGGCGCTGAAGCAAGAAGTGTCTCAGATGAGGATCCTGACGTGGACGCAGGTGTGGACTCACAGTCTGAGGATTCAAGCTTCTGTCAGCGTGTTCATTTGTTTGAGAGAGGACAGACACAGGTATCAAGCTCTTTCAGTTTAATGCGAGAGTTGAATCGTCAAAACAGATATGCATGCATATGACCTCCTCTGTTCGGCAAATCGCAGTCGGCGGGTTGCTGTTACTCTGCAACCAACCTCCCAGAAAAAGGTCCAGAACAATGGTGACAATTCAATATATATCATTCCAACCAAGCTTTTACTCTTGTTTTCATTGGCTGACAAAGTATATACAGGCGGGGCCACAGTTTAGCAGGTTTTCCTGTTGTTCGTGCTTGACCCGGTCCGTAACCTCCCGTTCTGATCGTCAATCAGGCGAGTCCTCATCAACAGACAGGTTGCCTCCCATCTCTCCAATGTCTCTGCCATACATGGTCACAAGATAGGGTTTATGGCTTCCGCGGAGTGCAAAACATGTAGCAGGTGTTTCCTAGCGTTCTATCATTCCCTGTAGCCCCCAGGATGTGGTTTTCTGCGACCTTTATTCTCTCGGGGTGATGGAGCGAACAACAGGATACGACTTCAGACATTCTTTCTACCATCCTGCAGCTGTGTCTCTTCTTTGTGTTGACCCATCGTACCACGGGACCAATGATTGATTCAAACCCATTGATCTGCAGAATGCTGCCCAGTATAGCACTTAACTTGTTAATCTGTCAGCTAGCATAATGTTATAGTAGCCAGCAAATAAAAATGACCTAACACTTCCCAGAAAACAAAGAGCCGGATGAAGAGGCAAAAAAGGATAAAACCGAGGGTGAAGAGAAAGTAACCTTGTCCTAGAGTCTGCAGGTCAGTGTCATCGTCATTTTCCATCAGGCTGTCGCTCAGCGCCCCCTGCTGACCTGGCTGCACCTCCACACCGTCTACCACTTGGTCCGCTCTGTTTGTGAGGTCGTGCTCCACAGGAAATGACGTGACAACAGGAAGGAGGAAGGACGCACAAGTGTCTGAAGATATTTTAACCTCAGATTCACTTCAGTGAACTGCTGTCAGTGTCACTGTTAGCCAGCAGAATTGTTCAGTTTTCACAGGAGACTGAATTTAAAAATGGTACAAAATGACACATGGCTACGGAGGCCCTGAAGGTCCAACATGAGGACACACCTCATTACTGAAGGGCAGGATTGTGTGAAAGTTTTGTAAAAGTGTGGTTGTGTTTTAGAAGTGTTGTCATGTTTGTATAAAAGTTACGTTGAGGTGTTGTATTGTTTTGACCTTCGGGGCCACCGTGGAACACATCTGTAAACAAACCAGTTATTTTAGTTGGTTTTCAGAAACCAGAAGAATTACTCAGATCGCTAGTGAAAAAAGTGCTAGTTTGCCAATAAAAAAAATAATTAACCTTAAATAAAAGTTCTGCATTCAAAATGAGACTCAGTACACAAGTACTGTGGACAAAGTGCAACGTGTCAGAGGTGGAAGTTTTTCTTCTTCGTGTATCACCACCGACATGTGTCACAGCTCAGCCCGACATCACCAGGAAAGTCCACTTACTTCTTCCTTCCTTCTCCATCTGGCTGTTTTTGTTGCATCATCCCTCTTCTTTCTTTTTTTCCTCCCTCCATCCCCCCTCCAGGCGGTCACCCTGATCTTCTACCTGCTGGCCTTCCTGGTACTCCTGCAGAGGGTCTGGGCTTACGTCGGCTGCTTCGTCTGCACGTGACGCAGGAAGTGCTGCTCATGCCCTTATTGTGGAAAAAAAAAGAGTCTGCAGGATACCACTACTACTACTGTGACTATTTCATATACTGTCAGAGAGACAAGACTAATGGTTCATGATTAATTTACCTTTTGTTTTGTGTTTTATTGCATTTATCATAAGTGAAATCACAAAATACAGCAGCGCAAATAACAAATAGAAAACAAACAGAAAACAAAGGGAAACGTTTCTTCATATCCACCTCAGCTCGGACAGCGATGTTCACTCTTACCTCTGCTGACACTAATCACAGTAGGTCAGCAAAGTTTATTTCACATTCTAGAAGAAATAAGTAACTTGATTTTCACACATTTTATGTTTTATGTCCGATATCAGACAGACAAGAAGGTATGTGGATATAAATTGTACATATAAAGTGAAGTATTTAAATTTTTTAAATATTTAAATCACAAAAAACAGCTGATACATAACAAACAACAATCTTTTATATGATTAAAAAAAACTCTTCTTCAGTACCACTTCAGCTCTGAGAGCGTCTTTAAATCTTCACTTCTGATGACACCTTGTGGTAGAACTCAGTAATTACAGTCAGCTAACATCTTGTGTTTAGATACATTTTTAATTTAACTTAATTTAATTTCAAATTTTAAAACAAGTAAATCGACCAGAAACACATCTGTCATCATATTTTTAGCTTCACACTTTTAATAGTATGTTTCATGTTTGTTTTGACCACAATCTGAATTTTTTTTATCTGATTGTTCATTATTTACTACTGCATTTCCCTTTCGTTTCGTTCTGGAGCCTATCTCAGCAGCTTCGGGCGAAGGCGGGGTCACCCTGGACAAGTCGCCAGTTCATCGCAGGGCTGACATATAGAGACAAACAACCATCCACACTCACATTCACACCTACGGGCAATTTAGAGTGACCAATTAACCTACTAACCCCCAGTTTGCATGTTTTTGGACTGTGGGAGGAAGCTGGAGAACCCGGCGAGAACCCACACAGACACAGGGAGAACATGCAAACTCCACACAGAAATGCTCTAACCCGGAATCGAATCCAAGACCTTCTTAGTGTTAGGGGAAGAACATGGAATGTTTGTAGCTGTATGGAAGAAGAAGTAGTACAAGTTGTATTGTAGTATTGTGGGTAGTACGAGGCCGCAGAACCACCACTGGCAGTGGTGACTTTATTATGTATGAAAAACACAATTTAAAATTTCAGAGTCACTAAATGAAATGATTAAATGTGTCACCTTTATGTGAACTGTAACGCTTCTAGATTAATAAACAGCAATTATCAAACATAAAACAACTACAACCATAATGGAAAAAGATGCCATTAATCCTCCAAAAGAACAATACAAATAAATGCATTAATTTATTACATCTGATGTAAAAATAAATGTAAATGTTTTCATTTACTTTTACAAGATGAATTCCCGTACTCATTTATTTTGTCATTATTTATTAACAGTGATAATAATAATGATTATTAATAATGTTAATAGTTAATAAAAATATGTTGATTATTTGATCCTAATATTTGATGTTTGTTATTGTTATTTTAATTTTTTAAATGCTTCTTATGTAAATTTATATATAGGGGGTCCATCACTCAAAGTGTGTTGTTGTTTTGTTTGTTTACGTCAATTATATAATAATTATATTCATAATAGCTAGAGCCACAAACATGAGTGTACTTTAGTGTATTTTGGGCTAAATTGCATCTTTAAACATTTCACATCATTCTGCGGTTCATTAACATTAATTTACGATTAACGAGAGATGACGTCACTTACTTCTGTTCAAAGAGATGTGAAGCTTTAATTAAGGGCTGTTGATTGTTTACTTGATGTCAGGAAAATCAGACAAAAAAAACAGACGTTCCACAAGACAAGTAAACCAAGAAACTTCTGTGGCATCTGTGTGTTTTCTCATTAGAATATTTTTATATGTTAGAAGACCAGTGTGAACCAGTTTGAACTGGTGATTATTGTGACTCAGCGATTTTATATTTTAAATATGGGTGTGTTTTGCTACAGATGAAATAAAGCTGACTGTACTCAGCCAAGGTGTGTGTGTGTGTATGTGTGTATTAACCACACAGGTTAACTGCAGGAAAATCTCAATCCGCGTTTTTTCACCCGCATCCGTGTCTGTGACGTCGCTGTCTAAACCGGAAGAGGACCTACCCAAAATCGAATTTCGTTTTCAGCGAGGAGCTAAACTTCCTGTTTGGAGAGCGCGCCTTTCAAGCGAAAGCACGAAA
>KV751364.1:4608889-4642295 GCA_001698575.1 Mola mola | reverse complement strand
TCGGTCTAAGATAATTTTATCTTGTGATTTCAGTTGGATTTATCAAAGTTGTTTAGATTGATTTTATTTTAAATATTTTTTACCATTATTGGAAAGCAGTGAACATTATACAAACAAAAGAGGCCTGGTACAGTACAGGGTAGAAATGACAAACATCCATTATAAAACACACGTGGAATAAAAAAAAAAAACTAATCATTAAAAAAGTAGATAAATTAAGTAATATTCTCATTGAACTCTATTAATTCAGATAGTTTGGACACTAATTGCTTCTTTTTTCTTTGATGTAACATAAAAGACCTCAAGAAAAAAAGACAATGTAAGTTTCAATATCTTTTATGTGGCATAAAACATAAAAAAAAAAAACATAGAAGACACAAGCAAACAATATCCACACCCATTTTGACCAGGAAATGACATTTTTCTAGTTTCACTTAAAATACACTGAAAACTGTCTTTTCATCAACCTACTCTTATGTAAAACAACAAAAAAAGATGTTTGATTAAACTTCAATCAAATGTATTATTTAGATTTTATTATTTTTTGGAGCTATTAAAATGTTGTGAAAAGATCTCAATACATGTTTTTGTTTAAAAAAAATACAAATCGTGTTTATTTAATGCTGTTTTAATATTTTAGCAACGTCACTAGGAGTAGCGTCTAATCTTTATTTTGAAATTTGGCGCCGGATGCGCTGCGTCACTCCCGGAAGCTTCAGGCAGAGTGGGTTTAGCTGAGTTGGCTGTCGCGCTGCTTGGGTTCTTGTCGACGACTTTCCGTGAGTGGAAGCAGTCAGTTACACCGAGGCGGTTTCTGCACACTGCGCCAGTCCACTGTCAACCTTTCACGCCAGCCGAGGTTATTTTTTAAATAAAAAACAAGAGTTCCAGCTCGGCCAGATCGACACCATGGACCCCGCCAGTCAAGGTAGCATTAATTGTTAGCTGCAGCTAGCTTGACGTTAGCTAGCTGGGGGACAGAAGTACGTAGTGTTTTGTTTCCAGACAGTTATCAAAAGACACCCACATTGAGGCAAAAAGTAAATTAATGTTCTTAGAGGCGTGTTTGAATTTTAATTTGTCTATAGATAATAATAAATGAAAATATAATAAATGTTCGTGATCGGACAGTCGGGAGGGCAGAAGGGGCCCGAAGTGAAATGACAGGGAAAGAAGCCGTGTGGTGGAGAGGTCAGGACGGGGGATCGTGTTCCCGACACGATTCCGGTCGAGATGACGGACATGATTCGACTGAGGATGTGAACACTGTCACCTATTCTGTCAGATGTCTTAGCCTGTAAACAAAATGAACGATGGTGGCCTCCTGGCTAACAGAGTAAGCAGTTTGTCATCCGGGCATTAGCCTCCTTTTTACCTGGAGAACGCAACATGTCTGTCAGAACTCACTTTATTGATTTGTTGAGTGACTGAGCATCGATAACAGCAGTGCTGCCCGACAGATCTTTACCTCCGTCTTTTGCTGACCATAAAATACAATGTTTACATGATTTAAGAGGTTCAAACTTACCTCAAAACCTTTCCTGGCCTTGTGTACCTTTTCTAGCAGGCGAGTTAAGCAGAATCTACTTGCCTCAAGTCGGTTTGCGTTATTAGTTATTTATTACATGGTTTGTTGGTTTCCAGGATCCCTTTTTTGTACAACTTGTCTGATTGGAAACTGTGCTGCCGAATTGTAAGCTGATTAAACTGATGATAATGTGGAAAGCATTGGGGAACATTACAATATTCGATCTGGAGGAGTGTGCAGCAGATTTAATAACAGTAAACCGCAGCCTTGAAGCTATGACACGATACCACAAATATGATGCATTCTGTTATGGTAGTACCATGTTCAGTTTTCATGCAGTATCTCCTTCCAAACTTCCAGCTCTGTGTCCAGTTTGTAAAAACCCTTGTTGTATCATGTCCTGTCAGGCTTCCTGTGCTTCAAGATGGGAAGCCATTACGGTTGCCTGCTTTTATCTGTCTTCCAATATGACACAAAGAAAGTCTCGTCTGGCCAGATAAAAATCCGGATCTTTCCTAATTGTTCCTGTGGAACCCCAGAAGAGGATTGTTGGCCGTGCTGGAGACTTTTCCTGACCGATACTTTGTCACATGACGTTGCAGTCAGTGTTTCTGGTTAGCAAGATTTCACTCTTAAAGACTAACACAAACTCTTACCTGGGCTTATTCTGCTCAGTTTGAATGTGCTGTGATAATTATAACTATATATATATATAAAAGTCTTTAACAATTCTGAAAAATATACATCATGTTGCAGCTATCAAAGGAAGGAGAGATCTGTCCGGGAATCTCCACAGTTTGACATTCATGTGAGCAGGAAATAGACCAGGATGCACTGCAGCAGCTATGTTGCCTTTCTAAGTGAAGGGGTGTGGCTGTGATGGCGTCTCTGCGGCAGTGTTTATGGGCAAGCCTGACAGCTAGTTCACAGGTGGGAGGAAGCAAATCATGTCATGTCATGTCCATGATATCAGATGGCATTCTGGGACATGTAGGAAATCAGTGAAAACAGTGGGCTGTCTGTGTTTGCGAGCAGCCCGAGATGTGTGTTTACCTTTGGTGACTGAACATGTACTGACACCTTTCCATGCCAACTCTGACGGTGCCAAACTCTGCCAGATTCCTGATGGTGTCCTCAGGTGAATGGTGCAGGGTGAACCGGTGGTGATGAAAACACTGACAGTGGCAGATTTCAGCCAGTACTCACCCATATTTATGTTCAGTGAAGTGAGAACAGATTATGGTTGCGTTTGTGTTCCTGTTGACAGGATGTGGAAGGTTTAATGCTCTCACACAGCAGCGTCCGGACGTATTCTACCAAGCGTGCACTTCACCTCCTGACCATGCTAATAGCCACTTTCTCTCCGGCTGGAGACCCTACCCCCCTCCCTGAAATGGATATCCAGCTGATCTCATTGTTTAGTCATGTGCCTCTCCTCGCTCTCATGCTAAAATCTCTTGCTCCCTCATCTCCATCATGTCATTTCAGATATCAATCTGAACTCTCCTAACAAGGGCCTGGCTGTGGATCACTCTGACAGCCTGTCCGATGTGCCGGTGGAGGGAGCGGTAGGGAACTCGGCCAACCCACTCCCCCCTGGCCTGACAGAGGAGGAGGCAGAGGAGCTCCGCACTGAGCTCACCAAGGTACCGCCAGTCATTGTCGCTGTGTTTGTCGGTCATGTAGAGAATTCATGTGGTGGAATCAGAGACTCAGCATCACTTTTCTCCTGGTTAGGCCTGGTCGAATAGGCCTGGTGTAATGGAGCACTGACTTCAGTGCTGGATTCCCTTTTTTTGTTTTTACTAAATATGAAACCACCTGACTCATGAAGAGTGACCTATTATTGTTTTTAAAGTGAAGAAACTAACAGCATTTCTCCTGTTGTTGAATTTCTATGTGTGGCTGTAGATTGGACTTAAATCAATATCCAAAGTGTAGCTTTTATCACAGATAACATGTAAATAAAGTAGGAGCCCAGATGTAATTATAACAATTCAACAAATGGAATTCTTGATGGAACAGAATGATCAGCAATGGCATCAGCCCATCTTGTGCTTTTCCTGCTATGACAGGTTAAGAAATGGGCCTATTGTGTAATCAGAGCCACAGATTTGTTCAGTTTTCTTGGCCTCGTAAAAGAAATTTCTCAAGCAAAGAGGCTTGTTTTAATTTTGAGTAGATGCAATGAAGTGTCAGTTTGAAAAGAGAAGAGCTGAAGTGTGGCAGAGGAGCACGACTCCACACTTTGTTGTGTTTCAGGTGGAGGAGGAGATCAACACCCTGCGACAGGTTCTGTCAGCCAAAGAGAGACACTCCACAGAGCTGAAGAGGAAACTGGGCCTCAGCCCGCTCACTGAATTAAAGCAGAACCTCAGCAAGAGCTGGCAAGACGTCCAGACCTCCAATGCGTATGTATCCATCAAACCGGGTCAATCAGACACCGCAGACAGAACACTTATTTTGACCTCGTCCTGATGACTGTAAAAATACAGGTTTACGTTTCACCCCAATGCATTGTTATCAAGGCAACGTTAATTTTGTTTCATTTTTGAAAATAAACAGTAACATTAGCTTGTTCATGTTAGAAAATTAATGATTGGGAATGTGATCGTAAATTAGTTTGATATGCAGAATAATAAGTTGCAGCTTAATATTTTACCATCAACTCTATATAGCTGACATGAGAGCTGCAAAACTGTTTTGAACGTCCCCTTGTGGCTGGCTGCAGTATAATTCATAGGCCCCTCCCCCTCCATTTAGCAGATGGGACACAGGCCAGTGTCAAATGTTGCCCAGAGATGGTTTCTGTCATTTTAGATAGTTTTGATCATACTGATGGTGTGTTCAAATGGTTGGCTTCAGTGCTCACCAGTTTGTGTTTAATTAGTAACTTGATGCTGTAAAAATGGTGTTTTAACATCATGATTGACTGTTGAGTCAAGTGATTGTATAGACAGGAACTCCATACTATGGTTCCGCCCTCCTATCACAACAGCACAGACTCCAAATGACATCAACAGAACAAGATGGCAGTGGTCTTATTTTAGGATATTTTGACTTCATTTAGGTCAGTGGGAGGATGTGGAGACATGGCTGCCATCTGTATTTATGTCAGTGTTGACACGGATGAGTGGGGCTGGACATCAAAGTGGAAATGGGTCTTTTACCATGATAGACATTGACAAAAATGAAGATGATTGGTGCGCTGCCATGCACGTTAAAATTAATGTTAATTTAAGAAATACAATACAGAAAGAAAATGACTTTATACCAATTCAGTTTTGTTTAAGAAGTAAGTGAGAAACAAATAAGACTTGCAGAAACCTAAAATATGTCACCAAATATGGTAGAAGCCAGGTTTCACCCTGTTTTCTGTCTTCCGCTCTCGCGACACTATTCACGCTCTTTTCATTTGTCGTCAACACTTTCAGACAGTCATTTCCCCAATTATTGTTACTAAATTATTGTGTTCAAACCAAAGACGACAGCATGATAGCTACAGCAATCAGCTCTCTTCTCTCTAAATGATAGTATGGAATTGAAAAAACCATCACTAACATTAACTGGCAGGTCCAGACTGAGCCGTCCCTTCAAGGAGTACTTTAGTATATTTTTGCAAGGATCCTTTAAGCTCAACAAGGCTCTCCAATGCAACAGTGTTGAGCTAGCCAACACGTCATAAAGAAATCACTTTTTTCTCCACTAACTAACTAACTCAGAAGGTACCAGAAGTGTGTGTTAAGAGGGAACTGACACCTGCAGCCAAAAAGCTGAGTGTTTGTGACTCCGGACTGTGTAAAACATGTTTCTGCTTCCTGTCATCAATGGAGCTCCACACACACGATCAGCTGCCGAACAGGCATAGTTTTTCGAAGTTTTCAAATGTTTACAAGAGACAAACAAATTAGTGTAGATTTATTTCAAAGTAATGTTTGATTATTCAGCAGATTACTACACATGGAGTAAATCGTTTGGATAACACATTGTAAAACTGGAGCAGCTGACTGGTCGTGTTTTGGGTCGGCTGTCGATGTTTTGGCTTATATCCGACTTATCCAGCACTGTTGCCGTGTACAGCCTTGTCGCGCCAATCTCTTAGCAAAGCTCCATACAGGAATAATTTTCAAATAAAGATAAGATACAAATTAAGAAATTAATTGAAAAATAGTCTTTTTAAGGAAGGAGGAGGAGTTTGTGATTAGTGAATTTGAGGACTGATCAGTTAATTTACGCTAATTTTAAACTTTCTGCTCTTTAAAAAACGGACTTCTGCTGCTGTGTGACTCTGTGTCCTCGACCAAAGCCACACACAGTCCGGTGATAGTTTACAATTTTTACCATGTTTGTAACTGAAATCGGCCTCTGCACAGATTTGATCCCTGATGTTTCTGCTTCTAGCTATGTGAGAACCACTGAGAAACTGGGTGAGTGGAACGAGGGGGTGTCCAGTTTGGAACTGTGAGTGCGATGATGTTTGCTCTCTCACGCTCCGACTCTTCCTCACCTTCTAACCATGTTTGACGACACTCACACTGTCCACAGTTGGTGTTTTACTTGCTGGGAGGGTAAACATTTATCTGCGCTCTGCATTGTTCTCGCTGCTCATGTTGAATTAATGCACCCACGTCAGTGCGCATTAGCCTGTTCAGCAGTCTTTTTGAAAGATTTTCTGCTTTGTTAACAAGCATTGTTGACCCTCATAAGGAGCTTTTCTGAGTCAGGAATTTCTGCATGTGTGTGCAGACATCGCGTTTATCTGTTCTCACCTTTTTCCCCTGTGAAGGGAGAGGTGGCACTCCAGGTTAAAATTGGTTTGAGACTTGGTAGACTTTCTGTAATGTAGGTCCAAAGCACAATTGCAGGACTAATTTATGGTTCTTGGATCACTTTCCTGTTCTGCAGTATAATATTCTCTCTATGTCTGACTTTGCTCTCCTCTCTGTATCATCTATTCTTCCACCCAGAAGTGATGACACATGTCCTCTTCCCCTCCAAGTCAACATCCTTCAGTTTTGAGCTTACTCAGCTGCTTTTAATACACACTTCTCTGATTTTGCCTTTCACACACCAAAAGAAGAAAAAAAATGGGTGTTTTGTGAGCCGTGCGATGAGGGAAGGAGTTCTGTACAGAGACAAGTTTAGATCTAAAAGTTGAGGATTAAGTTCATCTAACAGTTATGAGAACAATGTCCCAGATTGACCATTTACGTCTCAAAAATCAGACTCACACTGGAGTCACTTTCCCTTTACATAATGATGTAAGCCTGAAGGATTATTGGCTTAATAAAATCATTTGGCAAAATGAAGTAATAATCTAAGCTGTTTTCAGCTGATATCAGTGAAGGAAGCAGGGACTAATGAGCCTTGTTCGTGGGTAAATGAAGCAGAAGGTTGTTTTGTTTGGCCTGTTTTCAGTGAAATATCACTGTTTGACTAACTCTGGATTGCTGATGTTAGTTGATATTTATTTGATGTATTTTGTTGATGTTGGAGCTGAAGAGAGTTCAGATCCTTGAGGTGTAATTATTTAAAGAAAGACGGAGACCATAAACAGGTAATAACCGTCATGTTTGTGTTTCTGTTATTACGGGAGCTCCGTGGTGACACGGTAGAGCCGTTCAGACAGACTCATTAACTCAGAGATCACTTACAGCCGCCACAACAAAGATCCTCCTTTGTTTTGTTTTTTAACACACTGCACTGTGTGATTTTAGGTAACATGAGGACCTTATGCAAACAGTGTGATGTTTTACTGCCTCCAGTGTCACTTTACGCGTGTGACGAGCAGCGCTTTTAAAACCGAACTCTTAGCGTCCCTGTTACATGAGAGCGTTTTGCTTTTTGCTGTGCTTCTTTGGATTGGCTGCTCTGTTGCTACATCTGCTGCCAGCTAAGAGGTGGAACAACAGTGAGCCTATGTGTGTCTCATTAAATGGAATGGCGAGGAGCAGTAACAGCGCAGTCGTCTTGTCTTTGACACACTTCGGGGGGATTATGGCTTAGAGTTTCACTGCAGTAGAACTGCATTGATTAGTTGTCGAAGAGGAAATTAGTCAACAACTATTTTCATTATTGCATTATTGTTTTCTTGTCTTGAGCAAAAAACATGTCAGCATTTTCTGCCTTTCTTTGTCATTTCTCACATTAAATAAAGGGTCTTTTAGTTTTTAACTGTTGGTTGGAGTAGAGAAGCAATTGGAAGACTGATGTGTGAGCATATCTCACTTCTTTGACAGTCTATAGAGTAAATGGTTGATTATTCATGACAGCAATTGGCAGATTAATTGATCAATAAAATAATGTTGAGTGAAGCTCTACACTGAAGTGGACAGAAAACTCTAGGAGGGCTCCAACCATTTTTGACTGCCCTCTTTGGCACGTCTTTTTCTTCAGTGAATACGGTAACTCATATTTGCCCTCTTCGCATGGCCGATACTAATAAAATAACTGACTAACATTCTTGTGTTTTGAATACCGTCTGCACACACTTGAGAGCCGAAGAGAAACTGGAAAACAAAAAGAACTCTCTGTCCTTCATCCTGTCACTTGTGTTGTGTTCCTCTGAAACTCTAACAAACGCAGTGAAGAACATCAACGGTATATAGAACAGGGACGAAGCTTCAGGCCCTCTACAGTGAAGCCGGCGCTGAAGTGCCTTAAACCCCCACTCTCTCTCTCTGTTCCAGCAGTGAATGGACCTCTATGGACAAAACAACCGCCCCACCACCCAGTCGGTTCTCTGCCTCACTTGGCTGCTCAGATGTGTTCAGTGTTTAAAGTCAGCACATGGTGTCGGTTTTGAGCAATGTTGCCCAGTTTTAAATAAAATACCTGTCAAAATGGGGCCATCTATGGGCGCGGCTATATTTTGATTGACAAGTCGCAAAGTCTTGAGCAAGGTGCAGCCCCCACCAAATTTTTATAGACAACCAGTCAGTCAACTAGTTTTTTAGACAATAGAGGGAATGCTGATGTTTATCCAAGCAGAGTCATGAGTCTGCCTGTGTGTTCTCCTCTGTCATCAAAATGTATATCCTCTGAAAGCAACTGGTCGACATGGCTGTGCCTGTCTCTCTTTGTGTCAGTTAAAAATCTAATTGTTCACCTGAAAACATCAAATTTGACATCGGTCATCTCTACTGTATCAGTAATAGAATGTAAACTAACCCCAGTCTGACCTTCACATAGTAAACAGTTGTATCTGTTTGATGTGTAGAGTGTATGGAACGATGGATGGAAAGAGTTTAATCTCTGTAGTTGTCAGAGAAACATGAAATCAGGGATTTTTGGTTGTTGTTGCTGCTTTTTTTTTTTCGTTCCACCGAGCTGCTGCATGCTCTTCTACAACGTCTGAAGCGAATGGAATTTTCCACGTTGCTGCTTCTGAAGTGAACTGGATTGACGAGCTCATTCAGAGAGGTAGCCTATATTTGCATCTGGACGAGGCTGCCGACGCTCTCCGTGACCATATCACAGGCTCACACGCAGCAACGGGTGTGTGTTCTGCTTCCACGTGCTGAAATAGGTCTGCTCACACACACTTTTCACATATCTGCCGTGGACTTTCAGTTATGTGTCTGTCCACACAGCTAGAATGAATGTGGATTATGACACGTTTGCCCTGGAAGACAAACAACACACATAACCTTGTGTCATGTCTGATGGGCAGGTCAGACCTGCTGCAGCAGGACGGGGGAGGAGAGGAAAGGAATGTGGGCGAGATGAGGGCAGGAGGTGGAGAGTTTTGCTTTGTCATGTGATGACACAGACTGAGAGAGGTCATGAGCTGATCCAACAAAGACATAAGTGGGTTATTATGAACAAATAGGAGGCACAAAGATGTGAGTGGGGGAACAGAGTCGGTCAGCTGCTCTTTTCAGGTTTTAGCTTTATTAGCATGCCAGCAAAATCAAAGAGGACTTTTAGGAACAGAGAGGCTCACTTCTTTCTTCTGAAGCCACAACATTGTTTTTTCAGTTTGTGATGGCAAGTGTTTTAAAAAGTACCTCACTCTTTGTTTTCTACTGTCATTTAGTGTCACAGTTTGATTCTCAGAATAAACCCTGAAAGAGGGCGTTGAGAAAAACAGACCCCGTTGCTGCATTATTGTGTCTCTGCTGTGAAAGCAGCGCAGCAGTTTAACGACAGTGTAGTGTGACAAGGCCTGCCTGTACGGGGTCCCTGACTGTACAGTGAGCTGCATTGTGCTGATGTAAATCAGGATGGAGAATGTGACTGTGACTCATTACCAGGGTAAAACTGTACACCTGACCTCTCTCATTTCATTATTGGACATACTAAATACTCAACTCAAGTTTTATGTTTTGGTAAATGCATGTCACATCACCATTCTGCGATCGGTAGACCGACATGAAGCTTTGAAGCTTCACTGGCTGTATGATGTCACCAGCACACGATTAGAGTACTTGAATCCTGGATATTTTGGGTTCTGGATCAGAGGATTTACATGTTTGTATTTGGTGCTGTTTGGACGTGCAAGGTGTTTGATATTAATAAAGTTCTTGGCATTTTTATGTTGACTGTTCTTTTTCTGCCCTTGTGAACCCAAACACAGATGACGCCACACCAACTTTGGGACCCACATTGTAATCAAAAATGGGATTGAATCTGTTACAGAGTTTAGCCCAGTAGGCACACGCCCCCATACATACACTGCACACTGTTATGAGTTAACCCAAAAAAACAAAAAAATAGAACACTGCTTTCCAGTGCATAACAATGCTTTAATTTTAGTGACTCACCAAAAAATGACCCGATGCTTATAGCTGCTATAGTACAAACTGGTAAGTCCTCGGTTAGCAGGATCGCTGATTTCAAATGCCAGTTTTCCTGGACTATATAGATGGAACTGATGTAGTTATGCAGTTAACGCAGTCCAACAGTCAGTTGCTGCAGCCACCCTGTCAGCATAGCCTTTAGCTTGTCTGTGTCTTCCTTCTATTGCTTCCTAGACAGAACAAGACAAAATAAAGATGAGCTTATACCCAAAGGAGGGGTTCCTTTTGTTTGGTCAAATTTTGGATGCAACTTCTGATGATGACCAGATATCAGTATTTTGCTAACTGTATCATTATGCATATTTGTCACTTGTACTCATTTTCATGTTATTGCCTTGGTCGGGGTCGCAGGGGCAGCTGTGGCCATGGAAGCTAAGAGGGGTGTCCTCCTGAATAGCCATTCCTCAAACACCTCCGCAGAGATGTCTCACCCGGTCTCTGAAGCGGAGGCCAGCCAGAAGCTCATTTCAGCCACTTGCATTTGCGATCTTGTTCTTTAGGTCATTACCCAGAGCTCATGAGCATAGGTGAGGGTTGGTATGTAAATTGAGAGCTTTGCCTCAGGCTCACCTCTCTTCCCCACAACAGACCAGTGTAGCGTCCACATAATGGCAGACGAGGACGCGATCTGTCCGTCAATATACCGCTCCAGTTTTCTTTGAATAGAGAACAAGACCCCGAGACACTTGAACTCCTCCCCGACCTGGAGTTGGCAATCCAATAATATCCTCATGGTTTATTGACCTTATTCTTTGTGGGTCATGTTCAGTGTTCTGCGGCGCAAAATCAAATTTCATTTTAAATTTTCTTCTAACAGGCCTGTTAAAGTTGAATAATTTTAGTTTTTCTCTCCGTTGAGAACTGTAAAACTATCAAGTTTAAAGATGTGTCTGTTTCTTGCATTATTCCTCTTATGTTTTTCATGCTGTTATTTCTTGTAAATGATTTTTTTGTAAAGAAAACCTCTCACAAACATCTGAATTTGAGCCTCATGTTTGCGGTTGGTGTCGAGGGTGTCAATAATGAACTGACTGTACTGAACCTTGTTTTGTATCATTGTCCTGCTGTTGTGTCTTCAGATATCTGTCTGCCTCAGCCACTTTGGATGACATTTCCCAATCTGAAGTGTGAGTTGACACTTTCTCTCTTCTGTTCTTGTTCTCTTTTTTTAGATTAGCTAAAGTTTCTTTATATTTGGGGGAGTTTTTCTTTAATTCTCTGACTTTCCATCCTCCTGCGTATTGATGGTCACAGTGTTTGGGTATGTTTTTGTTTTTCTGCTGTTTTCTCTTTTATGTCTGAAAACAAACTTTTACTTATTTTAGTTTTGCAGACATAAATCCAAATTCATGTGAAATGCCATGTTAGCAGACGCAGGTTTTCTTTAAATTTGTATTTCCTGCTGTTCAGACGAAAAGTTTGAGAGACTCAGCTGATAGTGGAGTTGGCTTTAACCCAGGGGTGTGTGCGTGTAGCCAGGGTTTATTTCAGCTGTTGTCACCTTTTCCAGTATGGATGTGTTTGCATATGTGCTTCTGCTGCTGACAATTTTTTGTACATGTGTGTGTGACTACACCATTCACATACATAAAGATGGCCAAAGCATGTCCACTTCCTCCCACCGTACAAATAAAGAGCCAAATCATCTGAGTGAAATCTGTGCTGTAGTAATGGAGCAGCAGTGGAACCAAAGCATCAAATTCCCGTCCACACATCTACCCGCCCGACCGTGAGCAGAGCTCAGCTGCAGAAACAGAAACCATCTTTGGTTTCTCTCATTTGTTTCTGTCACCAACATTTATTTTAACTTAAGAGTTTTGGCTTTGCTTTTTGGGAGTTGGCCATCTTTATGTACAGTATATGGTGTGTACACATGCATGCAGATGAAGTGTGGAGGGCCCTGTCGACCTTTCTAATCCCTGTTGTCATGGTGATTTCAAAGACCTGCTATTAGTTCAACACATACTCTTACCTGTGCTGTGTTTCTTTTTCAGAGTTATTTTTTAAAGGTCGCTGCTACTCTAATGTGCAGTATGATCATTGTGTATGACAGTTGAGCTCAGGGGCAGTTAGCTTAGCATTAGGCAGGCTAGGTGTTTCATTTTCCTCTGTAGTTTTTCTTTTTCTTACAAAGACAGCCATACCTTGAGTAGCATGTATTCTAAACTTGGGACTTATCAAATCTATTCAGTTTTCCTAGAAGATGCAACAAGATTTAAAACATGGTTTGAATATTAATTTTGTTTTTGATCTGGGTTTCTGGAAGGAGCTTCTTGCCTCAAATTTGCTGAGGTTGCAGGAAGAGAAGAGGTCATGTTAGAAAAAAACATTACTTAAACCGGTGAACACACTGCTATCTGGCAACAGCTGATGTATGGCCACGCCCTCAGAGACGGGTTGTCCTCCTGAGAATTCGTTGATAAACAAACGTACTTGCTCTCCCTCCCAGCGGGACACCATGAATTCTGTACTGTTGGAGAAGCCCTCTGGTCTCTGCGCTAACACCTCTCCCACACTGAAATGAATCGCTCCTCTGTCTGTTGTCTCAATGATTGCATGCTGTCACATTAAAGGTGGCTTGCACACGTGTTAAAACGGCATGAATGAAGCAAACGGGTTCTGAGGAGGCTGCTCCGTGTGAATACTAACATCCAGGGTGGAGAAGACTGACTGTTTTTGTTTGTGGAATGAAACTTAAGTCACTGTTGGTCTAATTTACCTTCCCTTCTCTCTCCTCTCCTATCCTCCTGCCTTTTCTCTCTGTCATCTTTGTTTCGTCCAACCATCTGTCCTCCTTTCTGTTCATTCTCCTGTTCCCTCCTTCCCTCTTACCTTCCTTCTTCCATCCATCCCTCCGTCTCTCTCTGCAGATACAAGAAGACTCAGGAGACCCTCTCCCAGGCGGGACAGAAGACCAGCGCAGCTATCTCCACGATGAGCACAGTCATCGGCAAGAAACTGGGAGACATGAGGTAAAAAATGGCCAAAATGGCCACCACACTGGCTATAAGGACAAATTAGAGTGGACAGTGTGGCAGCAGTAAGATCCCAAACAAACCTTATTACCCCTTAAACCAACAAAAATGAAATACGTAAGTACACTTCAGAATCCGGGGAGGTGGGACGAACGTCTCGGCTCTGTTCTGGTTGCTGGAATTTATGCATATAAACCTAGCACAAAGCAGAAACCGTTAATGATCCCCGAGTTATTTCAGTCCAAACCAGGATACTCTTTTATCTAAACACCACTTCTCCAGTCATTGTTGGCCACAGCTGCATCCTTAAAGGGACACTTCACCACAAATTCAAAATATGCATATTTTCCTTTTCCCTCTTTTTTAGATTTGGAGATATAATTTTTATAAATAAAACCATAATGAATTACCAACTGACTACCCAACTGCACATCCCAAACATGATTAAATCTAAGCAATAACGCATAACCAGGGTTCTAGTTAAAAACAGACATTGGTTTGATGTCAGCTGCATATTTGTTGACAGTGTCCACACTAAATGTCTCCTAAAGCTGGCCAGTGATCGGCTTCTCGTACCTTAGCCCGTAGTGCTGTACATCACCCGCAGACCACTACCGGTCTTAGACCGGTGTCCGATAAGGCTATAACGGATCACTAAACTCACGGTTCAGGTCCTATCGTATGACAGGGTGCGGACATGTATAACTTTCCATTTATCGTGTGAATATTGCCCATATTCTTTAGGGGTTTTTTGGACCGCCCTTGTTCTAGGATCATTATATTCACCAGAGAAGCCAAAGTTCTACCATACATGGGACTGAAATGATGCTGCAGCCTTTTAAGTTAAGCTCTGCTGTACAAGCAGTCGTTATTTTCACATTCATAGTTGTGTGGTGTCCAGTGCCATCAAGCTTCACAGGTCAGAGGTCACACCCCGAGTTAGCCTGCTGCTAAATACTGTCGTATCAATTTTAATGTGTAATAACATTTTGAATGAGTTTGCAGTGGTTTATAAAAAGTGAAATGATATGCAGTTCACGACTGACTGGAACCGTGGGAAGTGATCCAAATAGGTCATGGATCAAGTGTGTTCTCTAACAACCCTGTTGTCTTGTACTTTATTCAATGGTTTCATGGCCTGAAAGATCTTTCACAAATTCGATAGTAGTTTCAACTTGATCTGTCTTCCATCCCTCTGGGTACCTCTTAGTATCAAAGACATCAGTACAGTCACGATACACTGCTTACTGGTTTGGAAGACAAATTTACATTGGAGCCGCTGAAATACAGTCAGGTCCATAAGTACTTGGACAGTGACACAATGGTGGGATTTTGCACGAAAATATCTGAAATACCTAAATGGTTATTGCAGTATTTCTGTTAAACCACCAGAATTAAAGCTGAATGTTTTACGCTTTAGGTACATTTCTGTGGCTTCATTTTAAATCCATTCTTTGAAAAACATGCAAGCCATGTCACTGTCTACATACTTTTGAAGCTGAGGGTATAAATCATCTGTGGCACATTTTGGTCGTTTGAAAGTAGTTGCACTTTCTGTAACATGGACGTTTCAGCCTTGAATCACACTCTTTAGCTTCAAACATCTTCAGACACGAAGTCCCAAACATGAGAACGCATCAGGCCCGTCATGACCTCTGTTAGTGCTCTATATTGTTTTATATAGAAATAAAATTGGAAAATAGTGTTATGTTAACATGATTTTTATTACAATAACGAAAAAACACCCTTCAAACGAGCCGTGAACGTTTCATTCTTTATGCTCGGACATTGGAACGTAAAATAAAAATTAAAAGTGCATGTCTCAGGCTCACATATTTGACACAGCTTATGTTCATTATTCCCTAATAAACAAGTTTTACTCTGGTCCATTTTATTTGACAAGTCATGAAAAAAAGATAGTTTGTGAAAACATTAGTGCTGGTATCAGTGAGAATGTCCACAACCTTCAAGAGACCAGGATGAGCAGAACGGCTGTTGTTGGCAGCAGATGTACCTGTAACATGTAGCTCAATAACGTCTGATAAAACAACACGTCCCTGATGTGTTTATCGTGACGGGACATGATTAACTAATCAAGTGTGATTGACGGATGAGAGACAGACTCTTCATTGTCATTCATAGTTTCACTTCTGACGGCGTCATCTCTACTCAGGCCCGTGTGTGTGTGTGTGTGTTGTTAACATATTTCTTCAGTTCTGACCTTATTTACTCTTCATGTGTCTGCGCTGTCCATCTCTGCATGTCGCATGTTTGTTCATCCAGTGTTCCCTCTGTAGCTGAGCATCACAGGATAGTTCATATTTTGTTTCTGACAAAGTTTTTCTGCAGGTTGTGTTGCAAAACATGTCGTCTTGATTGATTATCAACACAAAAGCAACAGCGACATATATGAGTTCACATAAGAAACGTCAGACGATACTGAACGATACTTCATCACAAACTGCACCGTAATGTAAGGATAAACACAGAATACGTGTGTCAGCCTGTGACTGAAAGTCTGCTTCACTCTGTTCTCCTCCACTCAGCAGTAATTATTACGTTTACACCACAGCACCGTGGCTAAAATTCTTTTTTGGTTTTAACACACCAGTAAATTCTAAAAAATGAATTGAAGTCTCTCAGTTGCTGGGATTTCATTTAAAACAGACTTGAATTCCTAATTTTTTCTTTATCTCGCTGATGAAAGCTTGACTTGACCTTCCAGTTTGTTTAGACACTAATTGGACGAGTTCAACAACACAATCTGAACTCGATTTCACGGCTGAATGAGGAATCGTGACGTTCATCAGTGAAATCGTGTGTGATTTCACTGCTCCGTCCCCTGCTGATGACCTCACTCGTCTCGCCTGTGTGTATGTTGTGCTTTGTTTTTGTGTGACTCACTCTCTCTCCTTCCGGTTTTTAATGGCTGCCTTGGTTTGACCCGCAGAGCTCTGCCTTTCTCTAATTCCTTTAGGTAAGACTAACGGTCCCTCAGCTGTGACTCATTTAAAACTTTGAACTCTGCTTTTTATGCTTTTGCTTTGTCCAATTTGTCTTTGAGAGTTTGTGCACTAAACACCTCTCACCTTACTATTAAAATTATTACTTTATTCCCTTTGATTGTTTCATTTAGGGATGTAACGATTCGCTTGACTCATTATGCGATTCGCCTCACAATGCTGGTTTCATGAGTTATGATTCGTGCTGACTCACTTTGACTCACCGCCAGCGGTGTGAAAAGTTGCAGTAAATAGCATCGGCACCATCCGCAGTTTAAAATGCATAATGAGACTCATTTAGCATCAGCCAGCCTGAAGAGTCACAGAATTTTTATCCATTTTCAACTGGCTTGCAGTGCATCGTTACATCCCTAATTTTTACCTGAAAACGAATTAGTTTAGTTTATTTAGTTGCCGTAACTAAGAAGAACTTTGCCTCCAAGGTTAATGTAATTGGTGTAAAGGTTTGTTAAAGTGAAACCTTGTTTCTTCCTGAAAGTTTGAAAAAAGACATTTGAAGAGAAATTGCCAGTGAACTGCATTATATTGAGTTGTTATGGTACGTGTGCGTCTGCTTGCTGGCTTTATAACACTTGCACTTCTCTCCCCTTCTCTTTAATGCTTACAAAGTAGCAGCTATTCCATTCGCCACTCGATAAGTATGCCCGCCATGAGGTAAAGTATCACACAGACCAGCCTCCTTTACTGTCACCGCTGCAGGATTACTGACTGTGTGTGTGTGTGTGTGTGTGTGTGTGTGTGTGTTTCTGTCTGTGATGACCTTTACACGATGATTAAATGTCATCCTCGTACTGTAAGATGTTTTTCTTCAACATGAATCATTTGACATCATATCAGCAAGTTAATTGTCAAATTGAGTAAATATTGACCAGCCTTGTGAGAGATTTTATCAGATTAGATTGAAGCCTTGGCTGCTGCAAATTGACTTTGCTGTTGTGTCAGTATGTTTTGAACTGGTTTTAATCAAACATTCTTGCTTCTGCTCTCCAGGAACTCTGCCACATTTAAGTCATTTGAGGATAGAATGGAGAACCTGAAGGTGAGCGCACGCTTGTGTTTACATCATTTAATTGATGTTTATAAAGGGCCGTTTGAAACTCTGAGTGTTTCAGCTGTCGTGGTGGCTCATGTTAGCTGCTGTTTGACAAGGCACCAAATTCACACTTCGATTGTTTTAGTTAATCTTCCCATATTATTTAACATGATTCCAGAAACTTGATGCATTTATTGAACTTGTTTTTTCTTGTTTATGTGGATGATGGACACATAATGTTTTCAGCCTGGACATCTGTTGTCCTTGTGAACGTGATCTCTCATGAATGCTGAGGATCAGCCACATACAATATAGTCTCCAGATGTTTGACCCATTTCATTAACCTGGGGTCTGGATACATATAATCTCTGAGGTCGTGTTCACACTGATTGTTCACTGCCTCAGTGGCACCAGATGTGAGTTGGATATGTTGTTTTATTTTTCAGCTGGTTTGTTTCACGCAAAAATAAGTCATGTGAAAATAATACATTTGTTTTTAATATCAGAAGCGCTGCCACTTTTCTGCAATGCTTCGCATATTTGTATGTATTGTTGACGCAGCTTGTTTACTTTAATGCGACGCTGCTCAACACTTTGCTTCATTCTTTGGCTTAAGATTTTGAACTCTTCTGTGTTCTTGTGGACTTTTTCCAGAGAAATTTTCTCTTCTGTCCATATTTCCAGAAGACATTTTTGTTCTCTGTAGCTCCATGTTTTTCCCCTGCCGCTCATTTTGTTAGCCACAACTTGCTAACTTCTCCTTCCTTCAACTACCAAAGCAGGAAATGACGTGTAGACGGTGCGCTTGCAGTGATTGGTGCAGATGAGGTTCACAGTTGTTCTCAGTTGCCGTTTTCAAATTGTTCACCGTGAAGATGGCGACTTCTTGAAAATGATCTCCGTGCACGCAAGACCGCAAGAAACACCAGAAACGCTGTAGTACACATGTCAGACCAGTAGTTGGCGGTGTGAAACTAAAAAAACGTTGGTACTACAGCGAGTGAAAACAATTGACAGCAACCTTGGTGCACATGCCTGTTTTCAAGATGTTACGTTTTTCCCGTCTACATGGAGACGGAGACGGAGACGTTTTCCGTATTGTCCCGTTTTCAAGCACCGCAAACGCCATTCTCCTGTAGATGGCCAGCCGAAACGCAAATAAAGTTTTGTGTTTTCACCCGAAAACGTTGTCGTGTAAACGGGGCCTCAGAATCGCCACCGATGCAAGTGAGCCGAACCTTGTTAATGACCATAGTTGTATGACTCATTTGGTGAAAATGTTTAAAGTGGTTGTAAACAGCCGAAGAAGAGGAGGCGAGAGTTTCCCCTGATTGTTAGTGGAGGTAAATATGGTCTGATCCATGAGCCGTACGGTCTGTTGCTGCTGCAGATCAATAACACTGTGCTGTCCTCCGTCTCCTCAGTATAAGGTCATCGGCCCCAAAGGGAACGGCGACGGCGTCAGCTCCCCCGCCGACACCACCCCCACTCAGGAGAACCCGCCTTTCTGAACCTCCTGCTCCTCGCTGCCTCCTTCCTCACGATCTGAGACTGAACTGTTATCACCACACATCGCAGAGTCAGCCCTGACCTTTGACCCCCTCCACCGCACCCACACACCTCCGCTCACTTTGACCCCCGGCAGTCGGAGGACCCGAGTCGTCTGCTGCTGACCTTCATCCGCCTCTCTGCTCAGGAAGAGGAGAACGTTTCCTCGACTTCCTCCCCAGCAGCACCTGCACCGCCACCACCAGCCTTGTCGGGTCTCCTGAGCGCCGCACACACCTTGACCTCAAGAGCAGCTGATTGGACAACGCAGGCTTCTTAAACTAAATGAGGAGCGTGAAGCGCCGCCTTTAGTTTAGGCAGCAGGATGTGTGAGGGTGGAGGAGCGTTTGGATGGAGCTTAATAAGCGAAAAAACCCGTTTAGTTCCCCGCCCCTTCACGCTCTGCGCTGTCAGTTCCGCTCGCAGGTTACAGGTTCGTGGTCGGGGTCCAACACGCCCACCTCAGACGCACTAGTGCTACACGCACATGCATATCTCATCTCAGCTGTACCATAGCAACCACACAAATATGCCACGGCCACGCCCCCAACACTCCACAGGATGGAAAGATCAAGAAAACCTGAAACCATTTTGTATTAAAACTATTTTACACTGCTTTGCATAAGGTTTTTACATAACTTTTATCAATATGTATAAATATATATGACTAAATATAAGTTGCGGATGCTGCGAGTGCTAGTCAGCTCTGACGTAGACGCCGTTGGCACTGGTTTCCGTCGAAGCGGGCGCGCGTCTGTAGCTTTGCCGCCAACATGCCGAAAAACACTTTGACTGTTTGGGTTCGCTCTGCTTCAAGTGCGCCGTGTGACGCTACCCGCTGAATGTAGACGCCTCTCCATCGGCCTTACACACCTCCCATGGTTCACCTGCTGTCCGAGTTCAGCTGGTAGAGGAGAAGCGTTAGTTTTTTAGTTGTACAGAAGGTTTGAGTGAAGGACGAGCAGCTGATAAAACCCAAAATGAGTCTCCGCAGCTGAAACAACCCCTTAAGGCACAAATGCACTCCTGTTAGCCACACACACTGCATGAGGCCAAGCTAACACCAACATGTTTGCTCTTACTGTCGTCATGAAAAACACAAACTAGCCACCGCAGCACCGTCACTCTTTGCCCCAACACTCATAGTTTTGTTATTTTGCTACTATGAGAGCATTGTCCCATCTGATGGTTTTCCCAAAACTACAGGACGACTCCCGGAATCACTGCGTCAAAACGCTGGTCAGTGTCAAGTTGCCAAAACATGTTTCTCAGCTCTTCGCTGCTTTGCCAAACTGCGAGAGCTGGTTTAATGAGTCACGAAATGAGTTGTTTGTATTTGGGATTATTAAATGATTTAGGGGAGACTTTAAAGAAAAGAGCAGAAGAGCAGACAAGATGGATGAGAACAGATTGTGTGTGATAGTTGGGCAGAAGTGATCAAACAGGAAATGAAAGTAACAGCACATATAAACTTCCCAGCAGACTGACTCACAACGGCTGCCAGTGTTTCATAACTGTTTCTTTGTTTTGTTCTTCCTTTTCAGATTCAGAATACTTTATTTATCCCAGAGTGAAATTGTTAAAATGGTGGTTAAAATATATTTCTGTTAAGTGAATTGTTATGCTTGTGTTTGACTTTCTGTGTGGTTGGTGTGGAAGAGGATTAAGGTCAAATTTAGTTTGGACTTTGAAGTCAGAAAGTAGGATCTCTTAAATTAGGATGATCTAAGGAAAACTTCTGAATTCCGAGAATAAAATGTCACATGTCTGGAATTAAGTCAATTGTGAGTTGGTTACAACATGTTTCAGATTTTCAGAATTCTTTACTTAGTAGAATCTCCTAGATTAAGTCAAAATTCTGAAGAGAAAAAAAACTCACAAAAGGCAGAATTCTGTGCTCCCAAGTGAAATCAATTTTTCTCGTGGCTCTACTCGTCTTCCGTAGTTTGAACATGTGAACACAAGAGTTTTATTTGTGCAAAAAAATTGCCATCAGTTCTAAACATGTTGCCAATATTTAGATATCTGTTACAGAATGTTTTTCTCTCTGCCTCTGAACCTCTTGGAGTCATTTTTCTGCTACACGCAAACAAAAAAACAATCTCAAATGTCCTTCAGACTCCTAAAGTCATGCTTTTCTTTTCAAATGTTCCTACTTTGCAGGGCAGTGAGCTCATCCTGTGCAGGAGAAATCAGATTTTCACGTGTTTATCAGTGTAGCTGTTGCCTGTTTAAAGCTGCTGCTGATGAACGATGACCATGAGGATGATTTGGGTGCCAGTAAAATGCAGCCCGTGACTAGCCTGTTCAGGCTGCCAGGCAGGTCAGGACTTATAGCTTTATTCAGGTCCTGGGACGGCCTGATGTAGAGTATCAAAAGGGATCTGATGTGGAAGAAGTAAAAACACTCTTTGGTTTTGTTGTAAATGTTTGGATATCAATAAAGCATTCCTTTAAATGAACCTGGGGTTTGATTGTGTAATCTGTATGAGTTATGGTGGCACTGAAGGTGATTCTTATCTACGGATATGTTTTGTTTTTTTTTTTAAAAAAAAAGGCCAATTTTCACACGAGAAAGAAGAAAAAAACTTTGTGAAAACCTGTTTTTATCTGCTGCTATAGGAGCCTGAACGACATGTGAAGGTGCTGCAGTGTTTAAACCTTTCAGCATTTCATGCTGGCCATGTTTTGATGAGTTATTGCCGGAGGAAATTCAGGAGAAAAGTTTCAGCCAAGTAGTGATGTTGTCAAAAGATCGTTTCCTGACTGGGAATCGAATCCGGGCGGCGACGGTGAGAGCGCCGAATCCTAACCACTACACCAGCGGCGACTGCGTTGCAGGAGGTGTATGTATGTTTATAAAATAAATGTCTGATCATTTGACAACCTGATCTTGTTTGATTCTAAATGATAATCCTATGTTTTCATTGTTTATTGTATCGCGCGGGATTCAATTTCCCGGTTCCCTGGATCGGGCAGGACCAGGTCCAGGTCCACAGTCAGACAAATTTACTTTGACCAAGAATTGTCGCTTCAGCAACACACTCTCGCGTGATCTTGAAGCGTGGAATTTTTTATACATTGAATCCCGTTCGTGAAGTCTGTGATGGGATACATTTATACGAAATTTGTTCAACACAAATTATACTTTGGAAAAAAAACCAACACAAACTGTACAGATTTTCTCGTTTCGTCGAGAAATCTCGAATCCACAAAAGTGCTGTTTACGACAACATATCGCGAGATGAGATATCGCCACATTTGACGGTTAATTATCAGGTTGTCGTGGCCGAGTGGTTAAGGCGATGGACTAGAAATCCATTGGGGTCTCCCCGCGCAGGTTCGAATCCTGCCGACAACGTCATCTAATTATTGCTTAACTTTACCGTAAATTGACTTTCTGACTATGTTTGCAACCCTGAAGTTACCACAATTTCATCATTGTACATACAGTGTAGAAATACACAGTACTTTTACTCATTAACTGTAGGCCATGTTTTGAACCAGCGCAGGATGCAGCTTCACCTCAGCTGTGAGGTTACCAGGTCTGTGCGCTCCCACCTCTGCTCTTCATTCTGGACACCGACGACTGCAGGTCCACACAGCCCAACTGTCCCCTGGTTTGACATGCTGATGACTCAGTGCTCCTGTCCCTGCTGTCAGTCCCCTCTCAGCCCCACTGACAAGCTCTACACGGGTGGTCCTAAAGTAGTGTGACAGCTCGTGCCTGGAACCGCATGTCAGCAAAACCAAAGAGGTGGTGGTGACCTTCTCCAACAGGTGGAGGCATCTGGTTACAACCACCACCATCTGCAGGACATCAGTGGAGCCAGTTGAGGAGTGCAAATATCTGGGAATGAGGCTTGGACCACCAGCTGAAATTCCCCACCAGCACAGAAGACGCTCTCTGGAAATGTCAACAGTGGCAATACCTCGTCAGGAAGTTCAATTCCTCTGGAGTCAGCAAAACCATTCTTAAACTTTTTATTACTCTTTTAAAGAGGGCATCACAACATTCTTTTCAACCTGCTGGTTCCATCCAGAAAACGCCTGCAGAGCAGAAACGGCTACAGAGCAGAAACCACCTGCAGAGCAGAAACCGAGCGCAGAGCAGAAACCGGGTGCAGAGCAGAAACCGCCCGCAGAGCAGAAACCGCCCGCAGAGCAGAAACCTGCTGCAGAGCAGAAACCGCCCGCAGAGCAGAAACCGGGTGCAGAGCAGAAACCGCCCGCAGAGCAGAAACCGCCCACAGAGCAGAAACCACCTGCAGAGCAGAAAACGCCTGCAGAGCAGAAACCGACCTCAGAGCAGAAACCGGCCGCAGAGCAGAAACCGCCCGCAGAGCAGAAACCTGCCGCAGAGCAGAAACCTGCCGCAGAGCAGAAACCGGGTGCAGAGCAGAAAACGCCTGCAGAGCAGAAACCGGCCGCAGAGCAGAAACCGCCCGCAGAGCAGAAACCGGGTGCAGAGCAGAAAACGCCTGCAGAGCAGAAACCGGCCGCAGAGCAGAAACCGCCCGCAGAGCAGAAACCTGCCGCAGAGCAGAAACCGGGTGCAGAGCAGAAACCACCCGCAGAGCAGAAACCGCCCGCAGAGCAGAAACCTGCTGCAGAGCAGAAACCGCCCACAGAGCAGAAACCGGCTGCAGAACAGAAACCTGCTGCAGAACACTGTTTAAGTGTGCTCAAAGATCAACTCTTTCACACATCAGCAATCAACAGACACTCAAATTAGCAGGCAGGATCATCAAAGAGGCCTCACATGCTGCTCCTCATCTCCTAACACCTACAGTCTCCCCCCTCCTGCCGAACTCCTCTCTGAGGTGTAGACTCACTTAAAACATGTTCAACAAAGACTCCACTGTTCACTTCTTATGCATCTACTGCCGTCTGATTATTATTCCCTCACCATGAACAAACAATCACTGTGAATATACACAACTGATGTTACACTTTTTCTGCACGTTGTACAATGTACAGTTTAGGATCGTTTAGGAGTGTTTATTTGTACAGTTTAGGATAATTTATTTGTACAGTTTAGGATTGTTTATTTGTAAAGTTTAGGAGTGTTTATTTGTACTGGTTAGGATCATTTATTTGTACAGTTTAGGACCGTTTATTTTATTGTAGTTTTTTTTTAGCACTGTCTCTCTGTATATGTCAGCTGCCCCAGCGTACCTTTGAATTACTCCCCGGGGATAAATAAACTTCTTTGAATTGAATTCAAAGAGAATATTCGACAGTGCAGATTAATCCAACACGTCACAGACCGCTGGGCCACGCGTTTACCTCTGCTGCAGTTCACACACTTCACCACACAGGGAAGCGGCTGCTACTCCTGTCATCCCGACAGTCTGAGCAGGCGCGTTTAGGCGTTTAGGCGTTTTGGACTCCGCTCCATGTAGGAGGGACCGCAGGAAAACTGCAACACGCGTCAACAACTTTCAAAGCACTAAACCGTTCCAAAAGTTCGACAGAAATGTATGAAAATGGCTTTTAAAGACCACAGCTGTAATAAGGCCCCGAATCTCCCCGAAACTTGATTACAAGATTTCAAGCTGGAAAACTACTTTGGTAAAAGTGATGGTAATGAGAATAACGCTTGAGTAGAAGTCTAAAAATGTCTGAAAATAAATGTAGGCCAGTGGTAATGTAAGAGTAATTTCATCTGCAATTAAAGTTATATTTATTTATTGTATATTTATATTAAATTAACACGTGCATACTATGATATCCATTACATTTCTTATTCCCCCGTCAATTATAAGACTCGATACACAACAATGTCCTTTTTATTCGTCTGCCAGGAAAATAAATGAATTTAAACTTGTGTTAGTGCAGTAAAAGTACAATATTCATTTTATATTATTTATCTCTGCATATCATTTTTTATGAATTAATTTTAAATGATCTACATACGTTATTTCGGAGTGTTTAGTAGGAAACAACTGGACTTCTTATCTTGTTTGAAGACGTTTCGCCTCTCATCCGAAAGGCTTCTTCAGTTCTGAGGTTCAGTGTGGGAAACCCAGGTATTTAACCCCGAGTGGGTAGAGACAATCACCAATCACCAAACATACGTTATTGTTTTTTTGTCTGTTTTTTGGCTCAGGTGTTTATATATCATGTGTCATAACTGATGTTTTAACTGATATTGTCCATGTCTATGTCGATGATTCAAAGAAAATAACACGTTCTAATGATGAAAAGGACAATATTTTGCCTCTAAAATGTGCTGCAGTGGAAGTTCGTCCTTCCGGCCTCCGGTTTCCGGGGAGGAACGTGATCGATGACGCGCCTGCCGGAAATCGGAGCCTTTGCTTGGTGTGGCCCCGCCCACGACGTGTGACGTCACCGTCCGGGCAGATAAAATCGTGAGCGGGCAGCGGAGGGCTCAGACAAGCAACCTCGGTATCGACTCGGACCTTGGAGGGTCACATTCACCCAAAACTTCTTTTCAAATGGGCCCCGTCGCCTAGCGTTCACTCCCCGCAGCCTCGCCGACCGAGTTGACTTGGGTGCCGCCGAACATCAGCACGTCTGGGTCGTTAAAAGGTGAGTTTTGAGGCCGGAGGCGACGGCCCACCATTTTCCAGGAAAACACAGAGAGCGGGGCGAGCTTTGTGTGACTCCCATCGCGGTGCTCGGTGTGACCCCTGATGGCCGACACCGACAACGGTCCCGCTTACATGAGAAGAGCGGGACAGCCGCCCGGTCCGTCCCGCACAACAACGTCAAAATGTCGGTTTGCTGCAGCGACTCTTCATGTCAACAAGAGCAAAAGAGCCGTGACGTCAGCACGCTCAATCGTTTGATTAATGGCTATCGATCAACGATCAGCAGACTGTAGAAGTTTCAGGCGTCATGACTGTTTGAGCAACAAAAGATGTCAGACATGAGTAAATTTCTGTCCCTGAGAGTTTATGAGTTAAACAACCGATGTGTTTATCGTGTGGTTATAAAGGATTTATTACCAGTAATGATGTCACCTGTGATGGAAATATTGATAAGTTCTGACCTGCGGCGGTGTGGGAATGTGTGGATTTATGTCTTATTTGCTGCACAGTGGAGACGTCAGAGGCCACCAGAACGGGTGAAAACTGAAAAAGTCAAGTGAAACTAGATGAACAGATGATTTTAATCTCGTTCTGTGGCACAAACAAGCCAACAAAACAGAGAAAACCCAATGAAATGATATGTAAAATGGCACATTAACAGCAGACAGAGTGAAATGTTTGAATCCTTTTGTGTTGGTGCCCCGCAGGTTTCCATCGGGCTCAGCGACCACAGCAGAATGGCAGCTATTCCAGCAGGAGGTTCTCTCGTGGCGACCACTGACTACTACCGAAGTGAGTCCGTTTACCGCGAATATCAGACTCGCTGCATCACACGCCTCCATCGGCTGTTTCCCTGGCTCACATTAATAAGCTTACTGATAAGTCACATTTAAGCAGAATTCAGGGGTTTTAACTTCTGTCTTCATTCCCAGTTGGGGTATAATTTGTTGTTGGCTCTGGTGTGAATTAATGAACCTTTGTTGGTGATCTGGAACACAGTCCAGAAACTAAAGGACGGGATTAATGAGAATTCATGTTGGGGTTCACGATGACATAATCAGTTTGACTCCGGCAACTCTAAAACCAACAAACATCACGGCAGAACCGTGTGTGTGGCTCGTCTCAACCACGTGTTTGTGATTAGCTGGATATTACAACACGGTTAATTCAGCCGTCGCGGTTCGTGGTCGTTCGCTGCTGATCTGCTGCACCTGATGTGTTTCTAATCTGACTCTGGAGCAGTTCGTTCAGGTTCTCTGGGTTCCCAGAGAACATAGTTAGATGGACCCTGAGTGCTCATTCTGCTGGAGAGACGTCTTCATGTTTGTCCGAATGATTTTCTGGGTGGGAGAGACTTGTACAAACAGGCCTGTCACTCCTGGAACATCCACACTAGTTGCAGTGCAGCTGGTGGAATTTTCCGCCCTGTGGTGGTTTGGAGCAGAGCTCAGGTCATGTCACACACTTTTTGTTTACCGCCGGCGTGTGAAGAGGAGCGTGAGGCCACGCCCTTCCTCTTCTTTGTCTCTGAGTCCGTGTGACCCGTCCCAGTAGGTCCTCCTCCGAGCTGAGTGACACAACAACTGGTTAGATTTAAAGTGTGTGCCTCGCCACCGCCTCCTGGTGGAAGGATCACACCAGCCCGAACACTCGACTTCCCGCTTCCCGTTTGTGTTGACTGACGGACGCTGTCGTCCTGCAGGGCGCATCGGCTCCACGTCCAGCAGCAGCTCATGTGGCAGTTCGGAGTACAGCGGCGAGGTCATCCCCCACCATCCAGGTGAGTGAAGGAATAAACCCAGAGCAAATATTTAAGTCTTCCTGCCGAGGATGAAAGTGTTTCTTGTTAAACCTTCTTTTCTTAACACCTGTGCTTCATTGTTTACACAGAACCAGAGTTTACTTTTCACGTGTCACAGTTGTTGACTGTACTGCCGACTATTGGTTAAACAAACCACGTGATCAGTCGACTTCGGGGCTTTAAAATGACGCCAGCCGTCGCACTTCCTCAAACGGCCACTTGAGGCCACCTTTGAAATGAATACGTTTCAGTGCTTTTTGGTGTTGTTATCGCTCCCTGTTTGTGAGCGTGGTTGCAGCGGGGCCGGGTGTCTCTCTGCACATTTGTAAGATAGGGCACCGCCAAGATGGCGGCCGCGCTGAGCGTAACCACAGCTGTGGTTGAGGTTTGAAATTCAAGGTATGCTGTGGGAGGCCGTAACCACAGAAAGTGTGATGTGTCAGCAGAATTGGTGTAATGTTTGCATGTGTTGCTCAATCTCTGTGTTGAGTCAGCTGATGCGTCACACACACACACACACACACGGCGTCAGCCTGAGTCATCAGGGTTCACGTGCACGACCATCAGTGCCTGCTGACCTCACCAGTAACCCTGAATCGGGGTCTGCTTAGATCTCCGAGTCAGCGTTTAGAGCCGCCGCCGATGCTTAAAGCCACAAACGTGTGGGAGCTCACAGGAAGTGGAAACTGTGGGTATCTGCAACGGCCGTTTGTGTCAGGAAGTAAACGATCCGCCTTAATGGCGCCGATGTGACTCGCCGTGTGCTCGCCGTCCACAGGGCTCCCCAAGCAGGACTCTGGCCACTGGTGGTCCAGCTTCTTCTTTGGGAAGCAGCCAGGGATGAGCCCACTGACAGAGGAGAAGTGAGTACCTCACACTCTGCTTTTATTCTGAAAATCCCGCTCCTGCTTCCTGTCAGTCCGTTTAAACTCCAAAATTAATGTCAGAATTGATTTTTTTTTCTCAATATTTTCTGATAATTCAAAGAAAACAACAGTTGATTGATTAACAGCAGGAAAAAAGCCAAACAAGTCAGATTTGTTGTTTCGTTTTGTGATTCGGACAAAACATTATTGGCTGATAATCTCGAATTCTTTCATCCTC
Source organism: Mola mola (assembly GCA_001698575.1). Lineage (NCBI taxonomy): Eukaryota > Metazoa > Chordata > Actinopteri > Tetraodontiformes > Molidae > Mola > Mola mola. The sequence continues at coordinate 4,613,925 of KV751364.1, read as the reverse complement.
ACAAACTTTGATAGCTTGAATCTGTGAAATAAAAATAAGCACAATGTCCGATAGTCCGACAGTCATGTGATCTGTCTCCGCCCCTCCGTCAGGGCGGGGCTCCCGGGCGTGGTGACAAACGGCCAAATCACCTGCATCGCCAGGGAGATGGTGATGCAACGCCAGGTGAGCGAGAGCAGCGACACGGGAAGCCCCGCCTCCTCGTGATGGCGCCGCACCTCGGGGGGGAAGAACCAGTGACCAACGCTAGGTGACGGGAGGACGTCCCGTTTACAACTTTATTCGTTTTTGTTTTTGTTTTTTTTTTTGTACATCCTTGTAGTTTCAGGCTACCGAACCCATTTCTGTTTCAGTCACTTTGTGTTTTTGATCGACCATAAAGAAAATAATGTAAAAAAAAAAAAAAAAAAAAAAAAAAAAAAAAAACAGCAGCTGATGAACATGTTTACCGTTCTGTGTTTGTAGCGTGTTCACGGCAACACGCCTCACCTGCTCACCCTGTGATTACCAATGCAATAAAGTAGACGTGGCAGCCTGACGCTCCGACGACTCCTCACTCCAGCGAGCATGGCGGCGTCTGGTAATCGGATAAATGTCATCAGGACGGTCTGTCCAAACATCACATAACACGTTTGGAAACAAACAGGTCGCGTGACTTTATTCCGACGAGTTTTAATGCTGGAATAAACCGGAATAAAACAAGACTTTTTCACAGCCATTAAATGAAGCTTTCTTACATATAAAAGTTTCATTTTTAAAAATTAGGTGCCATTAAAATTTTGTACTTTTTTTCTGTCCAATAATGGAACTAAAAAAAAAAAAGCTTTGAAGGATCAATTTCTACATCACCGGGCGGTCACGGTCTTAACTTTTGACCTTTCCTCAGTCAGAGGCTGATTGGTTGAGTTGTTGCTGAGATGTGATAGTTTCAAACTATCGATTAAAATGGGGCTTTTTGGGATTCTGACCTCTGACCTATAAAATCCAAACTTTAATCTGCTGAGGCCACTCGAAGCAACTCGCACACTTAAAGCTCAGGACAGTTTGTCCAACATGGCCGCCTGAAGACAGGAGCTCCTTCAGGAAGGAAATGGGACCTCTTCTCCTGTGGATGTTCAGTCTGAAGGCAAAAACAATCATCTGTCCACAGGTCCGAGTTATCTGTGCGTTACACACCGAAGCTCCGCCAGTAATCCCGACCTGTACGGACGCTCAAGGTGGATAAATCAAAGAAAACTGCAAGTCGACGCCACGATAAACTCAGCATCTCCAAATAATGCGAGACCTTCTCACTATTTTGACTAATATGTCAAATGAGAATGTCATTATTTTGAAAGTTTGTCGTAATTTGTGTTTTGTTTTTTTTAATCACGGTGGAAATAGGTTTCCTCTGTGAGGTTAGAAACAATCTGAGATACTCATCTCATCTAATCAATATATTTATATTTCTTTACCACATTGAATGCACTTCCTGCCACGCTGCGAACAGCTGACACGCCGTTTGTACCACGGCCGCCCATTTAAAACTTCATAAAGAAATAATCGTGGTCGCGTCTGCTAAAGTTGAGCTAGTTAGCTCATGTTTGACTGAGCTCAAACTGAACACAAACTCGGGTCTGTTTGCTCCTTTTTCTCATCAGTTCAGTGTCAGTCACATAATTGACGCCATAAAAACAGGCTGAAACACATGAGCCGTGTGTGGGCGGGAACTTGACACCGTGGCTCCGCCTTTTAGTACCGCGAAGACGCCACGAGACGGCACCTCTGGTTTTCTTTATATTTAGTTTTGTTTTTGTACAGCGTGATGTGGCCGCCAACTTTATTTACACTGGTGGGCGTGGCCTCACAGTTGGTGTGGTGACGATGCAGAAACACCAGCTGTCCCGTCAGGCGGAGAAAACTGCCCCCGCTGGCCGGGGTGGGTTTATGTAAGCGCTGCTGTGTCTCTGTGAAACAGAGGAAAGACAAACAACGGCCGTGTTAAAAGGCTGAACACAGGATTTGTTCTGTCGTCCCACGCTGCACTTTTTCCAGGTCACTGAGTGCCGAGAGCCATGGAAAGAGCGAGCGAAGGATGCTTTTCTGTCCGCTGTCAGCACGTGTTCTCCTCGCACCACTGCCTCCAGCGCCGCCCTGCGCACCCTCAACAGTTATTCCAGTTTCATCTGTTACAGGTGACCAAAGGGAAATAAGACCTGGTCCAAGCTGAGGTGGTTAAATCACCTTTAGGGACAAATCGACTCACGATCACAAGGGAGTAAAATTAAAGTAAACACTTTAAAAAACTCAGAGGAGAAAACTGTCAACATTTTGAGATTAAAGTCAAAGTTCAGGGAATAAAAGTAAAAAAAAGGAATTCTAAGGACAAAAGAGAAAAAAAAATAAAATACAAATGGTCATAAAATATTTAAATAAAATTAACCTAAAAAGAGATTAAAAGATTAAACTGAGAATTCTGAGACACATTTATATTCCCCTTGTTGAAATATTTTTTTTCTTAGGTTGGCCGTCTTTGTCTTCCACATAAAGAACATTAGTGCCCATCAACGGGTCACTTTTCAAACGCTTTATGGGGGCAGAACAGTGACGGTAAATCCTGCGAAAGAAAAATGTCTGTGTCAGTGAACAGCTGAGTGTGATGATCAGGTTTTGGGGCGGAAGATAAATATGTCAACAGAACTCGACAACGTAGTGAATCCCAACATTTATTTGATGCTCCTCAGAATGTGAACGTTCCACTGACGCTGCAGCTTCACATTTCCTACAATTTCAACAATTTCAACGATTTTCTCCATTAAAGAGCTGCAAAAATACGCCTGTGGCAGAAAATACATTTGGCAAGTTTTGGCTCCACATTCGGCCTCCAGTTTCGTAGTGAAATTAAGAATGTTCATCATCATCCAGGTTCTGATGTTTAACGGTCACACGTCTTGTTTTTTTTATTTGGAATTTGTCTGCGTGGTCGGTTTGACTCCGCCCCCAGAACCCGAGCAACCAGGAGGGCTGAGAAACAGGAAGTTAACATTTCTTCACTTCCTTTCAGTCTTAAACACAGAGGTGCGCTCGTTTCGCTCTACTTGTCGCCCCGGCCGGCCGGCCAGCCGGCCTGCCTGGTTTGGAGGTGGATAGGTGAAGACGAGAGGAGGAGGAGCCCAGGACGATGTGGACCCACAATCCTTTGTTTCCGAAGCCACCTGGGAATCCAAAAACGACAAAAAAATAATCACATTCAGCATCTATGACTCAAATTTTCACCTTTTTTCTAAGTTTTGAAAGTCGATTATTGCTTTACAATTTGCTTCACATTACAATTAGACCCTAAATCAAAAATAAGATTAAAAGTAAATAAATAACTCTGTTACTCTGATTAAAAACAAATGTGGGCGTGAATTTATTTTCAAAAAGTTACAATTTGCACTTTGTTTATCCATTTAAAAACGCTCTGATTTATCTGTGTTTATTTCGACCTATTGCTTCTTCGCTGAGCAGAGTGCGGACGCCTGCGGGACGATGGCGATCCAAAACCGTCATGAGACAAACAAGAAGGAACCGCCTCAGCAGCATTAGCCGATTAGCTCGTCAGCCCGTTAGTCCGTTAGCCCGATTGTTGTTTAAATCAAAACTGGGATAATTTGAAGCTTAAACATGTCGGAAAAATCAATTGGACTTAAACTGGTGGTTGTTCTGAAAATCTCGAAGTAATTCGACACCTTTGCCTCATCCAGGTTGTGGGAATCTATGACTGTGCTACCTTAGCCCCGCCCCTCGCCTGCAGTCAGAGTGAAGCGGGGCTTATCTGCTCTGTCATCGTCTGACCTTTAAACTAGTCTACTAGACGCTGCTCAGTGTCCAGTTCTCACACTGGAATCATTCAGCCACGCATGTTTGAAGCAGACACGGATTCACAGGAAGAGGAGGAGGAGCTACTGGCTGAGGTCGCACATGTTAAGCTCCGCCCCTGTAGGTTGTCAGGATTGGTTCCTGAGGTTTTCTTCGCAGGAGAGCCGGGCTGTGATTGGTGGACAGTAAAGCAGCAGCGTGAGGCGGTCCTTAAATCATCGAAGAGGAGGTCCCTCCCTGGCCACTGTCAGTGGGCTGTTGATGGGATGTTGGCTCTTTCGTAGGCTAACAATGCTAGCTGAGGAGGAGCTTTCTTAAAAGCAACCTCTTGTTTTTGCGTTCTGACAGAGTGTAGACCTGTGTGTGTCCCGTTTGGACGACCGTACCGATGACGGGCTTACCGGGAGGCGTTGCCATGGTGACACAGAGGGCGACCTGTTTCTGTTTGTGTCGGGAGCTGAACTCGGGCCCCACCCGATCCGGACCGGACGGCGAGTCTGAGAGAGACACATGAAAGGATTTGCAGGGCAGCTGGCAGCTTTATGAGGGCCCGAACATCCAGTGGTTTTTCTAATTGTCGTAACGCTTTGAGCCCATTTTCAGGCGCTTTCCGTGCACGTGCAGCGCTGCCGTTTGGGCGGACTGCTGAAATAGCGCCCCCTACAAAGGTTTCATTTCAAAGCGCGATCAGGGCCAAACTGAACTGTCACAGTTTTCATGAAACATCAACGTTATGATCTTCCTGTTGCTGAAACCTCGTCTGATCTCAGATCTGCTGAGTCAGCGTTCAGACGGCAGAACGATGGCGTAACATCAGGAGTGTTCTCGTCCCCTGTTGTTTATTCGTGGACGTGTGTTGTTGTCATGTCCTTTTTTGTCATCTGTTTTAAAAAATAATACCTTTCAATAACATGATATCAATAATATAATTATTTTTCATGTATTTGTTTAGTAAATAATTGTGTAGAAAAGTGTTTGATTTTCCATCATAACTGGAAATCTGTTTTTCAAAAGGTCATGTTAATTCAAGATGACCAAATATTGACAGGTGAAGAGACTGAGTGAGTGAGATGTGAGTGTTTGTGGCCTGAAGAAAAGACCTCAGTCGCGCTGAGACGACTGCAGCGTCTCTCGCTCGGTTCTTACTTCTGTAGAAGCGGTTTCGTGCGAGCAGGCAGGCGGGAGAGTTGACGCTG
>KV751364.1:4597581-4608757 GCA_001698575.1 Mola mola | reverse complement strand
TGTCCCTCCTGCAAAGACAGAGAGGGCGGAAGTGACTCGACTCAGGTAAACTCTCACCTGGTGGCGGCGCTGTGGCATCGTCGAAGACGATGAGAGAAGACATGAAAAGTTGTTTCTTCGTCTTAAAGGAACAGTTCACCCAAAATGAGAAGTCCTCATCCACGCGGCCGTGTAGCAACAGTCCGTAAACGTGATGTAACATCCTGTCACACATTTCATTTAATGCTGTGCACGTTTTATGAGTTTCAGCTGAACATGAACTTCCTCTTTGGGCTCTGAATGAAACCACGCCCACCCGATCTTTGTTGGAACGTTTAAAGTGTCAGAAGGTTGATTATTATTGTACGGCTGCGACTTAAAGCTGAGAGCAGAATTCAGGATTTTCTGTCTGCAAACACACAACATGACCTTCATGACCATGTTAAGGTTGGTGTGTAATCACCTTAAATCCAAAGCTGTCAGTTTATAGTCACATGGGGGCGGGTCTCGCTGCCACAGGGAGCGCCATCTGGTGCCGCCGCGTAGCTCAGAACGGACAAAAAGGTTTTAAAACCTCTTTGTATGTCGTAGCGGCAGCTGAGGAAGACCTGCCCCATTAACCGGCGATGAAGGAGTGGGAGGATGTTTGTTGTTAGCGGTCTGTTTGTTAACCTAAAAAATTGGCCCACAGAGAGGGAGGGGTCTGCTGTTGCACCACTAGATGGTGCTGATTTTCACACACTGGACCTTTAAGATTGTTTTAAATTGTCCCCTGGATTGGAACCGGGACACCGACTCTGCTTCCTGGACTGTGTTTCCCAGGAATAAAGCAGCTCACACACAGAAAGCTGGATCCTCGGCTCAGTTAGCAGAACGCAGCGCCACCTGCAGAGAGTCTGAGAGACGTGAGGGAGGGAAGGTAAACACTGAGCCCAAACACAGGAAACGATTATTCCCATGAACGCTGGGACGGTTTGTTCGACCAGTCACCTGGAACGCAGAGGCTGCTATTATTAGAAACTGCGTGTTTGTTCAGATTGTCTGCAGTTTCCTCCGATGTTTGCATCGATTTTACCTGAAGAATGACTGACACGCCTCACTGATGGTGGACATATCCGACTCAGAAACAGCCTCTTGCGCCTTTCTGTGGTTTGCCAGCAGAAGTAAACTCTCATGCGAGAGGAACCGTTGCCCCACCGGCGTTATTTCACGCTGATGTACAACTTCAGATTCTTTGGAACTGGAATTCTTCATTTACAGTCTGTGTGTGTGTGTGTGTGCAAAAAAAAACAACCCAAAATATTTGCAGTTGGGTCGCTGTCCTGCCCAGCTGGCCAAGCCTGACTTCAGTATTCGCAGACTGATCAACAAACTCTTTCACTCAAACTAGATTTCTACAGGCTAAATAACGTGACATATCGGTGACAACCGCGGACAATCAGAGTGAAGGATTTGAGTGTAAAACCTGTACGGCTCCTGATCTCAGCTCAGCCACTCGTGTTCTGTCAGCTGCACAGACATCGATTGGCTCTGAATGTTAATCCTGGATTGTTTGGGGCTCGTCTGGGTCTTCTAACATGTTGCTGATGAGCTGTTAAAGTAGGAACAGTGACAGGTCAACAACCGGGGCTTCATGTGTCTGTGTTGATTTAGGCCTGTTGCTTTTAGATTAAAGTTACTTTTTCTGGTACGTAATCTTTAGAAAAATATTTGTTTTAGTGTTGAAAAGTAAAGCATCGATGAAGAACAAGTCGATGGTGTATTTTAAGATAAGATAAGATGGGGTTCAGGTCCAGTGATCATGATTCTGTGTTGAAAGCCTCATTGCTCCAGTCGGGGTTTGATCTCGCTCGTTTAGGCCGCAAACACAAATTCTGCTGTCATCCTCTTTCTTCTGTTTGTCCGCTGCACACTTCAAAAGTGTCGTTCTGACCAAAACTTTAAATGTCATTTTCCTCTCTGATTGTTTAAGATGTGACCTTGTGTCTGGGATCATGATCAGCTTCACCTATCCTAACCCTGATCTGGATCCCCGTCTGGTTCCTGGACTCTGCTCTTTAACAACATGCTCTTGGACTCACTTCTCATGTTTTCATATCCATAGACTGTAATGATGTCATATTGTTGTGCTCTGTACTTGTGGCATCCATTGAAGTGTCCATATCCTTACACTAACTTTATTTCTTCCCCGGAGTCTTTGTGCTCTACCATCCTGCAGGTCTTTCTAGGTGGTGGTGGAGCTGCTGCTGTGGTCCTGCCCGATGCCTCCTGGCCACATTAGGACAGGAGATCCTGTGACTTGGATCCTAGGCTGGATTACCCAGCCTAGCTCATGGATTACAATGACTTCTGGACCAACATACTGTACCCACAGTATATCTGGATTTATAGACTCATATGAACTCAAACATTCTTAGTAAACTGTTATTGTCATGTTGCTGTTCTCTGTACTTGTCACATCTATTGTACAATGGCTCAAGGATCAAGGATCCTCCTCTGTGGTTCCTCCTGAGGCTTCTTCTTTTTTCCTGTCAAGGGTTTTCAGAGTTTTACTTCACCCGGTTTGAGGGTCTGAGGGTAGAGGGTGTTGTTATGTACAGCTTGTAAAGCCCTCAGAGGCAAATTGTTATTTGTGATTTTGGGCTATACAAATTAAACTTGATTGATCGTTTACTCGAGAGACATGAAGAGCTAAACTAAATGTTCACAACGTTCTGATCGTTTCACTATAACAACTTCACAATCAACGTTAAAATTCTTCAGTAAAACCAGCGCCATTGAGAAATAGGGTTACGGCTCATGGTGTAGGACAGCTATTCTGCCAAAACTAGCCAATATCTGCCACAGCTAGCCCAGCTCTGCAAAAGCTACCCAAATATCTGCCATCTGGATAAGATACAAGGGTCACATGGCCAAATGTCTGGTTAGTAATGAGCTTTAGCTTTCTATTTGTCCCCTTTTCCATCAGATTAGGAAAGGCTGGATTGGCTGAGCAGCATCGTGTGCGATGCCTGACAAAGCGATCAAAGAGTTATTATAATAAAATTTCTTCCTTCAAGATTTAATCCTTTTCATTCGATTAGAGCGGATTCATGCAGAATACTGGAGGACGTACCTGGGACCTCGACTGGGGATGTCAGGAGCTCCGACCGCGGCCCTACTTAGAGAGAGTGCGTCGGGCCCTGCTGGGGCGATACCAGCATGTGTGCTGGTGAGATAAACGTCTGGGCGGGGTTTCGTTTGGAGGCGGCTTGACATTCATGTGCCGACTGACTTCAGTCTCACCGCTGGCAAAGCTTCCCTTTTGACCCTACGGTCGTCTCTGGGGTGTGTAGGCAGGTTTAACGTCACACCCCTGTACGTTCGGAGATCAGATCTACCGTCAGGACCTCTTCCTGACATCATCTCGCCTCAGGTAACCCAGAACTCCAGCCCCCGCTGCCATCACGGAGGACAATGCTGCTCCAGGACTTGTTACTTGTTACCCGACATGCATGTGTTGCAGGATGGAGGACCCACTGATCGCATGTTGATCAGTTTCCGGTTACAGTAGATCAAAAGTAGCTGAGGAGCAGGAGAAAAAGTGAGAGCTCCAGGAATCTCTAAACGGTTATTTTCAAACATCTCCTGCTTCTCCAGGCTGGGCTTGCGGGGGCAGCAGACCAGGCGGGATATCCCAGACATCCCTCTTTCACACTCCACAAGGTGTTCCCAGGCCAGATAGGCTATATAATCCGTCCAGCAAGTTCTGGGTCTACCACAGGTTCTCTCCCCAGTTTGGTGCGCCAGGAAAACATCCGACCGCCTCAGTTGGCTCCTTTGGATGTCGAGGAGCACATGACCGAGTTTCCCATCTTCTCTTGGAGGCTCAGGAAACTCGTTTTGGCCGTTTGTTTCTTCAGTCACTATCCGCAGGTGACGGTTGTAACGAACCAGACCCACCTTCACCCTCCAGCTCAGGCCCTCTTCTAAGAACCACCTTGGCTGAAGGGACAACATGTCAGGTGAAGGACGTTAATATGTGGTCAGACATGAAGGAATCCTGCTGTGCCAAAACACGAGTTCCTCCAACAGAATCGCAGCAGCCAGTGTTTCCTCCTCCTCCTCCAGTTTGGATTCCGGTGCAGAACGGTCTGTTTTGGTTTGGACCAGAGCAGGACAGCGGTTCTAAGCCACTCCCACACCACCGTTTTACTTGTGCCTCCCGGGTTGCCAGATTGAGACCAGTTATCCCACTAACACCCAGGTGTATCAACTCAGTTATCAGCTCTCGTTGTTGGATTCGTTGCTCATTGGACATTTTCCAAAGAGAGTTTCAGCGGTGTCCAGCGCTCCTCAAGCTTCAGCGTCCAGGACCTGGCGACCCGGCTGAGCTTTGAGTCGAAGGAGGAGGAGGAGGGGCAGGAAGAGACAGCTCTCTGCTATGTTTTGGATTTAGAATGCAGTACCTGCTCTAAACACTGGGTGTCAGCTGCGTTCCTTTAAATAATAACGGCATCTTGTATGAAAAGGTACTGTAAAAGGTCGAAGTTGCTCTTTTTTGGCCATTGAACATTCAGTCGATTCGACAGGTGACTTCATCAATAAATAATGAAGCTTAAAACACGTTTTTTCATCTGAAAAAGTAGCAAAATATGGGTTGTTATTAAAGTATGAAACATTTGTCCAGGAAAAACTATTAGGCCGGACACTGATCATACATATGTTGGACCAGTGAAATCCTTTGTTTTGGCTGATGTAAAGGGGCTAACCACAAACAACTAGCATAGCATCAAGTCAGCCTTCAGACGGAATCATCCGTCAGGATCAAATCTAATCGTGACGTGTAACTATTAACATATTTGTGTTCATACGTTTTCATCTCTTCTGGTTTTCAGGATGAAAGCGAAACGGATGCGTGGCCCCTCGACCGGGGCGCAGGCACATTCTCGCACCGCGTGTTTGCATCACAAATTATCCACTGACGGTCAGGAACCAAAGTTATGGCTCCTCCCCTCTTGAAAGGACTTGAGGAAAGGATGTGAGTGAGACAAACAAGGAGAAACTAAACAGCCGGACATGTTACGACACCTGATCAGGTGACTCGTGTAGCCAATCAGCATCTTCCTGCTTCATGGGAGAGAAATGAGGAGTGGAGGGAGCATGAAGGAAACCCGCGGTGACACCTCATGGAGATGTAATCAGAGGCAGAAAGCTGAACCTAAACTCCTCCTCCTCCTCCTCGGCGAGTCACAGAGATGTGGGTGAAAGGTCGCAGCCGCTCACTGTTGTTTTCGCCTCCTCGAGTCCTCCTCCCCGTCCCCGACACAGACGAGAGCAAACGTACGATGAAAAGGAGGGAGGGACAGTAAACACGGGTAGCAAGAAGAAAGGAAGGAAAAGAAAGAACAACAGAGAAGGAAAAGAGGGACATTATGTGAGAAAGCAACAGCAAGTGAGAAGGAAGAAGGAAACATTAAAAGAGCAAAGAATAAATCGGAAGGAAAGAAAAGAAAAAGACAATAAACTAAACAAGGAAGAGAGAGAGAGAAATATGGAAGAGAGGCAGAACAGTGTTAGCGCTCGTTCATGCACTCTGAGTCTGGGCCGGTCCAGGACACGGTTCTGGTTCGGAGACCCACCTGAACTGAGCTCAGTTCAGCAGAACAGCCCTGAATCCTGCAGAATCCAAAGAAGATCCCAGACCGGATGTGCAGGTCCCCTGTGAGAGGACTGACGCTGCAGTTGGGGGTTTGGTGAGCGGTGGGGGGAGGGGCCAAAGAGCCGAGGGGGTCGGCGGCTGCTTTTAGCTCCGCCGTGACCCACATTCCAGCTGGATGTAGGTCAAAGGTCGGCGACGTAGCTGCTGGGGGGGGTCTTCTTCAGCGTGACGGAGCAGAAAATCCAAGGACTCCTCCTGAGACCACTCAGGATGTCCGGGGGCACTTCTTCACGTTCAGCCACCACAGGGGCATCACAGGGGATCCGCTGCCCCCCAGCTTCGACAGGATGCTCGTATCTGATGAGCCAGTTTTGTCGAGAGACGGAAAGCGGATCAGTTGTCCCAGCAGGATCCTGATCCGACTCTGTCTCAGAAGTCCGAAGTTCCTCCAGCCGATCCAAACAGAGCAGCTAGGTCTCTGACCACTGTGGTCACGATGGCCACACCCCCAGCGGTTCTAGAGCGACACAGTCATCATTATCATCACCGTCTGACCTTCTTCACCGACCGACCCTTATCAGCCGATGAGAGAAAACGCTCACAAACAGACGTCGCGGCGTCACGTCAGCGTGATTTTCTTCGTTTTTCAGTGAGAATGAAAATCGGCTCTGAACCTCCACGGTGACGTATCTGTCGAAAATAATCGCCTTTTTCGGGCGGGACATCCCTTCATCGTCATGAAGATGAGGAGAAGTAGGCGTGGCCTGAATCAGTGTGTAAAGTAAACATGAACAGTGTTTCTCCGTGTTCCTACTCACACTTCTTCAACATGTCTGACCCGTTACGGTCGTTACTCGTGAACCCGATCGACGTCACACTGTGTCGGTCAGGTGTCACACGTCATGGTGCCGGCTGCTAACGCTAATGTTTCAATGGTTTCACGGCTGTGACGTTTGTAGAGTTGTTTATTTTGAGGCATTTTTCTAACGCTGCTGTTCTGTTGATCCTCAGGAAAACATCAAATCTGGCATATTTACATGTTCATTCATGTTCTAAATAAAAACACACATTTTGGATTTTGTCCGTTTCAGTCCTCCATCATAGGTCACGTCCTCTGTAAACGTTTCAATGAAACTGAACTCCTTTAACGTTTGCACTTAGAATGAAATGTTATGCTAACGGTTTGTTCCTCCTCCGGCTGAAGGACAAACAGGAAGCAGAGACGATTCACTGTCTCGGCTCTGTGACTCGCTGCTGTTCGCTCCAAATCTTCCCTCCTTTTCAATGATAATAAAATGTTTTGAGCTGAATTTGGCTCCGAGGTAGCGAATCAGCTCCAAACTCAGTTTCTGTCCATCGTTATGTGCTCATTAATATGTTCTCGGATAGAAAACGTTCCTTCAGCATTTATTTCACGGTGTTATAAACTGTATGTGGTGTTAAAAATCCTATTACTTTCTGCCAAAACGATGTATTGAAGAGGTCCGAAACGGCACAAGATGATCCTTAAATAGCAAAACTGTGTCAGAAGTGTTAGAGAGAAAAGGTCAGCATGTTCAGACATCAGCTATTCTTAAACTAAGAGAAAAACAAAATGTTCATTTCAGCTGTCCGACCTGGATTTAAGATTTTATTTTTGTGCTGAAACCAGAGAGGTGTGATGACTTGAATCCGTGTCAGTACTTTTGGACATGTTTTCACACTCTATGTGCATGTTTAAGAATAGTTTAGATGTTACCCAAGTGGCAAACAGTCAAGAGATAATCAGTGTTTTTTTTATTTTACAGTACTTGCTTATTTGCTCTTAGTGCAAACCAGAAGGTTCACAGGAACCAGACGTGTTTTACCTTTGGTCTCCTGTGAAAAGGTCACTCTACATAAAGGTGAGGAGTTAGCGGGAGGAGCAGGAGGAGGAGGAGAGCTTTGTCTCCCCCTTTTGTCAGCAAGAAGAATGACAAAAACATGCTGCAGCAGTTCCAGCTGACGTAAAGTGCACGAAATGAGGGAAAATACAGGAAGATTTATTGATTTTGAGTGAATTGGAAGTAACTGTTCCAAACTGTCGTTATAATATCGGTTATATGGGATTGTATTGAAAATCCACGTTATCAGTCCCCCTCTGGTCTCCAGTCTGCAGAACGACGGCTCGGTGTAACTCAGCTGAAGCTCAGATATGAGAATAGTCTTAATTGAAGGTGATCGTATTACAGCAGTAAGAGTTGTGGATATTTGATCGGTGCAGGTCTGAACTGCGCTGCAGGTATCACACGCTCAGTGAACATTAGAGTGAGGATTAACAAGTGGAAACCAGTTTTTTTAGTTTGATTCCTGCGATCCTTCTTGCTCACTGTTTGTTTGTCACTTCTCAGTGTGAACACGTTTCACTCTCGGCTTGTGTGGGCAGGTCGTTTTTCCATCCCGTCTGGTGTTTTGGGCCTCTGTCTTCTCTCTGCGGTGCTGCAGGCCTCCTCGGGGTGACAGAGTTCAAGGCTTGAACCTGGATCGGCCGTTTGGCTGCAGTCCCAATGGGAAGGCCTGACACTCCCTGAGCACATGATTGCCGGCTGAATCTGGGTCAGGCCCGGCGTGCGCAGGATCTCCTCCGGCTCCGACAAGCAGCGCGAAGCAACAGAACCGAGAGAAGCAGGGCTGATATACAGTAGATGTTAACGTAATGATGAACGTAACGGTGACGTTCCGAAGGTAGATACAATATTCCCGTTCTTCTGAGATTCTGACAGCGAACGTCAAAGCACAAATTCTGCATGAATGAAACAAACATGTTGATCATTCATTTTATAATTTATTTCTTAAAAATTGTTCAATTTCATTGTTAAAATTCTATAGTTTTCAATTTATTATTCACCGTCACTCTTCTGGAAAACTTGCTTCATCTTCATGCCTTTTCAGAATAACAGTTTTGAAAGGTTAACCTGAATCTCGACCTTGCTAGCTTGTTTACCGATTAGCCGTGTTGTTTCCCCGATCAGATCAACGATACAGCCCAGCTAGCAGCTCGGTGACGCTGACACGCTCAGAACGACGTGTGCAATATTTGCCATGCTGATGTGCTAACATTTGCTAATTAGCACTGAACAGACAGAACAGGGATCAACCAAAATACGGAACAAAATGAACAGCTGAGAGTGAAGACGAGCGGTCATCACAGGTCGTCCTGAGAGGGACGCGAACATCCTCAAGGTCGCCAGGTGTCGCTGCGACTCAGTGGAACACGAGCTAAACAAGCCATCTTCTTTTCATTTCTCAGACAAGTTTAGCCTGCAACTGCACGTCAGGGAAGAAGCAACATGTGCTATCAGCTCCCTCCAGATCAATGCCAAGGAACCGGTTTGACCGTACTGGACCAGAAACACAGAAACCTTTCCACTCCAGTTGCAACGAGCAGCTGTAACACACAACAGCGCTAACCTTTTTGTTTTTTTCATTGTGGGCCAAACAAACAAGATGTATGTCCCATTAAAGCTGTGGAGCTGTTGTGTTTTTAAAGGAAAATTACAGTATTTTTTAGAACTCAAGCCTTATTTCCTGTCTTTTGGGCTCTTTCACAAAAGACATCTTTTCGGTTCAGCTGTTAGGACCGTTTAGCTCGACGAAGCTACACATTTTCTCCACGGACCAGCTCTGAATGTTGCTGAAGTGCCTGCTAACGTGGAGCATTGTTTAGCCCTGTTGAGCTTACTGGTCCTCACAGCACTGGAGTCATTTTCAAAAAAAAAAAGACGTGTTTAGTGAAGTTTTGGACCCCGGAAGAGCAGGAAACATGGCTGAGGTGGAAAATACTGCAGCCAGGGTGGCACCATCCCCACTTCTGTATGCTAAGCTAGGCTAACTAAGGCTCATCGCTCAGAGCAGGACAGGAGGATATGCAGGAAGACAGTGTGCGTGTGAGCGGCATTTACATGCGTCATCGCTGCCGTGACACTAAGAAAGCTCATTGTGACGGCGACGGTTTACACATGACGGTGTCATATTTCTTCCTCAGGTTTACCTCATGGAAGCAGTCACAGTTACTGTGAATGTGTGTGTGAGAGCCGAGCGATCTGCTGTTAAACGCCGAGAGGACAACAGTCAGATCTACATGGACAAGGTCAAAGGTCAACGCCATCACCACTTCGTCATGTTCCCCTCCACTGGCGGGGTTTGGTCTGCAGTGTCCCAGCAGAGCGCTGCACTGGATGTTCACCGGCTGGGACTGTGCCGCCCCCTGCTGGCTGTCATTATTAGCATTTAATATTAGTCACTCTCATTGCTGTAAAACTCGTCTATAATTTTACAAAATATTTTCTTAGATGTATTTGTTTGTTCTGATTTATTTACCTGCACTTCCTGTGATGTTGTCCTGTTGTCACGCTGTGTTTACATCGTTCCTGCTCCCTCACAGGCGACACTCGACTCCTCCGAACTGCATCTTTTTGTTACTGTCAACGCACTTTGTAATCTCTGTTTAATTGTAAATAAACAAATATGAAAAAAAACCCCCAACAAAATGTGACACTGGCTGTTTGAATGGAAGCAGCCGCTGCAAACGGCCAATTGTCACCGAACAAGTGGACAGAAATGTTCAGACACGTTCACGTTGCCAGTAAAAGGATGTTTTCGGTCAAATCCAGTCAAATATTATTAGTGTTTACAGTTGAATTTGGCCAATTGTTGATTGGCTTCTTGTGATGTTTACACACAAACTTTCACTGTGTAACTGCTCCAAACTGTCTGTGTGTGTCTGTGTGTGTTTCTGTGTGTGTGTGTGTGTGTGTGTGTCTCGGAGGGGCGTCCTAATGAGTAAATTTTCTCTTTGTTGCTTTAATAAATTAAAGCAAAATGAAACCTTTCAGTGATTTTGTGTCTCAGTCACCAACAAGATGAAACCTGCTGTTTATTTTGTTTTAATGGAGCAGAAATCCGTCTCGACTGGTTCTTCATGTGATGTTTTTAAACTTGCATTTGTAAATAAGGTGAAAACGGCCTCTTGCTTTGATTTCTGCTGCAGTTTGTGTGCGACCACGGAGGACTCGTCTCCCTGTGGACCCCCGGGCCTCCTTCTGACTCCTTCTGACTCTCCTGGCGAGTGGAAAACCAGAAAATAGGCAACACATTGGCAGACGGTATCAGAGTTTTGATCATGAATCTCATATAATGGTTCTAATATTGGATCTCAAAGGAATATTGAAATGTGAGAACCTGCTGCTGAAGACATTTAATCACTCAGAAGTGATTTCCTGTGAATTCAAATGTACGCGGCTGTGACATTTCCTGAGCAACAGCGGCGCTTCCTGCTCAGATACAAGATAAAGTTTCAGCTCACAAGCCACAGCTTTGTGGCCTCGTTTCTGCTAAATCATCTCTGATCGCTGGGCTGATAGGTGGAGCAGGCTGGTCAGAGGATGCTCTGCTGGAGATTACACACCCTCCACCCTCCTGCATGATACAAGTGCACTTCAGAGAACCGACAGGCGTAAGAAAAGTGGGCACGACCGACACCCGTATACGTTTCCCACAGCGTAATATAATAGTAATGAGAATAATAATAATGATAAT
>KV751364.1:4549674-4578950 GCA_001698575.1 Mola mola | reverse complement strand
ATTTTGAGAACGAAAAGAAGAAAAAGTCAGAATTCTGAGATTAAAGTCAGGAATAAAACAACATTTTCAGACGTGGCCCCAAACATCTTCTGTATTATTTTGTTCGTTCTTGGTCCAACCGCAGCTACGCTGTGCATTAAACAGAGATGTCCAGGTGTCTTCTGCGTCTCTTTCACACGACTTGCTGTGTTTTGACGCCATAACCTGCACATGTGCTGTGAGCTTATTTAGAATTTAAATGTCCAGGCCATTTACGAAACGATGCTGAACTGCACCAGCGACCACAACGACATCAAATTCTGTATCAGGAAAATGCAGTGTATAGACAACAGCCCGGCCGGGATCTACTGCGAGGGTAAGCTAAACCAGCATGTCCCCAAAACGTCTCAGAATGAATGAAGCCCAACGAGACACCGTGTCTGTGTCTGACTCCAGGTTATGTGAAACCGCCGAAAGATGTTCCCAGCCGGAACCTCACAGGGCCCATCATTCTGGGAGTGGGGATCACTCTAATTCTGCTCATACTGATGGTCGTATTAGCACGGGTCTACATTTACAAGAGAAGCAAGAAGGCCATGAATGTATCGCGTGAGTTATTATTATTCCACTGCATTAAACCTCCTGACTTTAGTTTGGAAAGATGTAATGATCACAGTGTACACTAGAGGCCAGCATTTCTGCATGTTGAATATGTGTCCAGCATTTCTGTTTCAGCTCTGTGGAAACCTTCCACGTGTACGTAAATCAGTGCTTCTGCACGGTCGGGGACGGGCCTGGGCATCTGGGGGCCCCTAACAAGATCCGTCTTTAGGGCCCCGCTTCACAGTGGATCGAAATATCCCTTAGAACAAGATACCGTACGCAATTACGACCATTATTATACATTTAATTGACACATCTGTCAACGGGATGGACCAGCGTTATTTCACTGTTCACTAAACAGTAAAACACTCAAAGTCGGGCTGACAAATTACACTCGTCATTTCGAACTTTTAAAATGATTTTAACTCGTTGTGACAAAATGGATTAAATCAGAGTTTGGAGCAGGTAAGTTTTGAACCTTTACGATTGTACTGACATTTGAGCCACAGATATATTATGAGTCGATAATAAACAGATGAAAAATCCTCCATTAACGTTACAGGAGTGTTTTCATCGTGTTTATCTGTACAGAAAATACATTCAACTGAACAACTAAACAACAAACTGAGCTGTGAATTTCAGGCAAATACTGCAAAGAAATGACATGTTAATAAAATCTAGGGCAAGTCATGAAATTTCAGATTAAAAATTGTCATTTAGGGTGTTTTAGGTCAAAGTTTTTAAAACTTATGTAAAGGTTAAAATGGCGAAGTAATTAAAATGGTTTTGCTTGTTACTTGGGGGCCCTCGTGGCTGTGGGGCCCTAAGCAGCCGCTGAGTTCACATTGAGAGGGCCGGCTCTGTGCACGGTACTTCATCTTGAAAAGTCCAGGCCAGAGTCGCAGTTTTAATCTGTCTTGTGTCTTTTTGGCCGTTGTGCCGTCCTGTAGCGCCGTACTTTGTTTTTAGTTTAGTTTAATTAACAGCATGAGAGCAGGATATATGGATATTTCTATGAAGCGGGGCCCCAAACGCCACATTTTGCTGAAGGCCCCCAGATGTCCATGTCCGGCTCTGTATGGGCCACCGTTGCTTTCATGTAAATGTCTGCTGATCTCGACGCAGCGAGAACGCTGGAGAGAAAAGAATCCGAGTTTGGAAGCAGCGACTACGAAGACGTCATGAGCAACGCAAACGAGTTCAGCCAAACCGGTGAGTGTCCAAACACATTCATTCATACATATAAATATGGTTTGGAATCGTCTGAACATTTTATAGTTTAGAATTATAGAATCCCAGTCACACCTTGTCCTTCATTTTCTTTACAATATTATTACAATAGGTAATAATATCAGTATTATCTGTGTGTAATAATACCGTAGTTCTACTACATTAGGCTTCTACATGATAAAAAAAAAAAATGTACTTCAAACACTGCACATACTTTATATTCTATATTTTATGATTCATAATGATTTATAGGGAGGCACCGATAAGAAAATTGCTGTTATGGTTGATAGCCGATATTTACAGACGTCCATAATAATCAGCTTTTATTTACAGTGAAACAGTGAAAAACACCCAGTCGCTGACGCGATACGTTCTTCTTCTTTTGTTTAAATTTGGCGGTTTGCAAATGGCTTTTTAGTGCACTATCGCCACCTTCAGAAGCAGACGGTGCATCACAGTCACGCGGGACAGCAGTTCATACTGATATGACTGTCAGTATAATAATAAGTTATTATTATTATTACGTAAAGCTCCCTGTCCCTGTTTCTGTCCGCTGTCAGTCCAAGCTAACCATGAATGGATTTACAGATCGGCAGATCAACAACTGAACCAAATTGGTACGCCTTTATTCTGAAACTCGCAGTGTCACATGTCAAACAATACAAGGGTCTAACACACACGTTTCACATGAGTGACACAAAACTTTGCCTTTGTGTTGATATTTTCTCCCCCACATGTGAAACATTTCTGCAATGAAATTGTCAATATTAATACAATAATACTCCTACTACCAGTAATTCTAATAACAATAAAATAAATGTATAATAAATATGTCATCGATCGCAGGTCCTGGAGTTGAATCGTATCCCTGCAGATATTGAAAATATCCAAAGAGTCGAAATCGTGATCCAACTGGTGATTTAGACTAACGAGCTAACAAGGAGGCTAATTAAAGTTACCGTCCTGAAACGCTGTGGCTCATTCTCTGACATCTTATGGACATCCCAGCACAAACAATGAGCGCCGAAGTCATCGAACAATTACTGAAATATGTGAAAACAGGAAATATAAACCAACTGCAATTCAAAGAAAAGAAGCAGTGACTCGTACTGAGTGGAAATGAAATGAGATGTTGTGTACTGCGATAAGTACGACCGTGTTGCTGTGTGTCGCGCAGGGTTCCGATCAGAGGCTGAAATCGCCTCGGAGGACGGCGCCTGGAGCACTTCCTCCCGCCCTTACGATGACATCGACGCAGCGGCCGAGGCTCGACCCCTGACCTCTGGGTCAGGACAGCAGCTCTTCCATCAGGCCGTCCCCGAGCAGAGCGCAGGAAAGTTCAGCATACGATATGTGACAGCTCCCCCTTATGGCCACAATCGGTTGTGTTTTTACATTTGTTGCTCTAAAGTATCTTTTGATCTTCCAATCAAATTCCGTCCACTTCGGGCTGTCAGGTAATTTATGACCAGTTTTGGTTTTAGTCTCCCACTTTTTATTTCTGACGTCTTGTTGCTCGATGGAATCTACAGATTATCCCTTTTTTACTTTTTTTATGAAAAGCTCTTCTACATTAGATGGTTCTTTAGATAAGTTTTCCCAATATTTTTTGCGTTTCGAGATAACTTCTGACTTGATAAAATTTTAAAGATTTTTAAAAAATGTTCCGGCTTTCAGAAAAGTTGAACCGTACCTGTTTGTCACGTTAACAGATGGGCTGACTTACGAGGTGGACGACCCGCAGGAGTACTACGATGACATCGAGGCCAGCGCTGACGTCGTTAAGGCTGGACTTCTTCAAGCTAAGAAGGTGCAGGACGAGGACTACCTGGAGCAGGACTGAGAGGTTTGATCTGAAACTGGCTTGACTGGAACTGGCTCTCCTCTGCTCTGACAAACTGAGTCCCAATATCAGGACAACCACAATCCACTGTTTTCCTCCGTTTGCTGTTTGTCTGATGGCTTATGAAGTCGTTCAAATGAATTGAAAAATAATGCAAAAAATTAAATGTATAAAAACACAATAAAGTGAACAGTCAGACATTTATACAGGGAATCGAAGGCAAAAGGACATGAGGAAGACGTCCTGTTTCTGCCCTGTACACATAACTGTGTGCTGTGTGTGAACTGCCCTTCAAGTCCTCTGACCCCTCAAAGCGCTTTACAACATTTGTAACCTGTCGTTAGCAGCAGTAACCAATCACACGCTGAGATTACTGTGGCCATTATTTCACATTAACATGTGTTTTTACATAAAAGCTGGTAAAATTGTCTCTTCCAGTTCAAGAGTTAGTGTGATAACAACATTATCAGAATCAAAAGTCACCTGTTTTGTACTTGATGCCTTTTGAAACATAATTTTTTACGTCACCTTTCGCTAAACCCCTCCCCGAAACAGCCACCGTCCAATCCTGTTAGCAACTGCCACTAGGCCTGTCGAGCTGTCAGCAGAAGCTAACACGCTGAAGCTTTGTGCTGTTTTTTTTTTTTTTTTAAAGTTTTTCCTCACCCGGTTCGAGGGTCTGAGGTCAGAGGATGTCACATCTGTACAGTTTGTCAAAGCCCAGTGAGATAATGTGTAAATTGTGATTTTGGGCTGTACAAATAAAATTTGATTTGATTTGATTTGTTTTGCTGTCGGGACCTGCGAGTCTGACAGACGACAACCACGAAGTTTAGAATGTTTCAGCTTCTCAAAGCTGAAAACCCGACAGGAGAGTTGTGGGATCTGGACAAAAGAGTGTGGACGACCACACGAACCCATCAAACATAAATAAAAACACCTCATCTGTTGCAAGGCCAGATGCTGTCTAACATTAGCTTTGTGTGCTAAGTTAGATAACGTTAGCTAAATGAAACGATATATGACTCACCTGCTGTTCCTGTATACGCGGATTATCAGGACGTGCATATTTGACTTTGCTAGGTGCGACAGTTTACCAAGCGGAGGAACAATAAGCAAGGGGGCGGGGCTTAGGGTGAGTTCTGCGTCCACACTTATTGTTGTTCAAACTCGTTTGATACTAAAGGTATGTCTTCATCTTAACTACGTCCAAACTTACCAAACAAGATCACAGCTAATGCTTCCGGTCCAATCAAAGCACCATTCTGAATGCAGCACTGATCACCGCATTCCACCTCGTGTCGGCGGGATAACAGATAAAAAACTCTAAATCCAGCCGACCACGTCCAAACGATGCGCCGATTGTTTCCGCACAATGTGCTGTTTGTGTTACTGGCTGTGTTCAAACCTTCACATTTTAAGAATGATGCAGATGTGGGAGTGTCTTAAACCTGCGTTCTTTTTGTTAGTGGCCAACAGGGGGCGACTCCACTTGCTGCAAAAAGAAGTCCGACAGTATGTAAAAAAATGATCCTTCGTCACACTTGGTTTTTATTACTTCAGTGAGCAGTTTCTTAACGAGTTAGAGTCAAGCATGTCGTCCGGTCCGTTACGGGGACGTTTGGAGTCAGTAAACCACCGAGCAGGATGCGGTGTGTGATGGACATTTTCATAAGAGACCCAACTCAAGGTTTCACACGAGTATTTAGTGAAGCAGTGGGCGATGCTGCCAGATGAATGGGATGTCACAGTAGCTCTGTACATATGAATCAAACACACCACATGTTAATCATTTACTGTTACCGGCTTTGTTACCTTCAGATGCAGGTTAGCTGTTTTCCCGCTTTTGTTCCTCATTAAAACTGGCAAATGTACTCTAATAAATTGGTAAAACAACAACAAAACATGTGTTAACTGCCTCTTTAATACGATTTCTTTCATATGGAGGACGATCGGTGCCACCAGGAGAGAAGATAAAAAGTGAAAATGTGGGGAGACAATTGAAGAAACTTGAAGAATAATGTTGAAATATAATGTCAAGAATGAAGTGTGGAGGTTAAGGATTTAAAGTGGACCTTTTCAGTCTGTAAACATCTACAAAACGCCTCGTGTAGAAGCAGCTCATGAGCTCAGTGCGGTTATCAGGATCAGGACAGCGTCTGTTCACAGCGACGGTTATGTTCCCGCAGCTGACAGTTTTCTCGATAATTCATCATTTGTCTGGACATTTCGACTCTTCTCGAAGTGCATAATTCTTCCTCATGCCTGGCCCTGATCCTCTTCCGTACATCCTGAGTCGTTCTGAGCCGCTTCTCTCCGCTTCACGTCTGTGCGTGTCCCTGTCTTGCTGTGCAGGAGCTCTTGCAGCGTTAGAACCACGATGCTCCGTTAAAGACTTTCAACAGATCTGGACACCATTAAGTTCCCTGCCAGGACTTCATCGGTGCTTTTTCCCTTCAGTGTTTGTCTTGTGGTCATTCCTGTGAGACCGAAGGGATGGCTCAGATGTTGAGTATCAAACTGTATGTTGTATATGTCGTATATAGTTTGATACACAGCACAATAAGCCGTTTCCCTCGAACACGTCCTTCAGTGGCCTGGAATGCAAACTACGTTGTTTACATGCATTTGTTGTTAATTAACTTTTCACCCCAGGCTGCCAAGCATTGACCACGAGAGACATCCAGAAACTCTGGATCTGCTCCACAACCTCATCTCCAAGCATGTTAACATCCAAACATCTCCCCCCCGACAGTGAAGTGGCTGCGAGAGAGCAGCTGTCGCTCCCGATGTTAACATGAGTGCTGCCACCTGTAAGGGACTGACAGACACACAGAGACGCTGATGATGCTCTGGAGAGCCTGACTGACAAGCCTAAGCCTCACATGTCTGCTCAGACCTCCGTCAGGGGCCACAGGACCAGCATTAAACCCTAAGGGACTCATTTGTAGGCCGCAGCCCTCCTGATATGTTAAATCACACCCAGCCCCGCTGTCACGGGATTAATCTGCTGTGTGGCTGTAGCTGAAATAGATCCGGTGAAGACACAGCGATCTGTAAACAGGCAACATTTTCATTCAGGTGACAGCTCCTCCGCAGGACCCGAGGGGCTCGACCACGGTGTTGTTTCGTTCAGTCTGCAAAGGTCGCAAATGATCTCGGATGCCAACAGGGCTGCGAGCGGAACGAGAGCCTCCATCTGGACTCAAGGGATCCTCCTGGTGTTTGGCATTTTTCAGCTGATAACTTTAAGACAAGTTCAGGTGTCGGGTTCCTTCGTCAGTCCATCAAATACCATCAACACGAAGAACAAACTCGACTCAATACATCTGAGGTAACAATTTGCACAGTTTGTTGTGGCAGTTTAGGTCAATCAATGTGTGAAACAGCAGCAGGTTTACCCCCCGACCCATTTATCAATGCAGAGAACATCAATACTTTCCTCTCCTCAGGCAGGTAAACAATCTCCACATAGGAGGCAGGATGCCCTGAGGAAGAGGGTGAAAAGGCAGAAACGTATCATTGACATCATTCTTCTTTGTCCCCTGCATCTGCGCAGTTAAGACTTTGCGACGCAGTTTGACGATCTCCACCTTTTCGCACGACAACGTCTCCTTTCGTTCCCCAACTTGGCGCTCTAGATCCACAAGAGACATAGCAGGACGATTAGCCAACTGTAAAACTAACAGTTTTACATCAAGTCAGGTCTCCTGTGTGCCTTTTATTTTGGCAGGTTTCATTTTCACTACTACGGTTGAGCCTACTGGCTTTCCGCCGATAAGTCGTCTTATCTGCGACAGGTTTCTGTGGGGAAATGGCGGCTTGAGTAAAGTTTTGCTGTTTCAGGCACATGACACACACGCTGTAGTACAGGTGTTTAACCAATCAGACAGTCCGACTCACTCAGTTTCTTTGCCTTTTGGCTGCAAACCGGGCAATAAATTCTTTCATCATCCAAAAGCTCGGATGCTACCTCTTTCTCGATTGACAGAAGTCTCTCCTGTGACAGTGGTTTAGTCTGCCGAGCCTCTACAGGACGAAACCTTCTTTATTTAGTAGACGAAAGAACTTGTGTGACGGTAACATTTAGCATTGTCATGTCTATGTATTTCTCTGGACATATATTTAGTCCAAGATTTAACAGGAAAGCACTGTGTCATCTGCATAAAACATAAAAAAAATCTAATGTTGAAATAATAATAATAATAATAATAATACTTGTCGAGAGACAAGTATGATAAATGCTGCTTCCAACTTAAAATATTTTGTTTTATATTACTCAAATTTGACACAAACCTACATTTGGACTGAAGGTTAAATGCTGGAGATCAGAGGTCACTGTGAGGTGGCAGCACAGTGTGAAACCTGCCCAAACAGGATGTTGTGTTATAAATTCAGTCAAATCTGCACCTACTACTGACAAAACTCAGTGCTCTTTACTTCTATTGCCAAAATACCAACAAACCAAAAGACCTGCTCCTACAAGCATGCAGGCTTGTGGTTGGATTGAATTTTGGCTGTATTAGCGTTTGGATGACAGGCCTGGGGTCAGCTGAAAGATGACCCGGCAAGTGCAGTGCCCTAAATTTGATGTAAAGCATGAGGCAGACAACATGTTCCGGCACCGGGCCAAGGTTTCGGACCGACACATCCGTCGGTGAGAACCAGGCGTAGCGGAGATTATTCGATGTAAGGGGGCCGAGGCAAGGTCCGTTTAAAAAACGAGTGAGCCAGAGATGTGACACTGCTCCCAGATCTGGCTTCAAAGAGGGTAAGATGATACGCTCAAGAGACTGGTTGAAAAGAGGAGGACTGAAATGGATGGATGTCTGATTTTCAATTCTATTTTTACTGTCCATCTGTCTCACACACACATATCAAGGTCCTTCATGCTACCAGCCTACCTCACATATGAGTTGAACTGCCAATAGGAGACAACTTTCAGGACCAGAAAAGGGTTTTCTTAACTGAACTGTCCGGTTTCTGCATTTTTGTTACGCTATTAAGTGTCTGAGTTAATCTTTGTTGGGAATTTGTTTTATGTTTTACTTCTTCTTTTGTGGTTTTGAGTTTCCAGTTCTGGGTCTTTCTGTTCTCTGCTTTGACTTTCTTGTTCCCCCGTGTCTTCTTTCGATTTACGCTTCCTCACATTGTTGTTTTCCCTCCGTTTGTGATCACTTCCTGTAGCTCACTTGTCCTGCCTTCCTTTTTATTCAAGTCCATGTGCGCCCTTTTTTTGTGTAAGATTGTTGCGTTTTCTTGCCTTCCAATCCACCGTTTACAGTTACAGTAAACTGCATCTACTTACTTCGGTAAGTTGGGTTTTTTTCGGTGTTTCCTGGGCACATTTACTCGGAACGGCACATCAGGGCCTGACTCCACTACGTCCCTGTTCTCACGGTAACACAGACGCTCCACTCACAGTTTATGCTATTGCTTTTAATGAAATGTGCCTGGATTAAATCATTGATCTACAAAAATTAGGAATTGGTGGGTGTAGCAACATTACGGTACAATGTTAAAATGCATTATAATCCAGATGAAATCAATGTATAATTGGTATACAAGCATCTGTATCAACTCTCAGGTTCTAAGATAAGTTGCAGTTAGACAAACGTTATCAGGGAATTGCCAAAGTAAACATGGGGGGCACGCGCCAACGCCATTCACGCAAAGTGTCGACTAATACATCAGATAACATTTATGTAAATAATCAATCCACTTATCAACATTACAGAGGAAGATCCATGACTTGGTGCAGCCGTGCTTCACCTGCAGCGCAACAGCAGAGGAAACAGCAGGCGGTTCCAGCCAAGAGGCAGGTGCCAT
The DNA here is from genome assembly GCA_001698575.1 of Mola mola. Taxonomy (NCBI): domain Eukaryota; kingdom Metazoa; phylum Chordata; class Actinopteri; order Tetraodontiformes; family Molidae; genus Mola; species Mola mola. The sequence goes on along the minus strand of KV751364.1, from coordinate 4,569,466 downwards.
CAGGGCAAAAAAAACCTATAGATTATATAAATGTGTTGTGTGTTTTTTCCTGCTCTACGTGTAAAGTGTCATGACTCTGCCTTGACATGACCGGGATCATCTCCAGATCCACAGACTTGTTCTTTCTCTGCCGTCTGCTGTTGTCCGCTGCCATGCACCTTTTTCAGCCAGTCTCTCTCCACATATGCCTTAACTTCGCCCACTGTACACCTGCTCCCTGCATCCAAAGCCAGGATCTTACCAAACATCTCCAGGGCTTCTGCACTGAACCTTCTCCACAAAGGAGGAATGTCCTCCTCATCGTTAGGTCTCTCCTCCTGTCTGCACCAGTCGGCAAACTCCTGGTAAAAGTCGTCCGAATCCGTGCAGCTCTCCCAGGGGAAGTAGCCTGTTAGGATGCAGAAGATCACCACCCCGAAGGCCCAGGTGTCCAGGCTTGGTTCCACACTGAGTGGAGGTGCGGTTACTTCCGTCTGGCCCTCCAGCAGGGCCATGGCACACAGCTCCGGGGCCATGTAGGGCAGGGTTCCTGAGATGTAGCGTATCAGAGTGCCTCTTTTCTGAGCCAGGCCGAAGTCTGCCAGCTTGACCTGACAGCAGCGACTGTCCAACAGCAGGATGTTTTCAGGCTTGACATCGCGGTGGACCAGACCGTGGCTGTGGATGAACTCCAAAGCACTGGCGATCTGGAGGACACAACGTTTTACCGAAGACTCTGGTATACCCACCTACAACAGGGTGGACAAGACAAGACTTTAGCTTTCTGTGCTCTTTGGCGAAGGATGTGCGGATTTTGACCACTGAAGTTATTTTTTCACAGCCAGACAGGAACTTTGGAGTATTAGGGCCACAGTGAGAAAAAAACTGGGAGAATAAAGTTGTAATTTTACCTCAGCGGACAGACATCAGAAGAGCCTTAAGTGCTCTAGTTGACGGCTTCTTTAGTCCCAGAACTGAAGATGCTTTTTGGATGAGACTTGAAAAGTCTTCAAAAAGATGCTTTCAACTAAAGCACTTAAGAGAACCTCTACCTGGACAAGTGGGAACCTACACAGAGACTCATCAGAAGAACCTCCTCCTGCACCACAGTGAGGATTGGGGGTGAAATTCTTATTCCTTTGGCACAGCCGGACCAGGTGGTCATCAGTATCAGGACTCTGAAAAGAACTTGCAAGAATATGTGTCTATTCCAAAGGACTTGGAGGAAATGGGCTCTTTCTGGAGGCTGTCCAAGGACCTGCCTGTTTTGTTTATTTCCACCTAAAATCTCATAGTTACAGCTTCAGTCTCAATTTATGAGTATTTTCAGAAATAAAAAAATCATCAGTGTGGACCTAAAACTCCGTCGTAAGGTGCAGACATATACAGTAGATACTGACATTTTTTTCTGACCAGTGATGTCAATGTTGACATGTCAAAGAACTGCCATTAAAGTTCTTCAAGTGATATAATTAGATAGTTGTCGTTTCTATAGTTAGGTACCCCTGATCCCCAGAGGATGAATCCTCGTAACTTCGACAGTCTCCTGACCTTTCATCAGTCGAACAGTTTTACTTCTACAGCATGGATTGTCAAACCTGTTTGTTCATAGTGTTTTTGATGTGTAAGTGTAACTGTTTCCATACAATAATGTGATTATATGGCCATATGTGTACATACAAGACTGGGATATGTCACATATTGAGATTTATATGTGCAAATATGACACAGAAATGTTTGAAATCATATGTGTATTTCATATATATCAACATTAACATTAATATTAATACATTGTATAATACATTTTTTCAGTCCTGATGCTGATTCTGATTCCTGGGTTTTGGGTATCGGCCGACAGTGAGGACTGATCCGATACCAGTGTGTGTTTATCTCGTCCACCGCTTCTTTCACGTTGCCTGTCATGTTGTACAAAACAACGTAAATGTTGGACATTAGGATGTTGCACTTTATCAGCATTTCCACAATTTCTCCTCAATTCTCCTCAATTTGTGCCAGTATGAGACCCATGAAACTTGTTTCATACTTTGAAGGGCAAATGTTGACGGTGACACTGTGTCCACCCAGTGTGCAGTTAAACTCAGCACATCGGAGCTCCAAATGTGAGAAGTAAAGCTGATTGCCTGCACATCTTTCAGCCTACATGAAACATATTCCCATACTGACACAAAAAAGTTTTGGGTGAGCCGTTTCAGAGTTGTATTTACAACCTGGCAACCAGTAGCACGGCTCCAAACACTCAATTAAGTGGCAAAACCCGACGTTTTCAACGTCTGACAGGCTGATCATCCAGTACAATTAACTTGATAATTCTGTCTGGTGTCTTTCTCCCTTTTTTTGCTGTTGTTGGAAATTTTTCTCAGAATGCAGCTTCAGTTCTCTGCTGAGGTTTGTTGTCCTTCCCCCTCCTTGCGTTGTAGTTGTCATACTATTTCAAGTGACGCATCTTCAAATGCATTTAAAGGTTGCTTGTGTTATAATTGGTAACACTCGTGCCACCCTGCCAAAGTACAGCCTTGCCTACTGTACGTGTCGCTGTTTTACTGGACAGATTATCGAGAGTAAAATACCTCCAAATAACCAACGTGCTGTGCATCAGTTCTTCTTTATTGCTCTATAACAGTAGTTGCTAGTGGTAGCACGGGGAAAATTCTGGTGTCGGCTTTTAGAGCTGCGAAAAAGAATTTATTGTTCCGGAATCGTAGGTGGCTAGATGCCAGCCGCCGCTACACAGCAAAACCAGTTTACTGGTATCGGACAGTCCATAGAGTCTGAACTCGCCATTTTCTAGTGTCGGAATCGGAACAACTCTAGGACCACACATGGACTTCCATATATGATATGTAGTTTACATATATTGCCATATATCAGATATGTATATATAATGGTTGTATACTTTCTTGTAGACTTTATGATCTTTGTCTGGTTTTGTTGGACTCACCTTTGGCTGGATGACAGCGAACAGGTCCCTCCCGATCACGAGCTCCTGGGCGAAGCAGTAGTGCTCTTTAGAGTGGAAGACGATGCCAAAGAGGTCCACGATGCAGGGATGGCAGGACAGGTGCAAGGAGATGCAGTATTCCCGCAGAAAGCCCTGCAGCTTGGTCGAGGCCTTGGGGACCACCTTCAAGGCCATGGGAGTCCCTGCAGATACCAGGTACAGATACTGGAGGAGTCATACGCCGAGGCACAAAGGGAATTTCACTAATAAAGTCCGTTTGATCAAGAAAAGGGGTCAAACACCAGGATATCAGAATTACTTAGCAAAGGCACAAATCCGGAAGGCAAAAACTCAGACGCCGATAAACTCATTTATATCATACACAAGGAAACTCAGGAGGGAAATATCGCTGGAAGGCTCACATAAAAGAGACAGGATGATCTGGCACAGGAGGGAAGGAAGTAAAAACTGGAAAACTACAAATATTTATGACCACCTGAGTGATGCTGTGCTGATAATCTTTATTTGAAGCAAGCAGTAATGGTTCCTGCAGTTCTGCAACCTTAAACCTCATCTGAGTGACGCCACCGAGCCTGATGTGGAAACAGCCAATCATTCTGCCCTCTTGAGAGTTAAGAGTGCAGTCACCATCTTCAAACGCTTTCCTCTCTCTGTTCTGTTCCCGGGGGTCTGTTCTACACAGGACTTCTCTTTCCGCTCGCTAGCTTGTTCTGCACATGTAAAATTCTCTAACTTGCACAGTTAGAGCACACGCCAATCCTCATAAAGGCATCTGTTTATTCTCCCTCTGTCAAAAGTCCACTCTTGGTGTTTGTGCACGAGAGGCTTCCAGCTCCCACATCACATGTTGAATTCTGGGACGGGATTTAATGTACGATCTCACTAACGAGTGAGAGAACAGCCTTATAGCGTCACATCTCCGATACTTCACGTAATTCGCTGCAATTATCTTGCTCCTCAGGTTCATGTTCAACAAATTTGCAGTGATTACGACACTGAACACAGAATGCTGTTTTATTTGGGGGCATCAGACAGCCAATGAGAAAGCAGGTCATGTTTGAACAGAAAGAAACAGATAGCGGTTCTTCTGGAATCAGAGGCAGAGTTACCCCTGCAGCGGTGCGTGACCAGCAGCACTCGGCCGTACTTCCCTCGGCCGATCTCCTTGATGACGTTGAAGTGTTCCTGGATCTCCAGATGAGCGATGCTCTGCGCCGTCAGCTCCATCAGCTCGTCGATGGGGCTGCCATCAGCAAGGCCCAGTTCAATCATCTGCACGGGCAGGGCACAGGGACGCAACCAGACGGACGTTTCCACTAAGACACAGAGGGAACAGGCATGCAGCGCGTACTTGGAATATACGGTTTCTTAAAAAAATGACATTACTGCAGCAAATCTTTTATAGCTAATAGTTACTAGTTACCTCCACCCAGGAGGTGAATATGGTCACTGAAAGGTCCAGAATATTTTTGGATAAGGTTCCTGTATGAATTGATAGAGAGGTCAAACTGACGTCGTTTGGCACTAGACAAAGATGATTAACTGTGGGGTCAACTTTAACTTTCTAGGTCAAAGATCAATATCACTGAAAGGTCACGCACTGTTTTCATTTTTTAGTTATTTTTTTTTTTCTAACATATATCCAGAGAGGTCCAACTGGTGTCATTTTGTAACCAATACCAGGATCCATCACATAGTCAGAACCAGCTGGTTCTGCAGTTCATGTGACACCCAGCAGGTGGTGCCAACATGTCACATTTAGGAAACAAACACTAATAGCAGGTTGGTAGAGGGATGAAAAATGGGCTGATAGAAAAAAGAAAAATCTGATCTGGAAATGTCAAAGGTCAAGGTCATCACAGATAATCATAATCAAAAGGAGTGTATGTTTTAGGGTGCTGGTGGAGGTTTGAGTCCTCTGAATGCTGTCTAGTCTAACTCCTGTTATTTTCAGAACTTAAAAAAGCATGATGAGGTTCAGGGGCAGCTTTGACAAACACACCTTTGAGATCTCAGTTTAAGGTGGTTCTGTAACATTTCTGTAACTCCAATAATGATAATCTGACATTTATAACCTTAATGCCGTATCAACATTATGGACCCACTGAGCAGAGGCGGTTAAAGTGGTTAAAGAAGTTGCAGCAACAAGACAAACACAAGTAAAAACACAGTTGGCTGCAGCACATGTGGTTAATAATTACAGGATTCATCAAGCAGAAATACTCAGGTATTGTAAAGTTAAAGATCTGGATTTCTGACATTATCAGACGTGCGTGGATTTATCTTCACGTAAACTTCATCATATACTGATAATGTACACGATGAAGTAAAACCTTGAATTCTTAAATTGTGGTTAATAAAACCAGACATTCACAGGCTGTAGGAAGAAAACCAGCTGATCAAACTTCTAATGTTTAAGAGTTGAATAAAGGCAATAAACATGAGCATTAATTGTCTGCGTCCCGGTCAGGTCTTACCTTCGATCGCTTGAATTACGAGTCAGCGGCGTCTTTCACACACTGCAGCTGATCACTACACTGGCTGGACGTCAGCACCATCTGTTCTCCCGTCACCGCTGCCAGTGCACGGGTCAGCGTGCAGAGGGCACCTGAACGCTGCTCTGCCTGCAACTGCAGCGCCGGGGACGCTGGCAGCTGACCACACACACACACACACAGGCAGGCAGATGGACTGTGTGATGCATATGAAAACTGACAGTTTCACAGACTGTCACCGTTTTATATTCACATCACACTTCAGTTTTGGTTGAGAGATTCAGAAATCCTCCAATGTGAGCCTGTGTGAGCACACGCACAGACAGCAGAAGAACCTCTGTCCGTGATGTCATCACTTTGCATCGCCCGGTACAGAACCTAATTAACCAGCATATATGGGTCACGTATTTGACGCAGACCTCGGTAATGAACCGGCTTTAAAGTTTATACGGTCTTTAAACATTCTCTGGCATAAGGATGAGATAAAATAAAGTTTTAGTTTATCTGATTCTCGTCCTGCACACGAGTGCAGCTTTAAAGACCCCCTCCGATGACGGCAGAATTATTCAAAACACTGCCATCAGTATCAGGCCAGAACTTTCCCATCGGTGCATCCCAGAAGCTACACGATGAGATTTTTCCTTCTCATGGACCTTTTATGGTCTCTTAGTGAATTAATGAACGTGACATTTGATTGGTGCTGTTGATCCTGCAGGAGCAGCATGACTGTGTATTGTAGCGTTATTGTCTCATTGTCCACCTACTGGCAACATTCATACCACAAAGTGATGCAGGGCCAAGTATGTACATGCATATTAGGAACTGAGACATTCAACTGCAGGAATATGGACATATTTCAGATTCAGATATGTCACACACAAATATTTAGAGTTATATGTGCATATATTAACATTTATGCATTAGACATTAATATATATTTTCCACGTGTGTGCATATCTGGGAAAATATCTGCAGCTTGTATGAGGGTCCATTTTAAAAAAAATAAAAGACACATGGGTTGAGTTACTGTGTACCACACACGTACTGCGTGAGGCATAACATACATGTAGCGTACGTTTTCACCATATATCCTAACTACATTGGTGATGATGTTTCCATCAGCGTTGAGCTGTCAGCACTGTCCAACCCTGCTGTTTTGTGTGTGACCTGCCGAATGCCTGAGGAGAATCGTCCAATAACAACCTTGATGGATTAGGACTTTCCGGCCCAGCGGGAGCTGTGGAGCTCAGGAGCTCAGACGGACGAGTACCCCAGAGCGACGCCCACCGCTCGGGCCTTGTGTCCGTGTGTGTCAGCTCACTCCTGCAGAGGCCCCACGAGCAGGATTATGAGAAGAAACAGAGGTCACGTCGTTAATGAGGTGTCAGTCACTCCAGTCCAGAAACATTACGAAGCTCGTTTGCTGTTAGCGTTGAGGCTCCGGCGACTTGGCGGTCAAACATAAGGATGGGAAGGATTTTATTTATTTAAATTAGCTCGACGCACTTCCCTTTCTACCACTTGTAGTGTGACTGTCTTCTGAACTGCTGGGATGGTAGACCCATCCCATCCGCTAACATCACAGCAATCCGTCCAACTTCTCTGCGAGTGTGGTTCCTTTGAGCAATTGAACTGATGTGACCTTTCTGATCATGATGAGCGTGTTTACGTGGACACGAGTATTCCAGATTTGACAGGTGAAGTAACCATGTTCGCGGTCCATCACCGGCACCATCGTCACGGTGCCGCTGCTGGAGTAGAATTACAGACCTGCTGGACTCACTGAGTGCAGCCGCCGGTTGTGCGGTTCCTCTGCCAAACATGTTGAGATCAACATTCAGTTTAGCTCCAGCTGTCACTTCGAGCTCGTGGTTCTGTGCCATGGTTAAAATTAGAAAGGCATCCGAAATTTTCAGGACAGTGCAGTGAAAATCAAGCTATGGCTGCCGATTCCAGAACAAACTGTCGGCTCCAAATGACCACGTTCCCACCTCGACATCATGGAAAGTTCTTCAGGCGTGACGAGAGCGGTGCTTCTAACAGATAATCTCCTCCCTGCTGACTGAGCCCAGCAGAAGTCGAGCTTAGTTAATTGGTCATAGTGGCCCTGTTCTCTCAGGAGAGCCGTCAAGAACTTTGGTGCTCCGACAGGAACGCTTTTTGGCATTGGGGAGAATTTGCTTTTTGCCACCAACAGTCAAAGCCTGTTGGTTTCTACTTTGTTGTTCCAGACCACAGATATGACCCGGGACATGACAAGACTGTTACCATAAGTATGTGTGGCTATGCTCATAGAACCAGGGTTACCTTGTGACTTTGTCAAGTTGTTCATGCTAAAATAGGCTTCATGAACTGATTCAACATAGCTGCTCCTGCGTCTCAACGAACCAAGTTTTCATCGTGGCTGACCTGAGTCTCAGGGGTGAGACTTAAGATAATATAAGGCCTTTATTGTCCCACGATGGGGAAATTTGCATTGTTGCAACAGTAGGACAGTACAGAGCAGAATAAAGTGCACCCACATCAAACAAATAAAACAATAAACAATACACATAAAATCTCCTGTCAGGTCAGTGATTTACAGGATGCAGGGAACGAGTGGAGTGAACGGGTGAACTGCCGGCCTGGTTAACAGTGCTGATTGTTCAGTCTGACTGCAGCAGGAAGGAACCATCTACCAATCTCTCTCTCACACACTGAGGACGGGGGACGAGGCAGTCTCTGAGGCTGCTTGCTACGAAAGACGAAAGAAGCGTCCTTATTGGTCGGCCTCGCTCAAAGCGGCAGCCAGGAAACTTCTGCTCGCTCAGTTAAAAAAGCAAAGAGGAAAGATTGGAGTTTATAGCTGCTAGCTCAGTCCTAGACAAAAGGTCCATCTTCGGACGGCTCCAGAAACACACACTCTGGAGTTTAAGTCATCGTGCTGACTACATTACTGCTGTTCAAACCCTGTCAAAATGTGGTTAATGTTTCAATATATACATGTTTGATTGGAGATTTCGGAGGCTCCGATTCGATCAGGAGCAGTAAGATAAAGGTATTCTTGAGGATTGGGCCACGCCCCCCATTAGTGGGAGGGGGCAAAATGGGCCCAGAATCTGACCTATAATCGATAAGTCTGCCGTCACTCTAAACTACATGTGGTTTTGTTGTAGATTTCCCGTTGTTTTCATTTTGCCCATTTCAGGTTTGACTTAGCAGAGCCTGGATATTCTTCGGACCGAGGGGCCCAACAACGCTGGAAAACGGTCCCTTCAGAGACCCTTCAGGCAGCACTTCAGCTGGGGTTCAGCCCGTAGCTTCAGTGACGCGGAGGTCAGGGCACGACGCGACGTCGGTACGAAGAGATCCCAACTCGATCCCAGCCTTCGTGCCTCTCAGAGAGTCTGACGGGACGGACACGAGCACAGACTCGTTTCAGCTCTGCGTGAAGGCCCGTGTGCTCGTCAGCTCTGTGGCAGTACCAGCAGGAAAACAACAACCAAACAATATAAACAATATCACGAGAGTCAAATGTTCTGCTGATTAAAAGGGTTCAAACTGAACAGAGAAAAGACAGAGCAGAACTGTCAAACAGCATAAACAGAGGTTCAGGCTGACAGCTGCATTCTCCACCTCTCCCAACACCGTGAGTGGCTGTGAGGGCAGCAGCTCCCACTCGTCCGTCAGGAGCTGGTCTCCACTACCAAACACACACACATCTCAGCTGTTACCAGACCCGTTTCCACCAGGCAGAACGGTTCGGTTCGCTTTTCTGTGTGTTTCCACTGTCAAAAGCTGTGATTGGTCCCCTTAGAAAGCGAAGCGTGCCAGTTTTGTCACCCTTCGCTCAGGGAACCAACCAGAGCTAAACTGTGCAATGAAGGGGGGAGGGGGTGGACCCACTGCAGTCCGCTGATTGGTTCACACCTTTTCTCCAAACACAAATATGCAAAATATCTGTTGGCAAGCTTTGTTTTTAGCATCTGGTCACACATTGGATATTTATTTTGTTAACTTCACTGTGAAGTCCTACAATGACCCGCTTACATGCACACAACGTTCCGGTTATCAATCACGGTATTTAAACATTCCCGTAACGCTACGACTCATGTAAACACGTCACCCCTGTGTCAGCGCCACCGGTCACGCCCTTGTTCCGGTAATGACAAGCCTGAACGAGACAGCTGGGTCAAGCCTGTAGCGAACGGAACACTGGGACACGTGAACACCTCATCCTGGTAACTGATGGGCCGTGTTCTGGTGCACACGTGCACACGGAAAGTCAACACATGGCACATAGCTCTTATTTATGGAAGATGAGGAGACGGAGTTTTTCCTGTGTATGAAAGAGTCGGACATGATGACAACTGATGGAGAGAAACAGTGAAACAGTGATTTATTTAAGGCCATAGTAGATAAAATGTCGGACGCTGGCTTTATTAGGAGGGTTGAACAGGTGAGGCAGCGTTGGAAAACTCTGAAAGCCTCCTTCTGCAAAAAAACTGAATCACGCCAGCGGTTCTGACCCTTCCAGCTTCACATGGTTTTTAACCATTTTTCATACGTAAGTTTAAAATTAGCAGAGGCAACTAAACTCGGATGGACCAATATAAACTGCCTCATTCACATACTGTTACACTGTCTATAGACAGTTATATACCGGCTCTCTGCTGTCCTAATCATAACCTCATGACTTACTCATGACCTTTCACCTTTTGGAGAAAAAAATACGCTCACAAAAGGTCACAAAATGACCTCCATCTTTGTTGGCGAAGGTGAACCGCTTGAATTTGAAATCGACCTGCAGACGGACTCAGCGGTCGAACGTTATTGAGCCAGTTAAGTCCAGACGGGACGTCACAGCCCGACATCCTTGGTGAGGATAAAAATATAAATTTGTATAAAAATATAAATGGTCAAACCTCCTCTCACCCATGTGGAGGCTTCAAAAGGTTTACAAAGACATCAAATCCAAATTATGATATTTCAAAATTAAAAAACGTTTAAAAAATGGTTGATTTGTGCTGTCGCTGACTTCCCACCTCATTACCGTATGAACTGAGGAACATAACAATTTTTTCATTGATTGAGAAGAAATTTAATCAACAGCATTTGTGTCTTTGATCCGACTCTGAACTGCTGCTTTTCCAACTGACTATGTTTGATTTTTCTTCTTTTGGTCACTCAAAGAAGATTTCTGTTAATTAAAAACCTGCATCCTCTGCCAATTTTCAAACTGCACAAGCTGGAAACGGACCATTACTGGTATTGATTATATAAAAAACGCCGCCAATCGTTTGTTTTGAGTGGCTTCACAGTTTCAGCAAAAAAAGCAAATCATCAGATTTCTGGATGATGAATAAACTATGTAAAAATTTGCACGTTTGCAGATTGCAAACACACACAATCCTGGCCTTTGTGACGTCCCATCGCTTTTGTCTCTGCCAGGCTCTCTGCTGCCCCTCTGTGGCGCTGTGGAGTGTGTCCTGCAGGACGTTGGTGCCGCTCACTCCAGTTCGTAGCAGCTGCTGTCCAGTTGGTCCTTGAGGGACTTGAAGTCTGGCCTGTCGGCCGGATCGGCGCTCCAACACTTCAGCATGATTTGGTAGAGGAAATTGGGGCATTTGGGTGGAGTTTGCATCCTGTAACCGTTGGTGACCCTCTGGTACGCCTCTTGGTTGCTCATGGCTAAGGAGGACGAGGGATGGAGTAAAGTAGGTAGACAGATGGAAAAAGAAGTGCAGAAGTGATGAACAGAGCTGAAACATTTGGGGGCAACTCAACACATTCTTGTGTAAGCTTTAGTTGTGGTGATGGTGTGACTGACAAACCTGCTGTTTTAAGCTCCGTTTGCTCTCTCTGTCTCTGCAAATCCAAATTTGTACAAAATTTCTAACATGTGCGATAAAATATTTTACGCACAGATGTCAAAATAACATGTTAGTTTTGATTCATTGATTAATGAAAAAAGCCCGATGCCCCCTTACGCTAGCGTTAGCAACCCGGCTAACCAGGCGTGTTGGTGATGAGAAATCCAGGAGTTTTAAGGTATTTCAAACTTCACCAGCTGTTTTTGGGGTGTGTGTAAGACCGTCTCCCAGCTGCGTTGTGTTGGACGCTGCTGATCTGACCGGAAACATAACCACTCAATTAAAGATTACAGATTTCCCAGGCAAAGTAAAATCCCACATCCGGCTGGTGAACCTAGAGGAAGTGGCGCTGAAGATATCTTACTTCCCTCTTTGAGTGGCACACTTGCCGTCCAGATTGAACACTCATATGTCTCGTAAGTTTCTCACCTCGACTCTCCAGCTCGTCTTAAATTCAGGGCTAATCGGGAAACGGTGCAAAGCATCAGAACATCAGAGCAGCACTGTGTGCCCCACGGTGGTAGAGCTGGGTGATATGGTCAAAATTTTCTATTGCAATATGGATCATTTCATATCACAATATCATCTTTTCTCTAAATTCTATTAAAAATTTCTATACAATATATGAAATATTTCAGAATTAAAGCATAACTACACCCAAAACCAGAGTTTTCAGCTGAACGAGGTGTGCGGGTGTGTAGTCGTGACATATTGTCCTGTCACCCCGGATAATAGCCGGTTCACCATCAAACTACAGCTGGAAGGCGTCATCGCACCAACCTGGGTATGGAACGCCACCATATGTGGTGATCTCGTAGAGCAGGACACCAAAAGACCAGACGTCGGACTTGTTGGAGAACTTTCCGTGGCTGATGGCCTCCGGAGCGCTCCACTTGTAGGGAATCTTCTTATCTTCTGTGATGTAGAACGGCTCCTGGGTGACAAATTTGGCGTTGAAACTGCAGGTTTGAGTGAACTTGACTTTACACACGACCGTTTCTTACCTTGATCACTCTGGCCAGGCCAAAGTCGGCCACCTTGCAGGTGTAATCCTCTCCCACCAGGACGTTTCGCGCCGCCAGATCTCTGTGGATGCTATTCTGCTCCTCCAGGTAAGCCATCCCATCAGCCACCTGGGCGCCCATGTCAACCAGCGATGCAATGTCTTGGTTCTGCCCCTCTGGACCTGCGGCAGAACCCAGAGTCAGCGCCCAGATAAGATTCATCCCCCTGCGACTGAAATGTGAGAGGTTTACCTCTGAGGAACTGCAGCAGGCTGCCCTTCTCCATCAACTCGGTGATGATCCAGCACGGCCCCGACGCCGTGCACACAGCAAACAGCGAGATGAGGTGACGATGATGAAGACTCTTCAGGATCTGAACTTCCCTCTGAAACTCACGGTGGTTCAGCTCCGAGTCTGACAGAGACGCAGAATTAAAAGAAAGTCAGAAAAAAGAGGAAGCGATAAAAGAGGGAAGAGAGAATCATAGAATAAATAACTGAGAAACTCGCCCACCATTTTCCAAATGGAAGAGAAACAAACAGAAACGTCTGGTGCTTTCCAAAAAAGTCAATTTTTTGGTTTCATTTCCGTTTCCACTACTTTGCACAAATGTCAATGGATTTTACTGGGTGCTGTGCCGAGGGAACCGCCTGCACTGGACGCAGTGAAAGGAGGAGGGGCTGTGACAGAGCTGGGGCAGGATACAGTGACGACACAGTCAAACAGTGACGACACGGTGACGACACAGTCAAGCAGTGACGACACAGTCAAGCAGTGATGACACAGTCATGCAGTGACGACACGGTGATGATACAGTCATACAGTGACGACACAGTCATACAGTGAAGACACAGTCATGCAGTGACGACACGGTGATGATACAGTCATACAGTGATGACACAGTCATGCAGTGACGACACGGTGATGATACAGTCATACAGTGACGACACAGTCATACAGTGACGACACGGTGATGATACAGTCATACAGTGACGACACAGTCAAGCAGTGAAGACACAGTGACGACACAGTGACGACACAGTCATGCAGTGATGACACGGTGATGATACAGTCATACAGTGAAGACACGGTGACGACACAGTCAAGCAGTGAAGACACAGTGACGACACAGTGACGACACAGTCAAGCAGTGAAGACACAGTGACGACACAGTGACGACACAGTCAAGCAGTGAAGACACAGTGACGACACAGTGACGACACAGTCAAGCAGTGAAGACACAGTGACGACACAGTGACGACACAGTCAAGCAGTGAAGACACAGTGACGACACAGTGACGACACAGTCAAGCAGTGAAGACACAGTGACGACACAGTGACGACACAGTCAAGCAGTGAAGACACAGTGACGACACAGTGACGACACAGTCAAGCAGTGAAGACACAGTGACGACACAGTGACGACACAGTCAAGCAGTGAAGACACAGTGACGACACAGTGACGACACAGTCAAGCAGTGAAGACACAGTGACGACACAGTGACGACACAGTCAAGCAGTGAAGACACAGTGACGACACAGTGACGACACAGTCAAGCAGTGAAGACACAGTGACGACACAGTGACGACACAGTCAAGCAGTGAAGACACAGTGACGACACAGTGACGACACAGTCAAGCAGTGAAGACACAGTGACGACACAGTGACGACACAGTCAAGCAGTGAAGACACAGTGACGACACAGTCATGCAGTGACGACATGGTGATGATACAGTCATACAGTGAAGACACGGTGATGATATAGTCATACAGTGAAGACACGGTGACGACACAGTCAAGCAGTGACGACACAGTCAAACAGTGACGACACAGTCAAACAGTGACGACAGAGTCATGCAGTGAAGACACAGTGACGACACAGTCATACAGTGACGACACAGTCATACAGTGACGACACAGTCATGCAGTGACGACACAGTGACGACACAGTGATGATACAGCCAAACAGTGACGACACAGTCATACAGTGACGACACAGTCATACAGTGAAGACACAGTGACGACACAGTCAAGCAGTGACGACACAGTCATGCAGTGAAGACACAGTCATGCAGTGACGACACGGTGATGATACAGTCATACAGTGAAGACACAGTCAAGCAGTGACGACACAGTCAAACAGTGACGACACAGTCATGCAGTGAAGACACAGTGACGACACAGTCATGCAGTGACGACACGGTGATGATACAGTCATACAGTGAAGACACGGTGATGATACAGTCATACAGTGAAGACACAGTGACGACACAGTCAAGCAGTGACGACACAGTCAAACAGTGACGACACAGTCATGCAGTGAAGACACAGTGACGACACAGTCATGCAGTGACGACACAGAAATGACACAATAATTCACTGATGACACCGTGACGATACAGTCATACATTGACAATACAGTGACGATACAGTCATGCAGTGAAGACATAGTCGTGTAGTGACGATACAGTCAAGCAGTGACTACACAGTGACGATACAGTCATACAGCGAAGACTCAGACATACAGTGCTGACACAGTCATGCAGGGACGACACTGTGTGTGGAAAAAGCGTGTTGACTCTCCTTAATATTTATTCATGATTTCAGGCAGAACTGTTTGAGGATCTCTTTCACAGCCAATCATGTGTGTCTGCCTGTGGAATGTTCCACTCAGGTACTTCTGCCATCAAATTCACAAAGCTCATGATGTCAAACTTAAACAATATCATGTTTGTACAGTTTACAATGACGTAAACGTTGTTAAAAGATCAGATTATTATTTATTTATTTAGACAGACGTAAAGAAACGGGCGGACTTCAGTTCTCGGCACTGAGCATCTCTGTAGAGGCCACATGAATATGTGTTTACACTAGTGAGTCACATGTTGTCAGAACCAGTGAGGTTGGGGTGGATCTTTACAGGAACAGGAAGTCTTCTTGTTTTGTCGGAGGAAGTAAAGAGCTCTGAGTTCCATCAGTGACTGAATTTATAACACGAGAGCCTGTTTGGGAAGGAAGAGAGCAGCTTGTTGTTTCACGGCGGCCAGAAGTCCCACTGTGACCTTTGACCCCCAACATTTACCCAGTTCACCCTCCGGTCCAAATGTAGGTTTGTGCCTAATTTGACAACAATCCCTCAGTGCATCCTGGAGATACTGAGCTCACAACATTTCGGGTCAGTGACCTTCTGATCAACGATCATTGATCCAAGTTTGGTTTATGTTCACAAGTGAGGTCAACATGAGGCCGCAGTGACCCTGATCTTTGTCCTCTGACCTCCAAAATCTAATCAGTCCATCCTCCAGTCAGAGTGGAGGTTGGGACGATCTGAAAACACCTCCGGCCCTGACTGTCACCGACGTGGTGGTATAAAAAACATTTTTTTAAAGCGTCAGTGCAGGACGGAAGTAAATAAGCCCCAGTTTTCTCCACTAACTACGCTCAACACGGAGGCTTCCACTTCGGTCTGAAACTTGTAAATGTTGATTAATCTGTTATCAGTAAAGTCAAACCATTAAAGAAAGGTTGATATTGTTAAAAAAAAAACTAAATATATTTGGTTTCAATCATCGAAACAACAAACAACAAGCTGTCAAATATCCTGAAAACAGATTGAACTTCTAACGTTGTTACAAACTCGTCACCACCACAGAGCGAACTCTGAGCAGCTTCGTACCGCTTTTGAGGATCTTGATGGCGACTTTGATGAGGTTCTTCCAGCGGCCCCGGTGGACGTGAGCGAAGTAGCCGCTGCCCAGCTCCCCATCCAGGGTGAACTCCTCCTTGGGGAGCTCCCACTCGTCCTTGGGAAACGTGTGCAGCTCCGGCGTATTGGGCTTATTCTGAGGCAGCAAACACACTACGCACTAAGTTCCTTCCCAGCAATGTCGGTGGAATTCAAACGTTCGTGAATGTTTCGGGATTTCACACAATAACTGAGAAGTTGTGAAAAATCTATCAAATGTAGATTTCTCCTTATTTTTCGTTCTGATTTATTTTAAAAATATTTTTCTCACTTTCTACACGTTTGGCCAATGTTGCAAACATTTGACACAAAAAGTCACCTAAAATGTGTTGAATAGGATTTGAATATTGAATTGTTAATATGTTTGTAGATAACAAAGAAGTTAATGATAAAATATCAATTCAAATCTCAATGTTGAAAGTTTCATTTCAATGTCAATGATTTATCTTGGAAACCTGAGTCAATGGACGTTTTTATTAATTCTTTTCTAAATAATTAGCTTTACATTCAGCGAGACATTTCGATTTAACCTTTAACATTTACGTCTACATTAGAACTTCATTGTTATCTATAACCATACGAACACTTACATTTAACATATTCTAAAAAAATGGCCAAATGTGAGGAAAGTGAGCAAAATATTAATCAAAAATGAATCAGCTCAAAAAAAAAAAATTACATTTGGGACTTTTTTCACATGTAGTCGTTAAAAGTTCCCGTGACATCGTGCATTAACTGTCTATAATTCATCTACAATCAGAAACACGTTGTATGCGAGCGACGTCTGTATTTGAGTAATTATTGGTTTACACCATCTGTGATTGTCCACAGTTCCTGTTTCTAGCCAGAGAAAAGAGGAAGCAGCGATTGGGGAAGGAAGAGCCGGTCTCACCCTCCTGCAGGGGCGTCCCAGCGCGCTGCCGTTGTTCAGGCTGTTGGCGCAGTAATGCTCCACCAGGTCGATCAGGGAGCTGAAGTGGTGGTTCCGCTCCACCTGGAAATGGTTCTCGTCCATCTGCACGACCTTAAAGTGCTTCACGCGCTCGCTCGACCTCACTGCACGCACGCACACACACAGAGTCAGAAACCAGGTTGCATTTTTACGATGCAAGAACAAAAATCCAGATGGTTTTTGCTGCTGACAGCAAATCGACATGAGCAACATCAGCTGACAGCATCACTTCAGACTGTTTCAGTCACTTGAGTCAACATGAAAACCTGGAATGAAACTTTACAGTTTACATTTTTTTATAGCTTTGATCTTAATTTTTGGCTGGATGGAAAACATGGAAAAACGCGCTCGGCTATACGTAGCTGTGTCACGTCACACAAGCAGCTAGCTCGTCACTCTGCGTTCTGCGGCCGGCTGCTCCCTCCCCCGTCCGTCTCTCAACAAACTGTTGTTGTGAACTGCGGTCCCAGTGCCCTCCCCTCTGCCCCGCCCCCTGGCCTTGCCTGAGAGGACGTATCCGACGTCGTCCTTCTCGCTGCGGCGCACCAGGAACGCGTTCTCGTCGTTTCCCGGTCCCAGCAGGTGGCTCTGGGCCTGAAAGCGGTTCATCATCCCGAAATACCACCTGGACAGGAAATGAAAGTCAACTTGGGTCAGATGCCCAAAACGTTCACCATCAGGGAAACAGAAAAGAGGAGCTGCAACCAAGAACAGCAATAAAAATAATCACTCAACCACCATCTGGATGACTGAGTGATCATCCCGGTCACGAGTCTTCGTCTGGTGGTTCCAGACTGGTAAATGTCGGATTGAATGCTTTTCTTTGTCACAGCTGACAGCAGGTGAAGAGTTGGGGATTTTTTTTACTGTTTGAGTATAGAAGCAAACAAAAACTGTGATGAGCATTTGTCACTATTTTTTGACCAATTACAGACTAACTGATTAATTAATTAGAGTAAATAATTGTCAGTGATTTATGATTAGTCGCTAGTTGCCACTCTAAAATCTAACAATTACAACTACTGGAACATTTGATTTCATTTCTTTTTAATGTGGCTTTTTTGACATTGACTTTATTTTTCTCAAATATCGATGAATTGATAAAGTTATATCTTAAATAACTGAGCGATTTTATTTCAAGCTAGCTGGAAATGTGGAAGAATTCCGCCCAGGCAATCTTCGGATATTGTGATTTTTACAAAATCAAAAGCGTTGGGAACTTGACCTTTGACCTTTCAAATTTACGTTGGGATTAACTCTCGACACCGTACGTACGTACGTGGTGTAAATTACAAACTGGTTGGTCGAGTCATGGCCAAGATACGACTGACGATACGATTTTACACAATGTTAGCAAATGGGAATTTGGGGAATTTTAGGAATTTTTCCTGACTTTGACCTTCGACCCATGACGCCCAACATGTAATCAGTTGGTGCCGCAGCCAACAGAAGCAAACAGGAACAAACCAATAAACTGTTGTGAAATCGTCTCAGGTGCGTCCCAGACGTAAAGTGGGTCGGCAGTCCTCCCGCTTCATGTAAAAACATAAACCAGATAAATGCCGATAAACCAGAGCGGCACAGACACCCGGAGGAACACTGGCTTCTGATTGGCTGCAGGGGGTCAAACACGCGCTGATATTCACGTTAAACTTCCTCACACATGAAAACATCAAACCTGTTTCATCAAAAGTTTATCGCTTCATTCGAGCATTTTAACAGGTTTGGATGCAGCATTGCAGCGGCAATATTACTCGATAATGATCAGCGTGACGACGTTATCCCGGACGGACGGTGCAGCGCGAGCGGCGCACAGCTGAGGGTGCCGGTTACAGGAAGCAACAGCCGCACCGATTTCCTCCTGCGTGCCATGAAAAGGTCTCAGCTCCTCCCACCTGGTGCGCACTTCCTGCTGGCGTGCGCTCACGTTGAAACCGTGAGGAAGAGAGGCACAGGAGGAAGAGGAGGGCGCGGGTTGAGTCCTGAACCGTGTCAGTCAGGGGGAAATGACCTCCACCGGCACTTCCTGTAACTGGCACCGTCAGCTCTGTGCTGGAATAGGCTTGCATGGGCGGGGCTCGACCATATGACCCCCGGCTGAGCCCGAAGACGGTCGAGGGCCAGTGAAACGCGCATCTTCGTAGCCCACGTGGACCTTTTGCTGCTTTCCGGTGACTTTGGAATAAAGCTGTTGTCCGTAAACATGCGCGAACTTGAGGAAACAGTCCGACAGCGTCGTCAGTGACAGGAAGCAGAAAAAGCGGCCGACCGGAGCTCAACCGACGTACCCGCTGACATTATCGTCGGAAATGGGCCGATCGCAGATGTATAATTGTTATCGATACCAGCCGATCATAAAAAACAACGGTCGTAAGGAAAACAGAGCAGAAGAAGATGTGATTGTTCCATGAAGGTTCCAGTTTGAGTGCTTTGGTGTCACCTGAGACAGTAAAAGTTTATTGTTATTCAATAAAATATGACATCTGACAACCTACTTTCGGGGATTTCCGATAAAAGTTTCTGTGTATATCGTCCGATTTATGGATATCAGGACTTTTTCACTCGCTAATATCGACACCGATATCAAATATCAGTCGGGTTCTAATACCAACATCCAGTCAGCAGCCAAATTCCACCACAGAGCAAAGAAACGACACAAAAGAGGCCGTTTTAAAGCGTGAGGACAGTTTTCATCAGTGTGATTCGTCTGGCCGCGGTCGTTCGGTAACCGGTGCCGAATTGGCTGTCACCGTCTTGATGCGTCCCCTGAAGCTAAACCTGAAC
>KV751364.1:4524643-4542078 GCA_001698575.1 Mola mola | reverse complement strand
GACTTCACCAGCCAATCAGAGGCGTGCCGCTCTCCACGGCTCCGGGATGCGCAGGATTTATTATTATTATTTGTGTATCTGTGTTCCCGTTTGATGGCATCACAGCACGTTGTGTCCTTTACTGCACGGTTCATGCAGTTACCATGGTGATCTGAGAGCACCACCTTCCTGACAATGAAGGCTTTGACCTCAACCTTGACCTTTACGTGTTGAAGTAACACACACAGTTCTTTAAAGGAGATTCTGTTCAAATACGTTTTTCCTACATGACTTGTAGTCGGGGTGAAGAGCAGCGCAGAGACCAGCAGAGAGGGAGAGAGTGAAGTATTTACAGTAAATACCGACTCCGTGTTTGTCTATTACACACAGAAAGCGAAGCTGCGTATGAATTAAACACGTCTTGCAGATGGAAGCGCGCTGCGGTTCACACATAAAGTATTCCTGAGTTTACGCAGCAACAACACAGCACGTTATGGAAATGAAAGGAACGTGATTCTAATCAGAGGGGACAACACGTCTTCGTACAGGTAGCACACCTCCCGCTCACCTTAATGATGCGAGCCAGTCCGAAGTCGGCCACCTTGCAGACCAGGTCTTCCCCCACCAGGATGTTCCGGGCCGCCAGGTCTCTGTGCACGATGTTCCTGTCCTCCAGGTAGGCCATGCCCTCCGCGATCTGACTGCCCATGTAGATCAGATGGGCTGAGGTCAGCACCTGGGCTTCAGCAGCTGCGCACACATACACACACACACACACACACACACACACACACACACACACACACAGGTGAACATCGTGTTTCCTGAGAGCCGCAGCTGATTTTTCATTCAAACGTGCATATCTCCGTCACGGAGACGTGCAGATGTGGAGAACCAACTGTAAACAACACTGACGTTGTCGCAGTTGTGCCAGCTGAAATAGCAGCTAATGGAGGGATGAAGGGTTTCCATGGTTACAGCTCACACAGGATATGAAGCATCACGACACAACGAGACAACTGATCGAGTTGTTTGAACATTTCATGCTTTTCTTGAAATTTCGTCTTTTTTCTCAACACATTGTGACTTGTTTCTTGACATGCCATCTTTTTTCTCAAAGTGCACACAGAAAAACAGTCTTTGTCCTCTCATTTGTTGTCCTCATGCTTGGCTCTAATCCTCCTCTGGAAAAAAAGTTGCTTCAGTTGAAATTGGAAAGAATTCCATCCAGGACTCCTCGGATGAACTCAGTTTTACAAAATCTACAGCTGTGACCGTGTTTGACCTTATTGTACACCTACAGTTTGTGTAATTTGGTGCCTGTTAGAAGGTAAATGGTTGACTTTTGGTCCAGACGGGACCGTTTGAAGTTTCACCTCATGTATTTAACGTTGACATAAAAAAGTCAGATCATCGTTACATCAGCTGTTACTTTCATCAGGAGCTGAGCTGCTAACAGACAAAAACATGGCCGCCGCTGTGGAGGGAATCCACCTCGCATCTCCAGGCGCTCAGAACGCTTCATGTGTACGTGTTTGTGCGTGTGTTTGTGTGTGTTTGTGCGTGTGCGTGCGTGCACTCACAGGCCAGGTAGGACTTGAGGCTCCCTTTGCTCATGAGCTCAGTCACGATGTAGACCGGCTCTCCTCGGGAGCACATGGCCAGCAGCTGGATGAGCTTCGGGTGGTGCAGACTCTTCAGCGCCTGCACCTCCTTCACAAACTCGTCCTGCTTCGTGTCCTCTGGGGGCGGAGCAACACAGGCACCATTATTGTGTCATCCTGGACGACCTTTTACCCTTTACTAGGATCCCCCTCAGCACCAGCAGACGCACGGCTGTTCATCACACATACGACCAACAGCTGCTCTAATCGAATCAGCATCAAACTTGAGAAAAAACATGAACACTGTTGTAGATCCAGAAGAAGAGCTGAGCTGGTTCCTGTGCTGCTGTGATTGGTAGAAATCTGCGTGTTTGGTGATAAACTCTGGATCACAGAGCTGGTTCGGTGTTTGGGGGTCAAACTGGTACAGACAGTCAGAACCAGTGAGGTTGGGGTGGATCTTTACAGAAACAGGAAGTCTTTGTTGGAGGAGGTCAAGAGCTGCGAGTTCCATCAGTGACTGAACTTAAAACAGGAGAACCTGCTTTCCTCTGACCACAGATGTAACTTCACCTTCTCTGAGCCACCTGACGGTCCTGCTCGGCCGTGTTCACGGATCGAACCGACGCTCCGGGCGGGAAGCTGCACATCCTGTCACGAATCTGCTTCAAGAGAAACGAGCAGTTTGCGGCTATGCTGAGCGAGCGTTTGCTCCTCGTTCGCTCTGAGTGTGTCGAGTTAGAAAACGCTCACAAAAAGTGGAAACACGTTACAAACTCCTCCCGTCCGTGTTAGCAGATGGGAAACACTAAAAACCCGTAAAGTACACGTCCAATAAATATGACGGACTTTTAGGGCCACACTGAAGAACATTTTTTTTATTTGAGAATAAAGTCATAATTTTTAGACATTATGTGCTTGGACAGCCTCCCTGAAGAGTCCTGATCCCGATGAGGATGAACTGTTCTGAACCTCTGAAGGAACCGCTGACACCAACCTTTTACTCGTAATATTTCCACTTTCTTCTTCATAACATTATGACTTTATTCAGCGTTTAACCATTTTTTTCCTCACTGTGGCCTTGATACTCTGTTGTAAATAAACACTTTTAAACATTTTGGCTCGTTCTTTTCACGCTGACGTGCGTTCAAACGTTCCTTCATCTTTGACGCTATAAAAACGGGGTGTGACGTAATGATTGACAGCTGAGCTCTGGGTAGGTGGGCGGGAACTCGATATCATGGCTCCGCCTCTTGATGACTACTGCACGGACTCGAAATGACGCCACCAGCTCGAGTGGGGGGTAAAAACACAACACCAAATTAAGCCACAAACAATTGCGTGTATATTAATAATCTAATATCACTAAAGTGTTTATGAGAATCAATCGAAGTCAGTACCGGAGTGTAATGACGTGAATGTGAGTGTGAGAATGTGTTTTCGCTGCCTTCATGTGCTGCTGAGATCATCTGAAAAACCTGACTTCCTGAATTTCGCATCTGCAGCAGCAACATGGGTGACAGAATCAATCGTTTGATTAGAAGCCTTATTTATTCGAATTTTCGCTCACGTGGAATTTATCGGATGGCCCAGAGTTGTGAGTGGAGAAGTTGGAAAATGTTCATTAAAGCCGATCATCTGTGCTCGGGAGAAGTTCAGGATTTTCCCACTCAGGCCAAACTTTGTGTCTGAATTTCAAAGAACAGCAACTCGACCGGAGATGAGAAAGATCCGAGGAGCACATGAACGCACCTCATCACAACACCACAACATGACAAACACACGTTTGTACCTTGTTTCAGCGTCTTGATGGCCACCTTCCTGTGCTCGGCGGTCCAGTGCGCCTCCCACACCTCTCCGAAGTGGCCCTCTCCCAGTTTGCGGAGGAGTCGGAACTCCTCTCGAGGCCTCTCCCACGGCTCCATGTCGAAGAGCTCCCGCTGCACAGAGACCACAGGGTGAGTCCACAACCCGGAGCCCGGCGGCCCCCCAACGTTTTGTGCTGCTGCTCACTCGGACGCCTCCACGGTTGTAGGAAGGATGCAGCGTTAATGTGACCGTGGAGAAAAGCAGGATGAAGTTCTGACACACTCGGTTTGGTTACGTTTACTTGTCAAATTAAAATATTTCTTCATCCGTCGTCGCAGATCTAAACGCACAGTGATCAACAGCACAGATGAGCTGACAGAAAACACGTCAGTTTCATTCAGTTTTACAACAAATGTATTGTCAGTAACGATCAGGTGCTACAAAACATTTTCCTCTCGTGGTCACGGTGCAAAAAAACATGATCAGTGTGTTAAAAAATCATCCGTCATTCACATATCATGAGACACCTTCACACAGAGATGATTAGCAACGAATAAATGACATCGAGGTTTACGGAGACAAATCAGCCTCAAAATTCACAAACGCATTTAATGGCTCTCTCCACACAAATATTTCTCCTTCGGCATAAACATATAAAAATATCCACGTAAGAAAATCAGCCGTGAAATAAGGCTCCCAAATGGACACGTGATGCACACGCGCAAGACAACGCACCGACGTCACGCCGGTCACATGATTCACCAGGAACCGCTGTCCGGACGTGGTCATGTGATTGGCTGAAACGTAAAACATGGGGGTGGGAGGGGGCTAAGAGGAAGGAGACATCTGATTGGCTACGGATAATTCCTGTTTTCCCTGTTGAAAAAATGAATCCCTGATAAACCACAAGCAGCTTGTAAACGCGGATAAAAGTCCCAACATACATGTTTTAGATGAAAACTTTAAGTTATTATAAATACACATATATGTGTATTTCCATTATACGTATTTAAACGAAGAAATATTTGTGTTTGCATCAGAAATACATTTGTGAACCTTATTAATTTATATGTGGATTCTTTAAACATTTTTATATAAGATTCATATAGTTATTTACATATAAATCCCAAAATGCATTTGTGAATCCTTCTGTGTGCATCTGTCAATTTTGAGACTGATCCAACTCCATAACATTTAATTACTTACAATTAAACAAAATTAAACTGAAATAAAAGACACACAATGACATTTGCTGTTTGATAATTCTCAGTCTGAAAACAAACTCTGGATCATATCGAAGAACGGCAACAAAATGTTTGTCAGCTGTTTGTTTGATCTCAGCGTCCTTTCATTGATAATTATTTATGGCTGATTTAAAATTAAACTTTAGGTGACACAAATCAGGATTCGCCAGTTGTCACTGACTCGGCTTCACACCTGATGGGAACAAAACCTTTTGTGGATCAATAAAAGTGACTGAAAGTGTCATAAGTGCGTCAAACGTTTAACTGAGAACATTTAAGTTTGACCTAAAGTGAACAGATTTATTCTCCGCCATATATTTACAGTTATCACATCCTGAATTTTTCAGGTAAAAAATGGGCGGTTTCAGTGCTTTAAACCCCAACATGTGATTTTTGAAACACAACAAGAAAGACACATAAAAAGATGCTTAAAGTTACTAAAATCTGTAAAAAACTGAAATGTTTTAAGTAAAAACAATCATTCAATCCAATAAAAAAGGGGGAAATTATTTTTAAATTTAAAATAAAGTGAGCGCCACATCTATCGAGCCTTCATAATGAACTGAAATGTTCTTATGTTTCCTGGATACATTCAAGAACTGACATATTAACGCACATAATGAGCCACGATACAGCAGTAACCAAATATTATTATGTCTCCTGGCAGCTGGAAGCTTAGAACAACACGCCGCTCATTCTGCCCGTCATCACGACACGATTCGTTTCCTTTAACGCTGTTTTTCTCAGGAGGTTTTAGGCAGAATAACGAACAGCAGGAGGCTGCTGTCAAACAGGAAGTGACCTCAGTGTGAGCTGGTCCGTCCTTACGTCGTGTCGTGAGTCAGAAGCATCTGCCGCTGTCCGACAACAGAGACAGAAATATCTGCCGCTGAGACAGAAGCATCTGCCGCTGTCCGACAACAGAGACAGAAGCATCTGCCGCTGTCCGACCAGAGAGACAGAAGTATCTGCCGCTGTCCGACAACGGAGACAGAAGTATCTGCCGCTGTCCGACAACGGAGACAGAAGTATCTGCCGCTGTCCGACAACGGAGACAGAAGTATCTGCCGCTGTCCGACAACAGAGACAGAAGCATCTGCCGCTGTCCGACCAGAGAGACAGCATGAAGCTGTTAACGTG
The DNA here is from genome assembly GCA_001698575.1 of Mola mola. NCBI lineage: Eukaryota > Metazoa > Chordata > Actinopteri > Tetraodontiformes > Molidae > Mola > Mola mola. The sequence continues at coordinate 4,536,302 of KV751364.1, read as the reverse complement.
TGGACGTGTGTGATGCTGTACAGGTACAGAAGTATCCACCTGGAGAAGTTTCCTCACACGTGCTCAGTTTCAGTGGGAGGATTTTCCGTCCCGGGGTGACGGGTTAACGATGCTCGGAGTGACCATATTTGGGTAAGAGGGCGGAGCTAAAGCAGTTGCTGGCTGGGCAGCCGTGACATCATCTGTTCCGCGGTGACAGGAGATACTGGTCACGGCGAGAGGAAGAGGCGTGTTGTGTTGCGAGGTACCTGCTGCGCACACGGCTCCTCCAGCAGCACCCCCAGGCTGCGTGGGTTCCTCTGGTAGTACGACACCAGCTCGGCCAGCGTGGCGAACGAGATCTTGTCCGACACGAAGTAGGCGCCGATGGCCGAGCGCTGGATCCGGAAGTGGAACACCTTCCCCTCGCCGCGCGCTGTGACAGAGCAGAGACACGCTGCGGTTACAACACGTCCACGGGGTCCCCGTCTTTTGTCGTCACCACAAACGTTGGCGCGTGTCTACTTCCTGTTTGCGTTTTGTGTTGTGACAACGCTGAGCCAAACGCGGTGAGATTCAGTAAACAAACAGCTAAAAACACATACAGTCTGATGAGATGAACTTTTAGAGCCGCGCGAATCCTGAATCAGCCATTCGTCAGTCGGCTGACAATATCGGCCTCGTTAAGCTCTGATGTCACTAACTTTATTTTATTTAGGATGTTGTTTCGACTCAGTTGCGTGTAAAGTTCCAAGTTTTTTTTACAGGCTTCTGTTAAACCATAGAAATGTTGCCTCCGTGACGGATATTTCAACGAGCGTTTGAAGAAAGTTTGCGTTAAATGTGCGTGTTTATCGATTCAAGAGACCATCGACCAAAGAAAGTTACTGAGATTTCTTTCTCTTTAATATTTGTATCAGTATTGGCCTAATTAATCTAATATCGGTCGGGCTAGGGTGTTTGTTAGGTGAGATGATTCAACGGAACAGAAGAAGAAGGACAGAAAAATAAACTCTGACAGCTCAAATAAAGGACGTCTCCGTCCCTTCAGGCGGATTTTATCGCTCTGACGTATGTTCACGTGCTCGTTCTCATCATCAGTTTAGGTTCAACTTGTAAAGAAAACAAAACCAAGGCGGAACGTCATGATTGACAGCTGGTTCCACCACGGCACGGCCTCCGAACGATGTCAGCAGCGGGTCTCACCAGAGATGGTGTACTCGTCGCTGTGGCTCTCACTGATGCGAACCAGGAAGGAGCCATCTTTGTTTTGGGCGGCCAGCAGCAGCTTCTCAGCTTTCAGGCGGTTTATGTTCCCATAATACCACCTGCACACAAACACGACAACACAGATCAGCGGCCGACAAGACCGCCTGTCAGCAACAGAATGCCTGAGGATACTTTTCAGACATTTAGGCAGATGCTTTATGTTTTATGATGACTTGGTCGGATATCAAAGGTGGTTTCCACATAAAAATGAAGGACGTGAACTTGGTTTGTGGAGAAAGTGAGAATAATGAAAAAATGCCGTCGTGACTGCCCAGAGACAGAATAATTAATGTTGAGGTTGGGACTATCGTTAAATGAAAACTTAGATTAAAAGGAAAAACAGCAAATTGTCACATTTGAGGAGCTGAAACCATCAAACTCATCATTTCATGATGTGCTAAAGCCTCAAATGAATGCAGCCAAGTAAACGCTAAAGTACCTTAAATTGCTCTGAAACGTCATAGTGCGCCATTATTGAACAATATGTGGCTAAATAATTCTAGTTTTAGCAGCTTCTAGCATCACAAGGCTAACGGCTCATAGTCCAGGTGATTTATCTTTGTGTCCCATCTTTGTGTTCACTCGTGTAAATGCTAACGGACGCTAACACAGCCGCTGAGACGAACTGAGGCCAGTTTGATGAGAGGGACTCCGTCACCGTGGTGATGGAGTGTGTGATGGGCAGATGATGTGACTTCTTTTAGCTAAATTTCTTAGCTCTTACGTTAATGTTAGGAGTTGCATTAGTAAACAGAAGCTCGGCTCAAGCCAAGAGTCACACTGGCTTCTGTCTATGGGCTAACGCTGTTAGCCACGTTAAGCCCCGCCCTGCCTGCGCGGGACAGACATGAGGACGCAAACAGCTCCTGCTTCAGCTCCGTGAGGACCGAAGCAGCCGGTCGCATCACGTCTCGACAGATGCCGAGTTAGAAGAGAGAAAACGTGGCGTTGAGGTGAGCGGAGCTGCAGTCACGCCTGTTTGTTCCCATCTGACAAACTGATCCTCTGCTGACTGGACAGTATCTGGGAGGGCGGGGCCACGAAGCTCAGGTTTCATCCAGCTGGCAGCTCCCAGGTCAGAGCTCAGCTGTGAAGACTTTCGATTCAGCTGCACTTTGGTCACCTTCCTCTCTCACACTCAAAATAATGTCTCCTTTTCATCCTCGGTGAGCTTTAAAGTCGACAGAATTAACGCACAATTGCGAGTATTCAGAAGAGCAGCAGCGTCACAGAATTACTGTCGTGACTTTTTTCACGCAAGAAGCAGGATTTTACTCTCTTCAGGGGGGAGGAAATATTGATTTGCGTCAGCATGGTGCAACGATTAATCGATTAGTTGATTGAATGCAAATAATCGAACAATCGTTTCAGGCTTGTTTTAAGTAAACTTCTGTCGGTTTCAGCTTGTTGACCGTCAGGATTTGCTGCTTTTCTTGGTCATTTCTGGCAGTAAACTGTTGGATTAGTTTAAAGAAGCAACTTGAAGACGTCACTTCGGTCTCTGGAAAAATGTGATGAATTTACAGAGAAATCGATTAATCGATGATTTAAATCATCATTAGTTGCAGCTTTATTTGTGATTTTTGTTTTTTGTCATATTTCCTTATGGTTCCAGATAAACGAGCAGCTAAATGAAATTAGCGGCAGACCGACTGATGGGATGTTGACTCATCATATATTATTTGTTTATTGAATTTCAAACAGAACACAACACAACAGAAATCCCATCAGGACCCAAACGTCGTGAGACAGTCGAGTCGGGACAGAAGTTGTCGGGACGTCGTCTGATGTGGGACGTGTGGCGCCGGCCGGAACCCGTTGATCCGATCCGACGGTTCGGCCCACCGGCGCCGAATCGATTAATCGACGAGTCTGCGTCATTTAGTCGTTTAGCAGGATTTAACTTGGACTTCTTCCCGCGGATAAACAATGTGATGTTCACTGACGGTTGTCATTCTTCTAAAAAAAAAAAAAAACCTGAGACGAAGCTACTTAAAGGATATTTTCTTGTGCCCGGCAGCTCCGTGTTCGCTAATTTAAACATTAAAAACAATTAATACTGTCACTTTTCCTATGTGAGTACATGTTGCTGTCGCGTTCCAGCCAACGATCATTTTAATCGATTCATCATTTACTCTTTGAATTGCTTCTTTACTCCGGCCAACGGTTAAAAAAAACGTCCTTTTTTTCCTTCATTTACTGTCAGAAATGATAAAGGAAAGCCGACATGTAAGAAGCTGGAACCAGCAGATGACTTATAATTTTACTCAAATCAAGACTGAAATGATTCTTACGATCGACTAATCGATTAATCGTTGCAGCTCTCAGCTGACGGCTCTTAGTTTACGTGCTCGTACTGCATGTTCCAAGTTTTACTTTCAGGTTTCAGACCCTGGCTGGAAACAAACGAGCTGTTCTGTGAGTTTAAAGTTTGGGAAAAGTGATGAACCATTTGAAAAAAAATCACATTTTAGGATTTATCACCTTTACTCTGAACCAATAATCAATAAGTCTGAGATTATGGGTTAAGAACAACGATAGAACTTCAATATAATCACATTATAAACACTCCATTGTTGCCATTTTATGTAAAATATTTCATATTTAACGATTTTCCTCCATTTCACAGTAAATAAGTGATTCGGCTGGAACAAGCTGATTTTCGCGTTTAATCGACGCTCTGACGTCACAGCCCGGCCCGGGACGCGGGGACTCACTTGTGTTTGGCGAACTCGTCCTGCAGCAGCGCCACGTAGTTGGCCGGGACGAGGCCGGACTGCAGGGATCCGGTGAGCTTCTTGGCCAGCACGAAGTCGCCCCGCTTCTCCAGCACCGACAGCTTGTCCCCCTCCTTCACCGTCAGCTCGTCGTCGCTGCGGGCCTCGAAGTCGAAGAGCGCCGCGTACAGCTGCACCGGCCGCTTCCGGGGCGACGGCACGCGGATGTCCCCGGACACGGTGCGGATCTCCGCCGCCGGGTTGGCGCTGACCTGGTTGTGGTTGGGCACGTTCGGGTAGCGGAAGTCCGGCCAGATGCGGTTCCAGAGCCGGTCCAGGCAGGGCATGCAGGTGCGGCAGCAGCTCTCCATCCCGGGATACGCAGGAGCGGGATTTACCGGCTCAGTGAGATGCTTCAGCCCCGCTCGGTCCGCCGCCCGTCCCGTCCCGTCCTCCGGCTGGAAACACGCCGCTGAGCCAGCAGCAGGCGGCCGGATCAGCCGGAGGAACCGGTTTTCTCTGTCCACATCACGGATCCCAGATCCACGCCCGCAGTGCGCGCAGCGGCTGTGGGAATGCGGAAACCGGGTCCCTGCGGGGACTCGGCGGCTCCACGGGCCGGGATCGGGATCATGGCCCCCGAAGGGACTTTAATCCCCCCGCGGGAGACGCACGATGCGTAAAAAGTTTGGGTTAGTCGATCCGCGCGCCTCCTGCTGCGCACGCACCTGCGCACTGAGGGCGATAGAGCGCGCGCGCGCGCCACAAGACAGTTCAAGTAACAAACCGTGTGATTATACAGCTGAAAATCACTTTATTGAAGTTAGTAATCGATTAACTAATCAACTGATCACGTTCACATTAATCATTTAGTCTGTACATTTAAAATAAGTGAAAAATGCTCATCGCATTTTTTCAGAGAACAAAGTGACGTCTTCAGCTAAAACACGCAAACTCCTGCCAGAAATGACAAAGAAAAGCAGTTAAGAAGCTTCAACCAACAAACGTTTGATCATTTTCCTCAGAACAAGACTGAAACAATGAATCAGTTAATCGATGGATAAAATCGACTAACCCATTAACTGTCGCAGCTCCGTTGGAACATTTACAGAAGCATCTCTGCTGCTTTAATCTCTTCGTCTCCTCACCTAACAGGTGATAAACAACGCGTTCATGATACCAACCAACACAAGACGTCTCCAGCAGGTGAAGGGCATGCTGGGAAAACTGCAGCCATGTCCGAACGTCCTGTTTCCACCACTGAAAGAAGACTTTTCCGTTTACTGGATTAGTTTAAGTGAACCCGACTCAAGCTCACAATTTGGCAGCTTTCCTGACCCCGAAGCACAACCAATTTATTTAAAACGAGCGTGACTAACAAGATTCTGACTGGCCCTTTAAAGAACCCCCTCGCTGGACCGCCCCCGGTGGCTGGCTGCAGTATAGCTCCAAAGGCCCCCCCTGGTAAGACCTCAGATCGCGCATTAATTTCTGCCTTTTAAATGGTTCTTTGATGCTTTAAAGGCGTCGTGATTGACAGCTGAGCTCTTTACGGGCGTGGCTCGGTCGTCCGAGACGTTTTCGCTGCAGTTTTGTGCGGTGCGAGGAAGAGGAGACGTGGCGGCCATCTTTGTTTAGGTCAAAGTGTGGCAGGGAGATGGTGTCGTTTCTCTCACTACACCGTGAACACGAACGCGTCGCGCTCACCGGCTGCGGGTGATCAGGCGAAGTTGTGAGGGTGGTGGACTAATCCTGGACGGACAGGCTGGCCCGTCCCAGGATCCAGAGCCAGAGCAGGAAAGACAACACAGAAAAACTGGTTCCAACCCGACACGTGTGAAGGTTTGCGCATCTGAGTCGACTTTCAGCTCACAGAACAGAAACGACGAGGACGGTCGATACTGACGGCAGCGATAAAACGTGAACCCGATGGACGCTTTCAGTTGTGTCCTTCTTTCCATCAAACTTAATTGGAAGCATCGAACGTGCCCGATGAATGAAAGCAGCATTTTACTGGTGCAGCTGCTCATTTCCTCCCAGCGGGGGGTCGTCGCACTATCAACGGAAGAGGAAACAGTTCTGAGGAACAAATGTGTATTCTTTCATTCACATTTGGTCAAGTTCATCTAAAATATTGATTCAGACGAGCCGAACGCCGTCCGGTTTAATGTTTAACCACGAGTCCAACTTTACATGTCAAACCTGTTTTAATCCTGACATCTGCGTGACGAACCCTAACCCTAACATCATCCGTACCTCTGAGCGGGCGTCAACCAGAGGTGAGGCTGAGGCTGAGGATCAGTCCAGGGATGATTCTTCTCTCATTGTGAAAGAAGCATTCTCCCAATTGTATTTCAACATTTCACCCTTTTCCTTAGAAAATTCATTATTCTTATCTTATTTCTCGACATTTCTACTTTACTTGTCATTTCAACATTTTTTTTTTCAACATCTTGTCTTTATTTTCGTCATTTCGTCCATTTTCTGGAAATTCTGTCGTGTTACACGAGTTCGCCAAGAAACGGTCAAAATGCTGAGCTTGACACATCTGATTTTAGCTTCTGTGGCAAAATCTGTGCAAAGCTCTCAACAACGTAACACGCTGAAATCCTTTGGTGAAATAAAACTCAACGATGAAAACTTTTTATGGTGAATAGTTATTAGAAACCTCGTTGTCTTAAATTGATTGGAATTTGTCATTTTAACTTGTAAATAAGGGGCCTGTCCTCAACAATCTATGGTAGATATACAGTATTTATATATATATATGAGAGTGATTGTTCCGTCTGTTTGTGGAGGCGGGTCTTGGATAAATGGACCTGATCCCGGAAGAAGTCCTGAGCTCACCTCGGAAACACAAGACAGGAGCTCTGCTTGATAGATAGCACACCGTTTTATTAGTATATTTAGCTTTGTGACGTACAGCTCGGGAGAAAACAAAACGTACAACCAAAAATAAATCTAAATGCTCACATTTTTAAAGCCCACAAACATTTCAGCTTCAGCAGTGACATCACACAACAGAAAGCTCAGATTCGCGATCATTGGTTTTCTGTGTCGTGGACCAGAGTGATATGTTCTCGTCGCGCCCGTGCCGCTCCGACGACGCCAGCAAGCAGGAAATTAAGAAAAGCAGAACTCTAGATTTCTTTTTTAGCTTCTTTTTTTCCCCTCCATCCTTTAAGTTGCTTCACATTAATTATCAACACTTTTCTAAAGAATCAAAATATTCAGCCACAGGTACTGGAAAAGGTATCCACCGTAATATAGAGTAATAAACACAATAAATATAAAAAGAATTTCTGATATAATTTATATGGTATCAAAGGGAGGGAAATGGGCCTTCAGTTCCACGTGTTTGTACGAAACGATGTCCGTCGTTTCGCTTTTTTTTCCTGAGGTTGAGTTTTGTCCTCTACAGGTGAAAGTTTTGCTAAATATACTAATAGAGACCCGACACAGGGGGTCCGTCATGGCTTATCATTCGCTGAGGAATCGCCTCCAGCGGGCGGGACACCCCTCCCCCTCCTCGAAAACAATCAGCTTTTGTCCGGCCGCACCTCAACTTCAGTCGCCCATCGCTTCTTCGCCGAACGCACGAATCGCGGCTGACGAGCACAAACTGGCTGCTAGCATAGCGCAGCAGCATTAGCATTAGCGCTGCCATGCTGGGGCGAAGAGGCGCGGGCGAGCGAAATGGAGGGCGCGTTCCGTCACGTGATAGGCTTCTGTGTGAGAATTGTGTTCAGTCCCATTTCCCTTCAGTGTGGGAGGAAGGATGAGGGCAGGACAGAGAGATGAGAGGAAACGTAAAAGAAAATAAACAGAAAGAATCGCAAAAATCTGTACATGTAAACATCACACTTCCACTGAGTCAAATCATGAGGAGGGGACAGGTTCACATTGGTCCAGACCATCAAAGTGAGGTGACAACGTGGTCAAACATCCCCCAGAATCCCAGAACCGAGGAAGCTAAAGCACCGCAGAAAAGAAAGTGAACGGGAAAATGGCTCCGGACGCCATTTCTGGAGTCTGACAGTAGCTGAACACCTGCCCCGATAGAAAAATAAAAAAGGTTTTTAAATGTGTGAGCAGACTGGAGCCTCTGAAAGGTCGGGCCAAAGGTCGCAGCTGATCGGGCTTTAAGTGTGCAACAAAAATCAAAGTTTTCTGTACGTTTGTCTTTATTATCATCCAGCAAAATAAAACAGTCAACAGAAAAACGAACCTGGACCGACGTCCTTGAATTTGCTCGATTTTTGTTCCTCGGCAACTTGAAATCTCCATTGGAACAACATTTTCTTTGCTGTCAAAGGTCAAAAGTGGGTCATTTGTAATAAACGTAGACTTAACTGGGAAAAACAAGCCAGGAGACCGAACAAGCTGCAGCTCCTGTTGTTGTGGTTTACTTGTACTCCTGGCGGGTCGTGTAAACTAACCTTAGAAAGGAGGACACATGCCACGCCCACTGAGGAGAACACGTGTGAGGTCTGATTGGAACACGTGATGCCGGTCGGACATCCGTGTTTGGAATGTGCAGTTCAGGCATAAAGACTGTTGTCACATTGTACAAAATCTCTTCTCCCAGAAACGACCACTGAGCTACAAAATATAGCTATAAAAAAAGCAAAAGAGTGGGAACATTGACCCTAACAATGTGTGATAGTAGAGAAATCAGACAGAAACGGGCCCGGGCGGAGGAGGAGGAGTTTGGAGCGGATTCATAATTCATAACAGACAGAAAGAAACAGAAACAGAAACTGTGAGCAAATTAAACCATTAAAGATTGTCATTTGCCTTTTCTTTATACAGCTGTTGGTGTTATTTGTCTTCTTCTGTAGCGGTAAACTGGCCTGCGCTCAAACGACGGACGCCAATAAGATGGTCAGAAAGGTCCCAGATGCCCCGCCCCCTAACCCAGCTCTCCTGACAGACGCCTCGATCATCGCTCAGCGGACCAGGACTGACACTCGGGGACACAAACTACTTCTGGGACGAACTCAGTGATGGTTTCTAAGAACAACTGTCTCAAACAGACTGCGAGGAAGAGGAGGAGGAGGAGGAAGAGGAATGTGGCGCCTCCCTCCACCTGCACACATACACCCACATTCACAAACTGGAAATTAAAAAAACAGGTTCCAAAGGTTCAAGGTTTTCAGTTTCACAGTCTGAGGTAAAACCAGCGCCGGCGCCGGAGGAACCCGCAGACGCAGCCGTCGGGTTCTCGGGCCGAGCAACACAAATAACATCGCGGACTGACGAGGTTCGCCGGCCTCCGAGAGCACAGTGACGGCCACTGGGGGGCAGCGCTCACACTGAATGTTAAACGTTCAGTCGCACGCCGCCGACGTGGCTGCTCTGATGACATCGTCCTCGCCTCCTTCTCTTCTTTTTTCTTGCATATTTCTCGCGTCATTCATGGATCAGCACGTTGAAACAAGACAGAAAAACTAGTCTACGACTAATCCGCCGTAAATTAAACCATTTTCACCTGGAACGTGGACACGGCGCGAGAGTTCCGATCGAGTGTCGAGCAACGAGCGGCGGCTTCACGGCCGCCTGATGATTATCAACTGCAGTGCTAAAAAGTAAAAACACGCCACACCTCTGCCGCCGCGCTCGTCTCACTCCAGCTGGGCAACTCTGAGGCGGGAAACATGCAGGCCCCTCCCCCATCACGTCACGGAACTCGACGACTTCTTCGTCTCGGACGGACCAAACTGAGGTGGAGATCGATAGCGTTTTAGTTGAGCGTAACGTAAAAACGTCATTCCTTAGGAAGGGCGATGGACCGTTTCCTGGCTGGAAGCAGGAAGGAGTGAAAGGTTTCCCAGCAGTGACGGAACCGGGTCAGTCTCGCAGAGGTAACACGAGGCTCAGGTCATCGAAAGTGTCCGCAATTTAACATCAGAGCCTCGAATTTCTTTCTTTACCCGACTTCACGCGTCAACAAAACTCGGGAGTTGTTGCGTTTGTCATCTCCAACGCGCATCGTGCTGAGTTTCATTGTTTTTGACCGTTTTGGTCCACATATTTAAGGCCAGTTTGGCTAACAGCCTTCCGACTCGGCGGATGCTGATTTTGGACCCGGACAATCAACGCCAGCGAGCCTTTCGAAGCTTTTCAGTCGTTAGGTCAGTGTGTCGGCGAATCTCGGCGACGTCAAACGTGTTTGTTAGCTCGACCGCGGTCAGGACAACGAGGAGCGCCGGAGGTCACCAATACATCGAGGATTCCACCCGGCCAAACGAGCTCAACCGCGCAAAAGCTGACAACAGCTGATTAAGTGGCATCTCTCTCTGTTTGGCCCGTTAACCAAAAACCGTCCCGTCTACGAGAGATCAGGCGCCCCCCTCGGTCCGACGACGGAGACGAAAGAATCGGGAGAAACCTAAAGACTCAAATCAGTCACACAACGCGAGGTGAAGCGAGAGAGAAGGAAACGGACCAACCGGTCGGACGGAGACGTGAGAGGACGAAGGCAGGACGGGGTCACTTCCTGTCGGCCCGTCGTGTTTTTGCAGGGTTCGGTCGGTCGGGTTCTCGCGGGGCACTGCTGCTAGCTACCGCCCAGCGTGTTGAGGTTTCAGGTCTATGGCAGAAGGTCCGGTTTTCATATAGCAGCAGCAACACAAAAGTTCATAATAATAATAATAATAATAACGACGACGACAACAACACGGCCGGACAGAGCTGTCCTCCTCTTCCTGTCCAGGCTGGGGCGCAGCAGGTGCGGGGCGAGGACGAGGAGGGTTAGGTCCACGAAGAAGAGGTGAAGAGTAGGTCCAGTGAGGAGAAGAAGAGGGGAGGGGTGTTAAACTGAGGGATGCTGAGGTTTCATTGGCGTTTGTAAAAAGTAGAAGCGGGAGGTAAAGGTAAAGAAAGGCTCCTCCCCCCCAGACACACCTCAGAGACATCAGGTGGGGAACTGTTTGATTGGCAGGTCTGGTCTGAGGTATTTCCTGGCGGTCAACATGGCGTCCTGGATGCATAAGTAGCAAGTTGCTCCCTGGGTAAAAAGGGTTGGGGGGGGGCGGTATATAACACAGAGAGCTTATATACAAGCAAGCACAAAACAGATTCTCTCCTCCTTTTCTTTTTTCCCATCCTTTTTCTCTTTCCGCTTCCAGTTTCTGTCCGGTCGTTTCCGTATTCACTGCTATTTTTTTTTTGTTTAAAGACGAGTCAAAACGCTTTTTTTTCAGTCACTCGAACAAACAAAAAACGGACTCCGCCCCCAAAAAATAAATCTTCAATGAAATCAAATTCAGTCGTTCTGATTGAGGGAGTTGTTAATTATTATCTTTTCATCAAGGAGGGAACAAATCAGCAAGCTCCGCCTCCTCCTCAGGGCTGATTGTGAGGCGCTCCCAGAGAGGAGAGGAGGAGAGGAGGAGATTCCTCCAGAGTCTGTACGCTCATTTGGCCACCTCCTCAGGCAGAGGGTTGAGGCGGTGGGAGGTGGGAGGAGCTGCGGGAGGAAACCAGGTTTAAGGAGGAGGGAGGAGGACGCGCAGACGGACAGGAAACGCACAGAACAGGAAATGAGATCAGTTCTGCTGCAGGATGAGGTTCTCCAGCTCGTCCGCCGAGCGCAGCAGGAAGGCGGCCGACTCGCGGTAGCCGGCGATCAGCTGACGCACGGCTGTGATCTCCGGCTGGCTGAGCTGGGTGGAAGCCCCGCCCACTCCGGC